>CAJNDS010002469.1:47386-377386 GCA_905221605.1 Symbiodinium natans | reverse complement strand
ACCCACCCACCCACCCCCACCCCCACCCCCACCCCCACCCCCACCCCCACCCCCACCCCCACCCCCACACCCACACCCACACCCACACCCACACCCACACCCACACCCACACCCACACCCACACCCACACCCACACCACACCCACACCACACCACACACACACACACACACCACACCCACCCCCACACCCACACCCACACCCACACCCACACCCACACACACACACACACACACACACACACACACACACACCACACACACACACACACCCACACACACACACACACACACACACACACACACACACACACACACACACACGGGCGCACACCCTGCTATACAAGAAGGTGAATATGAAGTAGGGCGAATAGGGTATCCCCAAAAGCACTCCCTATCTCTATCTCTCTCTCTCTCTCTATATATATATATATATCTCTCTCTCTCTCTCTCAGCCGTATAGGATACTCTTAGGGGACTCCCTAACAGCGTTGTCCTGGTCAACGCGACCTCCTTGGGGGCGCAAGGAAAAAACCTGCCCATCCAGGTTCAAAAACACTGGCTGGGTTTAGGGTGTAGGGTTTCGGGTTGAGGTTTTAGGGTTTAGGGTTTAGGATTTAGGGTTTAGGGTTTAGGAGTTCAACCCTACCCTAAACCCTGAACCGTCGTGAATGTCAGATGCCCAGGATCCAGGGAGAGGGCCAAAATGACGGAGCCCATGGCCGCGATCCCGTCAGGGGGTACCTGCAAGGGGAGCCCTGACCAAGTGGTGTTTTGCGGGTTGGGAGGTTGGGGGTTTGGGGTTAGGGGCCTGGAGCCCAAAATCCGGGAGAGTCAAAATTTGCCCGACAGGCCGCCCCCGGGACCCCGCCCCCCGTTGCCAACTTTGTCCGACCCTAAACCCCAAGCCCTAAACCCTGACTCCTAACCCTGAACCCCACACCCAACCTTCCTGTTCCCTAAACCCCAAACCCCAAACCCCAAACCCCAAACCCTAAACCCCAAAACCCTAAACCCCAAACCTTCCTAAGCCGTAAGCCTTAAACCCATGCCTCGATCTGGTCCATCCACGGGATGAGCATCAAGGCTGACACTACAAAGGCCACGGCCACCTTTTGGGGGGGTCTCCAGGTGTCTGTAGGGTTTAGGGTTTAGGGTTTAGGGTTTAGGGTTTAGGGTTTAGGGTTTAGGGTTTAGGGTTTAGGGTTTAGGGTTTAGGGTTTCGGGTTGCTGGACCAACTATTTTCCTGCTGGCCCTCAATATATGTTTTTATTATAATTTGCGGTCAGCTGAACTGTTGAGGCTGAGCGATAATGATGAAGTTCCCCTGTTTTAGCGGCATCATACAATGTCGGCGCTATCCTTGAGGACAGAACGAACCCAAAACTTGGGTCATGTACCATTTTCTGCTACAATTACTTCCGACTATGGTCACATGAGCCACAAACCCTTGTAGAGTTTATGACTTACCAAGGATAAGTCTATGCGGATGTATGGCCCTTTGGGCTGCAAGGTTACAAGGCTTGGGCCGCCCTACCCCCCAGCTGCTGGTAGTTTCCGGATTGCTGCTCCCCAAACACTACACCTCCCAATCCCTAAAACCCTAAACCTTGAATCCAATAAACCTTACAAGCCCTAGACCCTGAACCTTACAAACCCGAAGCCCTGAACCCTAAACCTTACAAGCCCGAAACCATACCCTAAACCCTAAACCCTAAACCCTCAACCCTCAACCTGCCAAATTTCTTTATTCAGGGTGGTTCAAAAATGGTATTGTTTTTATTTTTTGGGCAGGTCGGTTTGCAGGAAAAAGACCTTTAAAATCACGTCTCTGATTCTGAACTTAACAAATGATGTGAGTCACTTATCTGGTGCCTCAAAAGCTTAGGCGGGGTATGTTGCTTTGTAAGGCAAGTGCTTTTTTGTATAAATTTATGCAAATGTTATATATGTGTATATGTATGTATGTGTATATATATATATAGTGTGAGAAGTAATGGCGGCTTGGAACATTTGAGCGCGACAGTTTCGGGGATCGCTTCGCTTCAGTCACTGATGCCACTTGCGAGACTTGGGACACGTGGGACACTTGGCTCGCTTGGGTCAAGGGACATGGGATGCTTGGGTTAGTTGGGTGGCTCACTTGGGTGTCCCTCACCTAAATGGCGGCATGAAAAGGGCAGCCCAAGCTCGGTAGTAAGTGGGTTTTTATCATTTATGACGGCCGTGCAATACCGACGCCACGGTTTCGTTTTTTGTTATATGGAGTTTTTGGTTTTGCAGAACGTGGAGGGTACCCCACCCCATTGAATACCAAAAATGGTTTTGTGAACAAACGATGTTTTTTTATGGATAGGACAGGTGGTAATCCTTACACCCTCCATCTGCCCACAAACCCTCCTACGTTGTAGACCAAAAGGCCTTTAGGGTCTTTAGGGGTTTTAGAGCTCGGGTTCCAGGGTAGGGGTTTCAGAGGCCTGCAGTTGGAAACTTGATGCCCTCCACAGTAATTTACCCAAAGCCCGAAGCTGTTAATACCAGACACGCGCGCAAACCAACATCTTCAAGGACAAACAAGAAAACCATAGACTTCTGTGCTTTTCGAAAGGGCCGATTGTACCGACTGCGCGAAAGTACTGTAAACACCAGTGATTGCGCTGCTCGTGACCTCGTTCGCAGATCTTGTAATGTGATGCCCGTGCGTGTGCAAAACCCACATGTTCAACGCGGGCCACTCCTTTATCGCTCGTAAAGAGCCGTGAAGAACAATGGAAAATTGCACAAAGAACAGCAGTAAACGCGCTTTTAACGGCTCAGTTTTTGACCCTGTTTAGCCAGTCCCTGGGGTCTCCTGCGCACGCTAAAAACAAAACGGGCGGTTCCCCGAGCTCAGGGCCTTTTAAGGCTTTAGGGCTGTTTAGGGGCGTTTTGGGCTTGGGGCGTCTCAGGGCTCCATGGCCTATTTAAACGCTTTGCCCCTAAGACCCTTAAAAAGTAAAATGCCTTCAAGCCCCTAATGGCCCAGAAGCCCTTAATCGCCCTAAAGCCCCTAAGCCCGACAGCACCTGTGCAGACTTCATGGGGCCTTGCGAGATTTGAGTTCCTGGGGTTTAGGCGCATGGGAGTTTCAGAGGTGTGAAGCTGAACTATTGAAGCCCTCAACAGTAAGTTCTGCAAAGCTCGGAGAAAAAGGAAGGATTCGCTGAAAGCGGCGCCCCCCCCCCCCCCACACAAAATAAAATCTTTTTCATGATGAATAAAAACCATAAAAAAAATAAAGTTCAAAAAAAATTCTGACCTTTATTTTAAAAAACAAAAGGCAGCGGGTTTCGCACTGTATAAGTTTGGCTTTTTTCCTGGGATTTCCCAGGAAAAAACCCGAACTTATACAGTGCGAAACCCGCTGCCTTTTGTGTTTAAAATAAAGGTCAGAATTTTTTTTGAACTTTATTTTTTTCATGGTTTTTATTCATCATGAAAAAGATTCTATTTTCTGTGGGGAGGGGGGGGGGGGGGCGCCGCTGTCAGCGATTCCTACCGTGTTTTTTTCCGGTTCGCCTGGCTTTTCAGCAGTTCAATGAGACCTGGCCCCAAACATGAGGTTCAGAAACTCTTTTTGAAGTGAGTTTTTTGATGGCCACAGGCCGGGGCCAAACAGATAAAGTTCAGAATTGTTTTGAGCATTTTTTGGTGGCCACAAGCCGGGCCTCCCAAAAAAGGTTCAGGAGCCTGTTAAAACTTAACTGTTTGGGTGGCCGCAGGCCGGGTCCAAAAAGAAAGTTCAGAAATTTTTCTGAACTTTATTTTTCTGGGTGGCCGCAGGCCGGGTCCAAAAATAAAGTTCAGAAATTTTTCTGAACTTTATTTTTCTGGGTGGCCACAGGCCGGGCCCAAAACTAAAGTTCAGAGTATTTTCTGAACTTCATTTTTCGGGTGGCCGCCGTCCGGGCACAACAAAAAATCCAGAAACTACTTTGAACTGTGTTTGTGGGGTGGCCACAGGCCCGGCCCAAGAAGATAAAGTTCAGAAACTGTTTGATTTTTTTTGGGGTGGCCACAGCCCGGGCCTAAAGGAATAAAGTTCAGAAACCGTTCTGGACTTTATTTTTTTGGGTACCCAGAGGCCGGACCCAAAAAGTAGAGTTCATTGAATAGGTGGCCACAGGCTGGGCTTCCCAAAAAAGGGTTCAGAATCCGTTTTAAACTCAATTTTTAGGTGGCCACAGGCCGAGCCCAAAAACAAAGTTCAGAACCATTTCTTAACCTTTTTTTTGGGTGGCCACAGGCCGGCTCCAAAACATGAAGTTCGGAATCTGTTTTGAACCTTATGCTTCGGGCGGCCACAGGTCGGGCCCGAAAACGAAGTTCAGAAACGGTCTTGAGCTGTGTTTTTTGGTTTCCACAGGCTTGGCCAGGAAACATTAGTAAAGATCAGATTTTTTTGAACTTTTGTTTGGGGTGGCCACAGGCCGGGCCCAACCACAAACTTCAGAAACCTTTTAGAACTTACGTTTCTGGGTGGCCACAGGCTGCGCCCAAAAGATAATGTTCAGAAACGTTTTTGAACCATTTTTGTGGTCTCGGACAGGCCCCAATAAAAGTTCAGGTATGTTTGATTTTCCTGGGGCCTGCCCGCCTCCTCCCCCCCCCCCTCCCCGGTGTTCGAAAAGGGGACACATCGAAAAAATCACGAGAGCTTCCGCGTAGGGGGTCTGCCCAGCGAATCAGAAACAAAGGGGCATAGGAAAAACTCGCGAGAGCTTCAGCGTAGGTGCTGTTCTGTGTGTACTTTCCACTTTGCATGTTTGGGCTTCACTCTTCGATGCTTTTGCCTCTGTTGAAGTCATTTGGCTCTTTGATCGTGAAGCCAACATCCATTTCTAAATGGTTGTGTTTTTATCCTTCTGCATCCGGCCCCCAACGTTATGCCTCCCATGCTTTTCTAAGGTATAATGTTTCTTGTGGTGTGGAAACTAATATTCGGTTTTTACAGCCAAAACCTGGCCACTGCACCCTCCCCAGGATTAAAACAATACGTTTTCTGAGGTGCAGCTACAAAACCCCGAATAAAAAAATTTGGCACCTCAACCCTCAACCCTAAACCCTAAACCCTCAACCCTAAACCCTAAACCCAACCCTCAACCAGGCAAGGCGCAGTCAGAAGCGGTAGGATCAACAGGCGTTGATGCCTGCAAGCAGCCGGGGGCTTCAGGGGCCTATAAGGGCAGTCAAAAGTCTTTCGCCACCCTAAACCCTAAACCCTAAACCCTAAACCCTAAACCCTAAACCCTAAACCCTTGGAGGTGAGCTCTATCACGTTGTTGATGGGGTTCTTTCCAGGGACGCCCCCCCCCCCCCCCCCCACAGCTTGGGGACTGGGTTCGGGGGGTGGACCATAAATCTCAAAGCAACGGACTCACGGGGGACAGTTTGGCCTGATGAGAAGGCCCATAATGAGCAGCGCGATGGGCAGCGAAATCACTTCCTCAGCCATGCTTTCACCCCTCGCTAGAACTAAACCCTGAAGCCCCACAATCCCGAAAGACCCGAAAAACTCCGGAAATGTGCGAGCAATGACGGCCTGCGTGGGCTTGCGATCAACAGCGCGCCCAAAGACACCAAAAGCCCAGAAGTCCAAAAAGCGACGACAGTTTCCCAAGCACCGACGTCCAGTGACAGCTTCACACTTGAAGCCAAAAAGCAACGACAGTCTCAAAGATGGCGACCAAGCTTCGAGAAAAACACGCGGTCCGCAGCGGGCGCGCCCTGCGGGAGCTGTCATTTACCAGCCCCGCTTGCCCTTCCCGCTGGAACCTTTGCGTTGACACGCGGCCTGGGGAAGAAGCAAAACCTACGCGGGCTTCACGGTTCTGGCTCATTTCCCCATACGTCATGAACCTACTTCCCCTGAACCCAAATCCGTCGCAAGCCTGATCATCAAGATCCCGACGTATATCGGGATTCCGACAGCAGAAGCATCTTTGTCCCTCAACAAAACTCGAGAAATTCCGGGGCCAAGCGTGCTCTGGATGGTCTATTATCAACAGATTCATGCGACGTGTGCAGACAATGATTGAGCTTGGCGTAAATTGCTAAAGAGCGCAGGAGCGCCCTCGTTGCCGACGCCGTTGAAGTTCATTCCTGCGTAGACTCGTGCGCTAAGCAAGACACAGACTCCAGACTCGCAACCCCCAAGGCTGTAAATCCCAAACCCCAGAGAAACGATAGCCCCCTCAACCCCTGAAACCCCCCAAAAACCGTACACCGTAACCCCGGAACCCTGAACCCTAAACCGCAAACCTCAGCTCCTTTAAATCTTGGTACACCCGTGGTGCGCCTGACAACCTGGGCCTCTCATGCCACACACACACTCACTCTCTGAACCTTCTTCTAGGGGCGATATAAGCCCCAATTCCAGGGTTTGGGGTTTAGGCTGTAGGGTTGCTGGGACCTGTAAGCTCTGAAAATTACTAGAGAGAGTCCTCTTGAAAAGCAAGGGCGAAGCTCCATTGTCTCAAGGGCCTGCCTGGTAAAACTTCAGGAATCAGCGACTCCTCCTTTTAAGGTGCAGTTGAGGGATTTGGATTGTCTACGATTGGCTTAAGAACCCCACACAAAAAGATGATACTCCTGGTATTGCCCTGATAAGGAAGACTACGCTCTTCTTTGTTTTGGTCCTGTACTGGACCCTATGGAAACGCCCGGAGTCCTCAGCCGAGCAAGGGGTTTGGGGGGGTGTATGAAGGGTTTAGGGTTTAGGGTTTAGGGTTCGGGTTTAGGAAGGGTTTCGGAGGGGCTTCAACGAACCCAGATGGTGTCGTGGTGAGGACTCAGGTGTCCCAAGGGGTACTTTGTTCAAGGCGCGTGACAGCAAGCACCTCCCCAAACCCTAAACCCTAGACCCCAAACCCTAGACCCCAAAACCCTAAACCCTAAACCCTGAACCCACAGCGTTGAAAGGCTTCGGGGTCTCGTCTCAGTTCGGGAGACCGGGGTACTTCTACAACTCCATGATGGTCCTGCACGTGAGCGACTCGGGCCGGGTGGGGTGGTGGGAGGGGGGGGGGGGGGGGGAACCCTAAACCCTAAACTTTAAACCCTAAACCCGGGGGGGGGTGGGGGGGAACCCTAAACCCTAAACCCTAAACTCTAAACCCTAAACCTTACCTTTGTGCGTGTCTGTGTGGGCTTTTGTGGTCTTGATCCAGTCTTTGGGAGCTGGTTGATCAACTTACAATCAAGCCGAGCTCAGACTGATGCTTACTCGACAGGCCGGGGAGTTGCAGGTCGCCCAGTTCACACCCTAACTATACTGAACTTGGAACCCTAGCAAAATGTTTTTTTATGCTGTTTCTTAGGAATTATAGTACCCAAAAATTTAAAAACTATTTCCAAGTGCCCCTAAGCTAAACCGGCGCAGCCTCAAACCCTGAACTTGTGATATCCGGGCACTCCTAAGAGTGAGCACAAACAGAAGCACACTGACAAGCACCAGCAAAAGCAGGAAAAGAATGGCTCGGGACGGAACACATGTTCTGTATGAAACTCGCGATGTTTCTGATAGTACTTGTTATGCGTTTATGCTAGTTCTGGTGCTAGTCTTTGCGCTCCTGTTCGAGTTGGTGCTCGCTTTACTGATCCGCTCCTGTTTCTGAAGTTTCTGGTTCTACAGTGTCCACTCCTGTTTCTGCTGTTGAGGGTGCTACGTACGTTTTTGCTCTCTCAAGCCATGCTTGGGTTGCAACTTACAAGTAAAAACATAGATATGTATCTGAATATATACCTTAGATATACCAAAGCTTCTTTGACTGCTACTAGAGCGGGGAGCGTCCTAAACCGGAAAGCCCTAAAGCCTGAGAGTGAAACTGGGTGACCTGTACTTGGCTAAAGGGATTTCCTTACGCCAAAGAAAGAGAGAAGATGTACTCCCCCTTAGAACCTTAATGAAAAATATGTGTAATATCCTCTTGGGTTCTAGAGAAACAAAAAGTAATTCCCAAGGGAGATATAGGAAGGGGTACCACAGGGGATCCTCGGCATGTGGACAGGTGACTCCCTTTCTCCAACGACTGAGGAACTATCAAAGAATCCGCGACCACGTCTCCACAATAGGTTACGATGATTCCCTAAACCCTAAACCCTAAACCCTAAACCCTAAACCCTAAACCTGAAACCCTAAACCCTAAACCCTCAACTCCTCAACATTCGACCCCTTGACCCTACAAACCCTGAAACCATGCCAAGCCGCAGGGAACCTGTCAAAGCTGAAGAGGGGGTGCGAACCCTGACACCCCGGCCCCTGAGCCCTAGACCCTAAAAGCCCCAAACCCTAAAAGCCCCAGGCCCTAAAAGCCCCAGACCCTAAAAGCCCTAAGCCCTAAGCCCTAAGCCCTAAACCCGAAACCCTAGACCGTAGGCCGCAGCAAATCCCAGGCGCGGCGTAGAAGAGGCATTGAAAGCTCATGTCCTGGAGGGTGCGGGGGGGCTTAGGGGGTTTAGGGTTTAGGGTTTAGGGTTTAGGGTTTAGGGTTTAGGGTTTAGGGTTTAGGGTTTAGGGTTTAGGGTTCGGGGGGGAGGGGGTTGAGGGGGTTTGGAGGGTGTAGGGTTTAGGGTTTAGGATTTAGGGTTTAGGGGGTTTAGGGGGCTGAGGGGGTTTGGAGGGTGTAGGGCTTAGGGTTTAGGATTTAGGGTTTCGGGGGTTTGGAGGGTTTAGGGTTTCGGGTTTGCGGCGATTACGGTTTAGGGGGTTAGGGGGCTTTCGGGGGCTCAAGGGTGTGGAGGGGTTTCGGGCTTTTTTTAGGGTTTAGGGTTTAGGGTTTAGGGTTTAGGGTTTAGGGTTTAGGGTTAGGATCCTGGAGGTTCGGATTCGGTTCAGCCCCTCGCGACGGAATCGAGGGACCGAGACCTCGGAACCTGGACACCTCTGGGCCCCTGAACCCCTGAACCCCTGAATCCCTGAATCCCTAAACCCTAAACCCTAAACCCTCAACCCTAAACCCTCAACCCTACCAAACCCTAAACCCTAAACCCTAAACCCTAAACCCTAAACCCACTTCGGGCTTCGGGCTCCACACGACGCGGCAGGTCCGTCGGATTCATCACGCTGTGGCGGCTCGAGGTGCAGCCGCTCCCTTCGCTTAAAGGGTTTAGGGCTTTTAGGGTTTAGGGTTTAGGGTTTAGGGTTTAGGCTTTAGGCTTTAGAGATTTAGGATTTAGGGTTTACGGTTTAGGATCCAAATGCGGCATGGACTGAGGTTTTGGTTTACGGCTCATGGATAAGGATCCTCCGGACATGTTGGCGGCATTTCTCTTTCTGCTTTCGGCTAAGAGATGTGGTCGCTAGAAAAGACTTGCCGAAATTCAAAACCCTAAACCCTAAACCCTAAACCCTAAACCCTAAACCCTAAACCCTCAAGCCTAAGTGAGCTCAAGAAGGCGCAGGGGCCGAAGAGGTTGTAGCTGACCGATTGGAACACTGGGTGTGGGGTGTTTGAAGCTTCGGTTTGGCAGCTCGGGTTTGGCGTTTAGGGTTTTGGGTTTGGGTTTTAGGGTTTAGGGCTTAGGGTTTAGGGTTTAGGGTTTAGGGTTTGGGGTTTAGGGTTTAGGGTTTAGGGTTTGGGGTTTTGGGACCCTTAAGCAACCCTTTTGCTACACACCTTTGGTATACCCCCAAGATCTGCAACCCTGAGCCTGAACACTGTAGTGAAGGGGTTTTGCAGACGCCTCATCGCCCTAAACCCTAAACCCTAAACCCTAAACCCTAAACCCTAAACCCTAAACCGTGCTCTGGAAGCTCGGCTTTTCTCAGCATTTCCGGCCGGGGATCCTTCATGCATTCCTCGTTTTATGGTCGTGTGGCCGGCCGGAAACCTCGCCCCCCCCCCCCCCCCCCCCCCCCAACCCGAAACCTCCTATACCATAAGTTTAGGGTTTTGGGGTTTAGGGTTTAGGGTTTAGGGTTTAGCCCTAACCCATCAAACTCCGCATGGAATTAGACCCCTCAAGCCTAAACCCTGCGATCTTCGCGGCCTGTAGCAATGGCCGGCATCCCGGTAATGTGCAGCTCATACCCCGGGGGAGGAGCTGAACAGAACTCCTCTGATGCGTTGGAGTGGTTTTGGAGGGTCTAGAGTTTAAGGATAAACCCTAAAGCAAGGGGTTAGGGTTTAGGGTCTAGGGTCGAGGGTTTAGGGTTTAGGGCCTATAGTTCCTGAACCAGACACCCGAAATGCCCTAAGCTCTACTCACTCTCCTGGTTAAAGTCTAATGGTTCTAGGGCAGGCGTTTAGGCTTGCCCTCTAATTTTTACCTAGGGAACCTCAAGGAAGGTAAGGAAGACTGTGTAGGGCACATGCGGGAAAATAGGCTACCTACGGTACCCGCATCCGGGGCTATGGTGAACTCTACCCCACCATGGGCCTGTTGGCCTGTTTTGCTTGTTTTTAGGGTTCGGGTATGAGGGCCTACCGGAGCCTTGCCTGCCCCACGACTCATGCTCGTGGAGCCGGGAAGTTATGCATCAGCGTCGTGGCTTTGCGGCGCCGAGAGCCCAGCATGCAGTGATGAAACCTAGAAAGGGTAGGGTCCTGGACCGATAAAGAAGGTTAGCGGCCTCAACCCGCCTCAAGTCACTCCCTTGCAAGGAAGGAAGGCCATTGGGAGATGCTGTTCACTGCCTTTCAAGAGCTCCAAGGTGTGCCCGAGCGCAAAGTACCAGCCCTACATGCCGCCCTGGCAGGAAAGATTAAAGCAGCCTTTATGGTTCAGCCGCTTAGCCTGAAACTTCCCGAGATTCTACGAGGAACAGGGTTGGGTCTCTATGGCGCGGGGTGGAATGAGTCTACCGCGATGCATTCGAACACCCACCAGAAGCCCTAAAACCTCAACCCGAAACCCTTTCTAAACCCTCAACCCTACCCCCTAACCCCAAATCCTGTAAACGTCTCACTGTAACCACTTTTGTCATAATGCTTCTCCGCTTTGCTTCGTCACCCGACAACCAACCCTAACACCCTCAAGCCCCAAGCCGTTGCATCCAAAGTTGATCCCGAAACCCTGAATTACTCAACCCTAAGCCCTAACCCAAAACCCTAAACCCTAAACCCAAAACCCTAAACCCTAAACCCTAAACCCGAAACCCTAAACCCAAAACCTCCCAAGGACGTCCTGGAGAAAGTCGTTGGCCTGAGGGATCCGTGGCGTGGGGTTTAGGCTTTAGGGCTTAGAGTATGTATTCGGGTAGCAGGGTCTTAGGGCTTAGGGTACTAGGGTTCAGGGTCTATAAGGTTTAGGGTCTCCGCAAAGTTCACCCCTAAATCCGAACCCTCAACCCTCAACCCTCAACCCTCAACCCTCAACCCTAAACCCTAAACCCTAAACCCTAAACCCTAAACCCTAAACCCTAAACCCTAAACCCTAAACCCTAAACCCTAGCCTCGTAGACCCGGTGACCCAGTAAGGAGCAGGAGTGGTAGGGATGGAACCCTAAACGCAAAAAAAAAAAAAACCCAAAACCCCACACCCGAAGACGATGCTAAAGCTGTACCCTGCTTACTGCACCTTCTTGGTTGTCAGTAGGGCATCAGAGGGACAGGTCCCTAAATTTTCTCCCTTGAAGGGTTCAATCAATGACGGAACTAGAGGTCTCTATGGAAAATCCTTTGAAGGGAAGCGTCAGGAGGCACAAACTACCCAGCTTACGCACCTGCAATGTCAACTTAGTTGCTCTTAATTAATTGTCTTAATTGCTCTGGCTCTGATAAAATTGTATCAGGTAAGTGCCTGGATCCTGCATCCTGCACCCCACCTTTCGGCCCTAAACCCTAAACCCTAATCCTAAACCCTAAACCCTAAAACCCTAAACCCTATACCCTAAACCCTAAACCCGAAAACCCTAAACCCTAGACTCCATTCTCACGGATTTCAGCCAAGAAGCTCGATTGAAGTCATGGTTCTCCGGGATTTGTGTCGGCCTCCAGTAAAGCAACGTACCCGAGACCGGAACCCTAAACACCAAGCTCTAAACCCTGGGAAGATAGTGCCCCCCTTTATCATCCCTATTCAGGACTGTTAGTATAGGGTTTAGGGTTTAGGGTTTAGGGTTTAGGGTTTAGGGTTTAGGGTTTAGGGAAGGTGGAACATCCCCACCCCACGCCTTCTTGAAGGTTCATGGATACCAGGCATTGCTACTTAAAGCGGCTCGTGAACCTGGAGGCCAAATCAAGCCCAGGGTTGAGGGTTTGGGGTTTGGGGTTTAGGGTTTAGGGTTTGGGGTTTAGGGTTTGGGGTTTAGGGTTTAGGGTTCCTAAATCTCCAAGCCCTGAATTCACAATTCAACAAACGGTACGTCTGCAACCCCAGTCTACTATGGCTGCTTGTTCCTCATGTCTAGAGGACACGCCATTCATGGACATCACCAGTATTTCTGCAACGCATATGCACGCACCGAGAAGAGTAGTGTAAACCCTAAACCCTAAACCCTAAACCCTAAACCCTAAACCCTAAACCCTAAACCCAGCTTCTTCTTGGCTGATGCCCCAGAGTTCGACACGATTACCAGACTGATTCTCGGCCTCATGCCAACTTCTATTTTTGCTGAAGAACCACCCCCCCCCCCCCCCCCCCCCCCGCAAAAAAAAAATAAATAAAGTAAATCAATACATGATATATATGTATAGATATATATGTATATATTATATATATATATATTTATTTATTTCTGTATATATATATATATTATATGTGTGGGTAAATACGAAAATAAGAAAATAAGAATAATCGTAATAATAACAATAATCATAAGAATACCAATGTTAATAATAATACTAGTAATGAAACTAATCATCATAATTAGTAATAATAGTATGGCAATATAGGAATACTATCTGTTATTGGTGAGGACCCGAGTTGCACGAGTCGCCTTCAACTGAACTCAACACCCCTCCTGCCGCCACCTCTTCGAAAACCCCGAACCCTAAAGCCTTGTAAGCAAGCACCACAACCCTAGACGCAGCAACCCCAAAGCGCTACAACCTTACAGCCCCAGAACCAGAACCTGGTAACCTGAACCCCTTCTACAGCCTTAAGCCCCACAAAGCCCCAAAACCTAAAACCCTGCGAAAGGGTTTGGGGTTCAGGGTTAGGGTTTAGGGTTTAGGAAGTCAGTAGCTGCAACACTGAATCCTGGGCCCCGACTGAATGAGCAAGTAAGTCATCCGACGGTCAGCCGAGAGGAGATCCGACTGTCAGACAGTCAGTTTAAGCTCCAAAGGGGGGAGTTTGGGATTCATAGGGTTTATGGGGTTTCTAGAATCTAGTCTGCAGTTAGATGGCAGTGGGATTGGGAGTGGGGAGGGGGGAGGGGGGGCGGGCTTGTGGCGGCATAGGCCTAGAAGCTCTGGAGGCTAGGATAAAGATTCCTTTCGAGCTTCGTAACATGCAAAGCGCTGTGGCCCGATTTTGGAGGGCCATCTCATCTCCCAGGCAAGGCCACTATGTCCTACACCCTAAACCCTAAACCCTAAGTAAATCTGAAACCCTGTCGGTTGGAAAAGCCGGTGCATGGACTTATTGGGGGGTCCACATCGTGAGCTTACTTGGTTCAAGAATGGGATTCTGGAGCGTTGGGAATGAAATTTGTGCAGAATCACACGAACTTGATCATAAAACACGTTCATCACTTAGGCCCCCGCTTGCCCCCCCATGCCCTCACTTGCCCCCCCATGCCCTCACTTGCCGTGCTGTCCTTGAGGCAGACTCGGGGCCAGGGCCGCACCGTTAAACCCCCCACAGCAAAGTGGAGGCTCTCGGCCGGGCCACAAGTCTCAAGTCTGGATCAGTCTGGAGAAGCAAGCGGGGCAAGCGAGGAAAGTGTGGCACTAGCAAGTAATGGTTGCTGTGGCGCCCGCATGCAATGTTCCCCTAAGTCCTGAGCCCCAGCCCTGAGCCCTGACGCGACTGCCTTCGGAAACACACTGTCAGGTGCTGTGGGCAAGGTGTCCAGGAAATAGCCTGGCTTTAGGGAGAAACCTCACTGTATAGGGCTCCAGGTATACAAAGAATGCCAACATTGGGGGCAAAAATCTACTAGCACTACCTACATTAGTCCACTTGGAGCCGTATATAGTTGTAAAACTACACTTTATTCGAGAGACTTCTATCTAGCCATGAGTTCTGGCAGCTAAAACCCGCTTCAGGGCCCACTATACCTCTACTAGCTTGGCCCCGCTACCCTAAGCGGAAAAGTCTCCCAGGATGAGGGTTACTGTTGGGTCTTTCGGTATTTCGGTCATTGGGATTTCGCAGGGCTGAAGTTAGGCGAGGGCGAGAGGTGCAAGCCAACAAATTTAAAGCTTGGGGTTTAGAGTTTCAGGACTGGAATTAAGTTGAGAGGCCAGGTAGTGGGTTCCTGCCTTGAGCAGGGCGACGGGATACCGTCAAGAAGGGTAGGGAGGGAGGAGTCAAACTGCAACTCGCCAATAACATAGCTGCACCAAGTGTCGCTACTACTTGGCTTCCGAGGAATTTGGGCACAGTGCTGCCGTACCCAGTTGTGACACAGCGAAAAGAACAGGAACATGAACAACCAGAATCAGAGCTGAACCAGCTAGCTTGTGATAATGGCTGAACTAGCAATGGTAAGTACACGACGGCAACGGTAACAGAAACAGCAATAACAAGATGGAATGTAGAAATCCCGGGAGCACTTCCGCGTGGATTTGGGTGAGGGTGTAGAGCCCTACGCAAACGGGAGATCGGATGAGACGATACCACAAAACCCAAGATTGAAGTCTGAACCCAAACCAAGAAGCCCTAAACCCAAGCCCCAAACACAAAACCCCTAAACCCCAAACCTCCAAAGCTCTAAAACCCCTAAAACCGCCAAATCCCCAACCCCCCCTCCCCCAAAAAAATCACTAAACCCCTAAATCCCCACACCCACGAAAGAACCCGAAACTCCAACATCCCAAAAAAACCTTCAAACCCTAAACCTCGAAATCCCCCCCAAATAATACCCTACTTTGGAGTAGACCCTGGAAACAAAAAGAATATATACTCTATACTCTTTAGGTATAAGAAGCTATCATGAAAATAGGAACCCAGAACAAAAAAGTCTTAAGGCATAGTACTCCCAAAACCCAGACAAAAAACAGCAGCTGAGACAAAACACCCAGGACGATGGGCTTGTACTCGGCGACGCGCTCGTCGCTGGCCACCTTCATCGCTTGGGGTTCGACTAGGAGGTTCAGGGCACGTGTGACCCAAGTAGAACTATACTTACAACCCAAAATTATAACCATCTTAGGGCACTTAAAGGGGGCTTTTTTAAGTCAGCTATAAGGGCAGGTATAATTGGTATTGTAACCATCTTAGGGCACTTGGGGGGATTTTTTAAGTCAGCTATAAGTGCAGGTATAATTGGTTAAAAAACGTACCCCGAACCTCCCAGTCGGGCTTCCAGGGGGTGTGATTTTTTTTCAGGGCCTTGGCAGTTTTGGGTTTGTCAGGTTTTAAGGCTTTAGGAGTGTTAGGGTTTTTGGATTTTGCGTGTTAGGGTTTGAGGGCTTTGGGGGTTGAAGGTTTTACGGTATTAGGGGTTTAAGGTTTTAGGGTTCTAAGGCTTCAGGGGTTTAGTTTTTTTGGCTTTAGGGATAAGGGGCCTCGGGTTGAGGGCTTGTGGATTTATGGGAATTTCCGGAAACACCCAAATTTTGCAGATTCGGGCTTTTGGGTTTCAAGGTTTAGGAACTTATAAGGTTTCGGGTTCAGGGTTGAACGCTTAGGCTTGAGGGGTTGATTGGTGTAGAATGATGTTTTAATAGGTGTTCGGGCTTGATAACCCTAAACCGTAAACCCTAAACCCTAAACCCTAAACCCTAAACCTTAAACCCTAAACCCTAAACCCTAAACCCTAAACCCTAAACCCTAAACCCTAAACCCTATGCCTCTGGCGGGGGGGGGGTTCGGCGAAGGGCTTGAAAGTTCGGGGCCTCGGGGCTCGCAGGGCTTGTCGAACCACAAGCACTGCACGGCTCTGGACGCGACTGGGCTTGGGTGAGCCTTAAACCCTAAACCCCAAACCCCAAACCCTAAACCCTAAACCCTAAACCCTAAACTCACTTAGAATGTTCTTCCGCGGAATGGAAGTAGGACAGAGGGTAGAGGCGAACCGCGGAGGAGTCTTGGCGGATTTAAGATCTTGAGGCAATCCCGTTCTGCAGCACGGTGTAGGGATTTAGGGTCTGCTGTTTAGGGGTTCTGTCGCCCTAACACCCTAAACCCTAAACCCTAAACCCTAAACCCTAAACCCTAAAGCCATAGCTCCCTGAGCACTTAGAGGGTTCTTAAGGCATGGGGTTCATGCCTAGGGAAGCTTAGGGAGTTGTGGGGAGTATTAGGGAACCTTAAGTTGCATACCCCCTTGAACACCCCTCCCTTAACTAGTTCATTGTTGGGAGAATATTAAAAGTGTAGTTGCTTATTCCTTATTGGGCTTAAGTACCCAAAAAAATGTAAAATGTTACCCAACTATGACAAAGAACCCTATTACTTCAACCCTAAACCCCTAAACCCTAAACCCTAAACCCTATATGACTTCCAGACTTCCACGCGGAGGAGCCTCGCGACTGACGTTCCGCGAGAACGCCTCCACCTCCGGCGACAGCACCGAGGGAGTCTGGCCGGTGGCCTGCAGTCAGGTTTTAAGGGTTTATGGTTTAGGGTTTAGGGTTTATGGTTTAGGGTTTTAGGGTTTAGGGTTTAGGGTTTAGGGTTTAGGGTTTAGGGTTTAGGGTTTAGGGTTTAGGGTTTAGGGTTTAGGGTTTAGGGTTTATGGTTTAGGGTTCCGGGTTAGTAAGGATTTTAAACTCTGAGCCCTTAACCCTAAACCCTCTAACGCCTAGGGTTCAGGACCCTGAAGCCCCTTTAGGAAACCCTATACCCTAAACCCTAAACCCTTACCCTAAACCCTAAACCCTAAACCCTAAACCCTAAACCCTAAACCCTAAACCCTTAGGGGTGCGGCCGATGGGGGGCGCCTCGATGCCCATGACGATGGTGCCTCCGATGCGCCTGCACTCCAGGTTAGGGTTTAGGGTTTAGGGTTTAGGGTTTAGGGTTTAGGGTTTAGGGCTTAGGGTTTAGGGTTTAGGGTTTAGGGTTTAGGGTTGAGGGTTTAGGGTTTAGGGTTTAGGGTTTTGGGATGTTCCCCATTGTACTAGAAGTCCTTAATAGGGACTAGAGTACCCCCTACTAAGGACTGCGAGTATAACGGGGATCATCCCAAGTAATACTCAGAGCTTGAGGGGCAAAGCCCAGGACAGGCGATAGAGAGTCTGCAGGTCCAGCAGGCAGTTTGTAGGGTTTAAAGGTTTCAAGGTTTCAAGGTTTAGGATTTAGGGTTTAGGGTTTCAGGGCTTTCGGGATATTAGTGTTCAGGAGGGCTTGGGACTTCAGGGTTTTGAGGTTTAGGGCTTTAGGCCTTTGGGGGGTTTCACTGTCTTTGGAGACTTCTCGCGTTTCCAGCTTGCCAGAATAGCTTACATGAGAAAAGGCTGAAACAAAACCCTTAAACCCCAAAAAACCCTTAACCTGAAACCCTACACCCTAAACCCTAAACCCTAAGCCCTAAACGAATGCTTCAAGTCGTCCGCCTTGAGTCTATGGTATGCGATGGGATGAGTCAGTCCCGCAGATTCTCCGGATGGTGGATCACAGGAGTCCCCAAAAGGTTCGATTTTTAGGGTTTGTGGTTTAGGGTTTGGGGGCTTTAGGGTTTAGGGTTCAGGGTTTAGGGTTTAGGGGCTTAAGAGTGTCGGTTCGCTAGGGCAAGGGTAAAGTAGTAAAGGGACATACTCCTGCACCGCATCGCAAGCCATCCACATTGTCATGCTGCTACAGCTACATGCCCCCGCATCCTACTACGACTTCGCCACCCTCCTAATTTGAGATGTCCCTCCCACGATACTAACCCCTAAACCTTAAACCGTGTCGGGCTTCAGCGCGTACGGGCTTCGGATGTTGGGCCTTGCAGGGTTCAGCCTTTCGGGACTTAGGTCTTGCAGAGGGTTCAGGGTCTTGGGTTGAAGGGTCAAGGGTTAAGCTTAGTTGTCCAGTACCCTTTGGGTTTATAAGGGGATTCAAGTACTCCAAAAAGGTTAAAGGTTACCTACTCTGAAACTAAGACCTACACTTCCCTAAGCCCTAAACCCTAAACCTAAGGTTACCTACTGTAGGGGCTGGCGGGGTGGGGGGGGGTGGGGGGCGTGCAAAATGGCCAGACCATCCATGTCCGCGCGATGAGAACGTCCGTGTTACCATGGTAAGAGCATCCATGTCCGCGCGATGAGAACGTCCGTGTGACCAGTGCGTTTGTTCACTAGATTTCCGAAGATGGTCTTTCTTCTCCGAAATGCCTCTTCGCCGTTAGCATCAGGGCGCCGCGAGAACCAGCCTACGGACAAACACAGCGTGCTGACAAGACAACACAACAAAACATATGTCCTCCCAAGTAACATACAAGGCTCCTTGACCAAAACCTCGTCATTTAACTTCCGAAAAACCACGTTGGAAGTGAACCCGTAGGGAGGGTTTAAGGTCTAGGGCCGCGGGCTTACAACACTTAGGGCTCAGGGTTCAGTGTTGACCTGCAACCTAGGGAAAACAAAAGGGTTGCCTAACACCAAAGCCCTATCTCAGCCCTTGGCGTTGAACCCCCAAAAACCCGAAAAAAAAAGAGAAAATTTGAGGGCCTTGGAAAGAGCTGCTGAATTTCGCCGCCCGTTTTGAGTGCCTCACCTGGGCTTTCATTCTCGCATCTTGCGAAGCTAGAACCTGCACGACTTCAATCTCATGAGAGATTCTAGGGTTCAGAGTTTGGTGCTTATAGGGTTTAGCGCTTAGGGTCAGGATTAGGATGGGAAGATAAGTATACAGAACTCCGCCTTAGAATCAGGACCCAAAAAGGGACCATAATTTGAAGAAGTGATAACTATTTTGTCATGTATGCACGCAGACGACTCAAGCGTGCGTTGGGGGGGAGGTAGACAAAACCCTAAACACAAACCCCCTCAAAGATCAAAAACCCAAAGCCCTAAACCCTAAAACCTAATCCCTAAACCCTAAAACCTTAACCTCAAACCCTAAACCCTAAAACCTACATGTACCTAGAAAGTATGTACTTGGGCATTAACGGGGTTAGCTATGGGGTTCAGATATATACTATACAGGCACATGGACCTTAAACCCTAAACCCTAAACCCTACTAAACCCTAAACCCTAAACCCTAAACCCTAAACCCTAAACCCTAAACCCTAAACCCTAAACCCTAAACCCTAAATAAACCCTAAACCCTAAACCCTAAACCCTAACTTGGTGTTTGTTTCGGGCATGAGCCGTGTCAATGTTGCCTTCACTCTGGGTCAGGCTCCCAAGATGCCCCAGGTAGGGTTTACGTAGGGTTTAGGGTTTAGGGTTTAGGGTTTAGGGTCTAGGGTTTGGGGTTTGGGGTTTGGGGTTTAGGGTTTAGGGTTTAGGGTTTGGGGTTTGGGGTTTAAGGTTTAGGGTTTAGGGTTTGGGGCTTGGGGTTTCAGACGCACGCCAGCACAAGATAGGTACCAAGCCCTCGGTGGGCACAAAGATTGGATCTTCTGACGAAACCGCTGGGGGTCAACCGCTTCGGTCCGCCTGCAAAACCGAAACCCTAAACCCTAAACCCTAAACCCTAAACCCTAAACCCTAAACCGAAAAAGCCCTAAACCCTAAACCCTAAACCCTAAACCCTAAACTCAGGGCCTAGGCCGCCCCCTACAGTTGGGGGGGCGGCGCCTAAGCCCCTCGACCTCAATGCGCAAGCCGACGCAGGTCGTTCGCCCGCCTCCGACAGCTCGAAAATGTTGGTTTCTTGGATTCAGACGTAGGACTCTTGGGACACCTCGGGATCCCATTCAAACCTGCTACCTCGACCCTCGCTGGCACAAAGAAGGGGCTCCCTCCATGCTGCCGGGACGTGGACCCCGCTCCGAACCCCAAACGTGCTGAAACTGAAGAAGTTTTTAGAAGTGGACTGTTGCCGTGATTTTCGGCCTAAACCCTAAAAGGAATAGGTTTGGGTGGCTTTGCCGCCTCGGACGGCATGGGGTGGGAGAAAAGTGTTGATGGCCTTCCACAATCGGGCCAAAGCTGCTCTTCGCGCCACACGAAGCTTTCGAGCTTGTTCCAAAGCCTAGCCTTCACAGCACCTACGCAAACCCTAAAAGCTAAACCCTAAATCCTAAGCCCGAAGCCCTAAGCCCTAAAGCCTCCATCCCTAACCCATGTTATAAGGAGAACGTAACTCAAAACATGAGGGGAACCAGGGCCCCCGCTGGGTCCTAGAACTCCGAAACCCCAAGCCTGGTTTAAGATTTAGCCTTCATCCGGGTTTAGGGTTTAGGGTTTAGGGTTTAGGGTTTAGGGTTTAGGGTTTAGGGTTTAGGGTATCAGGGCATCTCAAGTAAGAGCTTCCCCAAGTCGGTCTCTCGGAAGCCCAGCGTGTTCGGTCGGTCTCAGGGTTTATAGGGTCGGGTTGAGGGGTTCAGGAAACCCTAGACCCTAAACCCTGAACCCTAAACCCTAAACCCTAAACCCTAAACCCTAAACCCTAAACCCTAAATAGCGGGTTGTCGAGACTCTGCCCCTCGGAGTTTGCCAGCCGACCGCGCGCGTCTTGCTGAACAGCGTGTCTACAATCCGCGGTGCCTTGTCAGCCGGTTTAGGGTTTAGGGTTTAGGGTTTAGGGTTGAGGGTTTAAGGCACCTTGCAGCGTGAGTCCTCCACAAAGCTTGTCAGAACCTGACTCCGCACAGGGAGAGGAATACCCTAACAATAGATATGCCATCATGACATTAGCTAGGTTGCCCAGTAACCTAGGATGAAAAAGGGTGCCCTTTTTTGCTTAAAGGGGTTTGTAAGGGAACCTGAACCTGCCAAAAAGGGAATAAGGGTACTACTGGGCATCCTAGTTAGTTTTTGGGCATTTCACAGAAAAGGGGCACCTCTACTATACCCCCAAAAGACTACAGAACCTTGCCAGAGGCATCCACAAAAACAACCAAAACCGTGTCTTGGGAAACCTCCTATACGATAAGGGAATATTTACTGCGAGGGGGTGGGGGTGGGAGGGAAGGTACTAAAGCCTAAACCCTAGCGGGCTTAAGGGTCTATGGGATTGCAGGAGGGGCCGGCGGGGGGATCTCGATGTCCGAGCTTGGGTGAGTATAGACCATAACATGAGGAAAACAACTATATATATATATATATATATATATTAGGGTTTAGGGTTTAGCGTTTAGGGTTTAGGGGTTAGGGTTTGGGGTTTAGGGTTTAGGGCTTAGGGCTTAGGGTTTAGGGTTCAGGGACGGAATATGCCAGTTTACAAGAATTATGTATGTATGTATATATATATATACATATTATGGGATGTTATATAGTAGGGGGCGTTTTCTTCTTTTAAGGGGTTCCAGAAGAACTTCAGACGAATTTCTGTAAACGGAGTCAATTCCCTCATTCCCTACGAACAGCCAGTAGGCATACGTGCGGTGCCATCATGCTCCATCTGCTACTTGATAATCTTCATGATCACTTCTGTGGTGGGAGGCTGAGCACTCCTCTGGGACGTTGACGACCCCCAAGAATTGCGTGGACCTCACGCTGGCGAAAACCAGCCAAAATCACCCCATCATTCCTGTCACCATCCATGATCTTTGCTCCAGGAAGCCTCGCGTACGCTTTTGCCGTGATGCCCAGGTCTTGTGGCATAAAGCTTTCAACAATATTCATGTCTTTAAAACAAACACCTTGATGCGCGCAGCCCAGTGCGGGTTGACCGCTTTGGACGTGTCAAAATTCATCTAGACTGTCCACCTTACACGAGGGGGAGTGTCATGACAAGTAGGCCTGGGCAGCGAAAAAAGGTCGTAGTCTTCCGCGTAGATTCGGAGAGCCAGCTTGCAAGTGTCCTTATCATAGATCTCGTCGAAGATTTCGAGGCTTGAGTTAGTCTGATGCTTATGTAGTTTGCCCTTGATACTGTCCGCAACAACAAGGTGTTGCAGCGCGGAGAGCTTTGACATACTCACTCTGCTCCTCATGATCCCAAGTACACAATCACGCACCATCGGATGGGAGCTCTTGTCCAGGCCGAGGGGCAGCACGTATTGGTAGTACTTCTTGAAACGCGTTAAGTTGCATGCTTGCGCTTGCGGCATCCAGTGAATATTCACCACCTTGCGTTTCAATTGAGCATCGACTCGTCTCACAAAGGCAGCGAAGCTTAAGTTCCACAGAGCCGGAATTGGCATGTTCAGTGCTGTCGCAAACTGTTGCGGGTTCTTGTGCCTGCGGCGTATCTTATCGAAATATGCTGAGCGCAAGCGATCCAGCGGATCACGGACAACGACCAACTTAGCCCAGTCTGAGTCGAACATCATCTGCAAAGCAGCTTCGTATGAATACGCGTTCAACTCTGTCAGATTGAAGACGTTCCTCCCAGCACTGTGGCTCTGATTGTAGGGATTAAATACATTGTAGTCCTGACCATCGAGCCACCGCAGAAGCCGCATGTACTCGTTGGTGCCCACTTTGTACTGAGGACAGAAGATCAGCTTGGCATCTGGGATCACAATGGTCGATAACCAGTAGGACGGCTGCTGGCTGAAGTCGATATCCTTTGCTGTCCAGTGCCCTTGGGGAACTAAGGGGAAGCTTTGGGATTATAAGGGGATTCTAGTACCTCAAAGAGGTTAAAGGTGACCTCCTCTGCAACTAAGTGTCTGACTTCGAGGGTGGACCTTTTGGAACATCCCGACTTCCAAAGTTGGCGCAGCCGTTCAGGGTTTGGCCGGAGGAGAACTTCAATTTCACGGGATCGCTTCGATAGATTGCAGCGACAAGCAGGAATACTGCGGCCAGGGCCGCCAGGGAAGCAAGGGCCAGGGAAGTAAGGAAAGCCGGCAACTTCATATGAAGTAGGGTTTTTATTTCTTGTATCCCCAAAAGGACACCGAGTAGATACACTCACCAATATTGAAAAGGAGACTTATATACACTCACCAGTAACAGTAATATAAGCCCTACTTCATATGAGTCACCGGATAATTATGCACATGGCATCCGCAGAAGTGACTTGTCGTAGCTCCGGGCTTAGGGTCTACGGTTTAGGGTTTAGTGCTCCAATCGCAGGATTTCGGGTTTAGGGTTTAGGGTTTAGGGTTTCTGAAGAACACCCTCGCGCGGCTGCAGTTCAACGATTCCCGCCTCGCAGGTAACTTAGGAATGAAATCATGTGACGTGGTTCATGAGGGAACCTTGCTCTTGAACCAAAGTGGAGGGTTTTAGGGTTTAGGGGGTTCAGGACCCATCCAGGATCCCAGTAGGGGTTGCGAGTTTGGACCACCTTGAAAACCAATCTCAATCTGGCCACGCAACAGGTCAGCGACAGGCTGGCCTAAACTCTAAACCCTACACCCAAAACCCTAAACCCTACACCCTACACCCTCAACCCTAGACCCTAAACCCTGGCATCTCAATGACGAAGCCCTGTATAGCTCAAGCCACCTCAGGGAAGGTGGAAGGTTGAGATTAGGGGTTTGGGGTTTGGGGTTTGGGGTTTAGGGTTTAGGGCTAGGGTTTAGGGTTATAGAGTTAAGGGTTTAGGGTATAGAGTTAAGGGTTTAGGATGCAGGACTTTGGGGCCCTCGGGCTCCACGCGGGCTTCGGGATTATCGGCCTCAAGGCGCATAGGGCTTGGGGTTTAGGGTTTAGGGCTAGGGTTTAGGGTTTAGGGTTTGGGGTTTAGGGTTTGGGGTTTAGGGTTTAGGGTTTAGGGTAAGGCTTATAGGGCTTGGGGTTTGGGTTTAGGGCTTAGGGGCGGGAACCAGCTGTGCAACTCAGCTGCGGCACAAAGCAAGCACATTGCCATGGCCAGAATGGTCACAGACCTGTACCAATCCTTGCCGGTGTTTGGCAAGGCTCATAGGGCTTGGGGTTTAGGGTTTAGGGTTTAGGGTTTAGGGTTTCGGGTTTAGGGTTTAGAGTAAACGCTAAGCCCTGAACCCTAAGAAGTTACTGGATGCATACTTGCAAGTTGCACCTGCAAGAACTACTTAACTACTTCGACACCGTTTAAGTACCCCTAAACCCTAAACCCTAAACCCTAAACCCTAAACCCTAAACCCTAAACCCGATGTCTGCGAATGAGAGGAATCTGGGACTCGGGGGTTCCAACACGGACAAAAAGCTGACTGATCCCCCTAAACCCAAAAACCCCAACCCGCCCTAAACCCCAAACTCTTGAGGTTTCTTGGCCTCCCCCCCCCCCCCCCCCCAAAGATTTAGGGTTTAGGGATCAAGAAAATCAAGAAACATGCCGTGGCTCCCTGAATCCAAACAGCCGAAGTGCCGGCCCAATTCAGAGGGTCGATATGCCCTAAACCGTAAACCCTAAACTCTAAACCCTAAGCCCTAACTCCTATAATGGCTGCGCTGGCTTGGCAGTCCTTAGGCCCCAACATGCGCGCCCGGGCCACACATAGGACTCCGCCGAACAGTGCAACATGACATTTCATCCGCTCGTTGCGCGTCGCCCCCTGTTTCCTGCTGGTTCCTGGTAGGGGCTGAGGGAATTGGGTACCGTCCGTCCCCCTATATATACCCTTCTAAGGGATTGATTGTATATATAAATATACCCTAAACCCTAAACCCTAACCTCTAAGGGTACCTCGTTCCCCCGTTCCCTGCTAAGAGCCAGTAAGCTTCGTTGAAGTCTGGCCACGACACGCTCAGACATCTCGGCTGCTTAGCAGCGTTGAGGGCTTAGGGTCTCTAGGGTTTAGGGTTTAGGGTTCAGGGTTTGTAGGGTCTAGAGAGTTTTGGGCTTCGGGTTCTGCATGCTCCTCGCACCACCGGCGGCGAACTTGCTGCCGGGCGACATTCGTAAAACTCTAACCCTAAACCCTAAACCCCAAACCCCAAACCCTAAACCCTAAACACTAAAAATCCAAACGCTGCAGCCCGAAACCCTGAACTCTGAAACCCTAAGCCCTAAACTCGACGTTCGCAATGTTTCAGAGGCTCTTGTTGTGACATCCGGCCGTGCATCCTTGCCGGGACGGTGCGGTTTTCATGCGCACCCCTGCGTAGCGCTTTGTCGGCTGCGAAAGTGCGTGCAGCCTAAACAACCCCGGCCTGCGTGGAGGAATCGACATGGTCCTGCGTTCTTGCTTCCTCTCTTCACGACTGCTGCCTTCTTGCATGCTTTAGTTTTCGCTGGGTTTCGCTGTCTGGCGTTCTTTTTCTGGTTGGCAGGGGTGGGGGGTGGGGGGGTCGGTCGGGGGGGGGGGGTGGGGTTGGCAGCTTTTTGGCTGCTTCGCTTATCCGACCGAATTTCAGAACAAGGCTGTAGCTTATGGTATGCCCCTGACTTACTAAAAGCATCAGGATCCCATGATACAGCGTAAGCAACATCGCCTCTGTTTTTTCAGAACAAGAATTCCCAAACAACCCTAAACCCTAAACCCCAAACCCTAAACCCCAAACCCCAAACCCTAAAACCCTAAAACCCTAAACCCTAAACCCTAAACCCTAAACCCTAAACCCTAAACCCTAAACCCTAAACCCTAAACCCTAAACCCTAAACCCTAGACCCTAGACCCTAAACCCTAAACCCTAAACCCTAAACCCTAGCCACGTCAAGTCTCCAGAGCCCGCACAGAGCGCTCCCGGAGGCTGCGCGTACCTCTTCACAGGCCCCAAGGGTCCATGTACCCACATGGTATGTGCTTGGACCTTAAAGGGGGTTTAGGGTTTAGGGTTTAGGGTTTAGGGTTCAGGGATTAGGGAGTAGCGTTTGGGCCAAAGTGTAGACTCTATGGGTACATGGACAAATAGGGAGGGCTATTGCTTAGGGCGTTTGGGGTTTCGTCTTTAGCGTTAAGGTTCCTCGGGGAGTTTTAGGGTTTGGGGTTGAGGGCTTTTTGGGCTGTAAAAAGGTTTGAGGCGGTCGGGCTTCAGGATTTGTACGGCTTTAGGGGCTTTCGGCCTCTAGGGTTTCGGGCTGCAGGTTTAGGGTTTAGGGTTTAGGGTTTAGGGTTTAGGGTCTAGGGTCTAGGGTTTAGGGTTTAGGGTTTAAGGTTTAGGGTTTAGGGTTTAGGGTTTAGGGTTTAGGGTTTAGGGTTTAGGGTCTAGGGTCTAGGGTTTAGGGTTTAGGGTTTAGGGTTAAGTTTAGGGTTTAGGGTTTAGGGTTTAGGGTTTAGGAGCTTTAGGATTTAGGGCCAGGCGGGCTTGGCGGCTTAGCCCCAAACGCCCTGGGAGCCTGCCATGTTGGACGCAGGCACCCCCGGGCCGGTGGCGTTTCCATGCAGCACCAAATGGAAGCAGGGTTTAGGGTTTAGGGTTTAGGGTTTAGGGTTTAGGGTTTAGGGTTTAGGGTTTAGGGTTTCGGGTTTATTGGGTGTAAGGTTTTTAGGGTTTAGGGTTCACGGTTCAAGGTTTAGGGTTTAGGGGCAAAATCGATACATTGTTACAGGAACTAGGAACCCTAGGGAAACTCTTGAACCGCCCCACCCCCAATGTTCGGGGGATGTTGGCTTAAGTCGTAAGGTTTCGGGTATAGGGTGTGGGGGTTCTAGGGGTTTGGGTTCTATGTTTGGTCTGCTCTTGCTCACTCCATGCAGCATGCCTGATATCCCCAATGATACGTTTCTTGCCAGATGGCTTCAGACGTCGACAAAAGCGGTCGTACCAAACACCGGCCCTCACAATCCCCCTCCCTTACAAGCCGCTGGATCTTTACGTGTGAAATTTAACCCTAAACCCTAAACCCCCTAAACCCCAAATCGTAAAACCGTGAGCTGTAAGCCCAAAATGCAGCCCTAAAGCAGAAATTCTAAACCCTAACCTCCCCGCCCCCTAAAGCTTCCAAAGCGCCTGATCCTAGCCCTCCGC
Source organism: Symbiodinium natans (assembly GCA_905221605.1). Classification (NCBI taxonomy): domain Eukaryota; class Dinophyceae; order Suessiales; family Symbiodiniaceae; genus Symbiodinium; species Symbiodinium natans. The sequence continues at coordinate 350,409 of CAJNDS010002469.1, read as the reverse complement.
CCCTAGGCCTCGAAACATGCTTAGGGCGTACGTTTTAAGGATTTAGGGTCAGAGACTACCGTTTAGGCTTTACCTCTAAACCTACACCCTAAACCCATGCAGGATGTATACTTCTGGGATTTCTGGTGTTGAGCTCCTAAACCCCCTAAGCCCTAAACCCTAAACCCTAAACCACTAAAACCTAAACCCTAAACCCTAACCCTAAACCCTAAACCCTAAACCCTAAACCCTAAACCCTAAACCCTAAACCCTAAAGGATGCTTTGGGGGGGGGGGGGGGGGTTAGGATCTCGGAGGGACTGGGGCTTGTGGCGCGTGGTTTAGGGCTTAGGGTGTCGGGGTTCAGGGCTTAGGGCTTAAGGGTTAAGGGTTAAGGGTTTAGGGTTTAGGGTTTAGGGACCCCCCAAACTACCCCAGTTTCCCCGAACTTTCTGCCCGTTGGCCGCCGGAAAGGCCCCTAAGCCGCGAGAGCTACCGCAACTCCTTGCCAAGGGTTTCGGGTTTAGACTTGGGGTTTGGGTCTTAGAACACTCGAAGAACACTCACAGGAGAACATCGACCCCTGCCGGTGGCTTCTGGGGCGTTTGCTGCAGACTTAGTGTGGCGACGATGAAGACGCCCCGACTTCATCCAGAAAGCAAGGAGGCGCTAAAACCCTAGCCCCTAAACCCTAAACCCTTTTTTGTAACATGCTGGGTCTTGACGCTGCCAACGGGCAGCACGCTCCTCAATGAGCTCTCAAGTCAGAGCTCTAAGAAACCTTTGAGGCACCACGGGTGTAGGGTTTAGGGTTTAGGGTTCAGGGTTTAGGGGGCTCAAGAACAAACAACTCGTCCTTCTTCGATGCATGAAGGGAGACCCTTGGGTTTCTAGGGTTCTATTTAAGGGTCCGCGTACCCATATGGAATATACTTGGACCTTAAAGCGGTTCCTACTTCGTAGCTTCTGGGCCAAAGCATAGACAAGACGGGTGCATGGACCCTTAGGTGTTAAGAACTATAGTGCCTGCCAGACGTACGCCGTGTGCTTTATACATGTATATTTATTTATTTACAAGGGTATACAATTTCATCGTATATAAACATTATATATATATATATATATATTTATTTATTTATCTACATACTGAACCCCTTTTTTAAAGACTACATTAATACATACATCTTTTATGTGAATATATATATACATATGATATATATATATAGATAGATAGATAGATAGATATACACACATGTCAACAAAGCTCTCTACATGCAGGAATATGTCTCAGAGCTCTTCCGCGATGCTCCCGTTTCGGGAGTTGCGGCTAGGGGGGAGTTCTCCCCGCGCCAAGTCCTGGCGCGCACATTACCCAGCTCTTCTCAGATAGCGGTTTAGGGTTTAGGGGTTTAGGGTTTAGGGCTGAAGTACCGGGTTTAGGTTTGTAGGTTTAGGGGGGTGTGCCCCTCAATATTCATCATGTTTTCTAATGTGTCCCTTTTGTGGTTTACATTTACAGTTTTCGCCAAGCTGGTTTGGAAGATCTGAGGAACACGAAGCACGAAGGTTTCGTGCTGGCGCGAACACTAGGATGGCCCTTATAAAACCCTCTGAAACATATTCCTGAATAGGATCCTCTTACTGCCTTGCCCAGTAACCTAGGATGAAAAAGGGTGCCCTTTTTTGCTTAAAGGGGTTTATAAGGGAACCTAAACCTATCAAAAAAGGGAATAAGGGCACTACTGGGCATCCTAGCTTAAGCCCAACAAGGGAAAAATGCAACCTGTCCCAAGGGCCCGACCTAGTGGAACTACCTAACCCAAAGGCTCCATGTACCCTTATAGTAGATACCTAGGCCTTAAAGTACCCTTGTAGGAACCCCTTTAAGGCCCAGGTATCTACTATATGGGTACATGGAGCCTTAGGGTGAGAAGGGATCGATGGCGTACTTTGACCATCCTCATGCGCAGGTCTGTGCTGCTCATGCAACCTTCCAGGGCCTCCCGACTACCCGCCTCCAGATTACCCCCCTAGATTTCCCAACCTTAAAAAACCTTAATTTTAGGGTTTAGGGTTTAGGGTTTAGGGCTTGAATTATCCCTAAATTGCCTCAACTACGAAACAACCTAGAGAGGCGTAGTATAGAGGGGGGTTAGGGGAACCCATGAAGCCTCCTGGCGGGGTGCAGTCTCTTGTCGAGATCGGAGGTAGCACCTTGCTACGTGGCCCTCACACATAGGGGCAGTTCTCTGAATTGTGGTCCCTTTTTGGGTCCCCGATATGGGGGTTTACGAAAATAGGGGAGCCCTAATATAGACACCCAAATAGTAGGATACCCTCATAATCATAAGGACCCCAACAAGGTACAGGAAACGCCCATTTAAGGCAGCACCCTGACAATCAGGAAGAACGGTACCCTAATGCATTGCCTACTCGAATTACATCTTTGGGCTTAGGGCTTGCAATCGTGGGTGTAGGCATGACAGCCTGAAGATGGAGAGCCCTCTATCATGGGACACTGAAAAACAGAACACCGAAGCAGTCGATGCGCAAACCCTGGACCTTAAATCATAAATCCCCTAAACCCTAAACCCTAAACCCTAAACCCTAAACCCTATAAGCCCTGTAAACCCTAAGCCCTATAAGCCCTGTAAACCCTAAGCCCTACTCTACAAGTTCTTCTGAAACGCTACTTTGTGGACCCCGTCATAAACGACCCCCGAAACGCTCGAAGAACCTTGGACTCCCCTCAACCCTACCCCTACACCCCAACCTTAACGCCCAAGCCCTACTCAGAGGGTTTAGGGTTTAGGGTTTAGGGTTTAGGGTTCAGGGTTTAGGGTTTAGGGTTCAGGGTTTGAGAAGCTGCGTACGCGAAGTCCTGGTGCTCCAGCACCCAGCCAGAAGTTGGATGTCAGGGAGGAAAAGCACAGGGCTTGCCATGGTTAATGTTAGCGTTTAGGGTTTAATTAGGGTACAGGGTTTAGGGTTTAGGGTTTAGGGTTTAGGGTTTAGGGTTTAGGGCCACCCCCCAAGTACCCCCAAGTAGGGGCTTGGGTTTGGGAAGCTTAGGGTCCAGGTTTATGGGTTTGGGGATCAAGCCGAGGGTTTGGCGTTTAAGGGTCTAGGGTACAGGGGCTTTCTGTGCAGTTGCGGATGTGTTGTGGTTTTGTTCAGGGTTTAGGGTTTAGGGTTCAGGGTTTAGGGTTGAGGGTTTAGGGTGTCTGGTGTTTCAAGGATGTGTGTCTGTATTGGCCAGGGCGGAGGGCGGGGGAAGCCAAAGGAGTGGTGGGGGTGCTTGAAGTTACCTGCAACAACCCCCCCCCCACCACCACCAAGTAAGCGCAGAAATGGCCTTGCCCTAAACCCTAAACCCTAAACCCCAAACCCCAAACCCCAAACCCCAAACCCTAAGCCCTATAAGCCCCCTCTTCCATGACGCTGAAGAACGTGGTGGTGTGGGATTGGAGGACAAAGAAGCTCAGCAAAAAAACCCTAAAACCCTCAACCGTAAACTACTATTTGCTTAAGAACCCAAAAGAATATAAACAATAATCCTATATATATATATGACCCTTAATAAGGAAGAGTCTTTTATTTTTTGGGGTTCTTCAGCAATTAGTAGTAAATCCCTAAAGCCCTCTACCAAAGCCTCCAACAAGAAACCTATGCCTATGCCACTCTTTGCTTAAGATCCCCCCAAAAAAGTTAAATATAACAGTCCCTATATTCCCCCTTATGAGGAAGAACATTTGTTACTTTTTTCCGGGGTTCTTAAGCAAGTCGCAGTATGATGTGCTGGCGGAGCCTGGGCTTGTCCCGAATTTTGAAAGGCACCTACGCCGGAAAGCTCTTGGAGCTTTTCGGCCATGTGGGTGCCGACTTTGGCATATGAAGTCCTAGACTTCCCTACGGCAGAAGGTGCTGTGGCTGAGTTGCGCACTCGCCAGGTCCCGAGTTCGAGGATCTAGGGTTTGATGAGACTACTCCGGGGAAAGTTTCAAGGAGTTTCCAGGAAAGCTTCTCCTTTCACCAGTTTCTTGTCGATTAATTAAGGGTTCAGGTCCGGGGAAAGCTTCGAGGAGTTTCGAGGAAAGTTTCGAGGTTGACTTGTGAACAAGTTGCAGGGGCTTGAGGGTTTTGGGTTTGGGGTTTAGGGCTGGGTCATAGGGCTTAGGATTCCCAACCTTGAGCATGGCACAGATCACGTTTGAATTCCAATAGGGCCGAGATTTCAGGGATACCCAACTCGTGCTGACGTCTCGAGCAACACTCACCACTGGCCAGGAGTAAGCTGAGCGAGCGTTCGGGGTTTAGGGTTTAGGGTTTAGGGTTTAGGGTTTAGGGTTTAGGGTTTAGGGTTTAGGGTTTAGGGTTTAGGGTTTCGGGTTTAGGGTTTAGGGTTTAGTTTCCCTTATGAGCCCCTTGAAGCCAATTCCTAGGTTACTTTTAGGCCTTGGGAACTACTGCAAGGGTTGACGGTTTTGGGGGGCTTTGGGCTGAAGGGTTTGGGTGGGTAACCCCTAAACCCTAAACCCTAAACCCTAAACCCTAAACCCTAAACCCTAAACCCTAAACCCCAAACCCAAACCCCAAACCCTAACCCTAACCCCTAAACCCCAGAATTGTTGGGTCAAGGTTTCGGGTCCAGCGACCCTTCAGGGGATTTTCGGGCTTAGGGACCGGAGGCCCGGATGCGAGGGTTTAGGGTTTAGGGTTTAGGGTTTAGGGTTTAGGGTTTAGGGTTTAGTAGGGTTTAGGCACCTGGGCGGGCCTTTGGGAAATGTTGCTTACATTTTCCCTGACTCTCAAGTTTAAGAGGATCATGTGTAGGAATGGTTTACCCCTAAACCCTAAATCCTAAACCCGAAGCCCTAAGCCCTAAAACAACTTCAGAGGTGTTAAAGGGCCAGCAGAAGCGGCATCAGGGTTACGGAGTTTGGATGCAACCTGGCACCTACCTGGGGCCCAAGTCTATACTCCCCTTAGAACCTTAATAAAAATGATACTTTTAATATCCTCTTGGGTTTTATATAAGCCAAAATACAAAATAATTCCCCAGGGGGATATAGTAGTAAGGCGAGCTTACTCCGAGCAGACTACAAGTCCCATCATTCGCGCGGACGGAGTTCTCTCGCAACGAGCGGGCACACAAAATCGAGTGTCCAGGGGCGGAGGGTCGGGGTTTCTGTTGGGGTTTCGTGCTTGGGGCGCTTGTGAAGCACGGATGGCTGCACGAGAGGGCTTGGGGTTTACAATCGCACAAACACAAACCCTAGACCCTAAACCCGAAACCCTAAACCCTAAACCCACTTCCAAGTTTAGTTCTGTCCGAGAAAGCCCAAGAAAAACAAGGAATACTGGGTATCCTCGACAGGCGCTGGGCGGTGGAGGGCTTCAGAAATTCATTGGCTGATGGGGCTTTGAGGGTTTGAGGGTTTGAGGGTTTGAGGGTGTAGGGTTTAGGGGTTGGGGCTTAGGCTTTGAGGGTTGAGGGTTTAGGGTTTGGGGGTTCGGGTTTGAGGGCTGAGGGTTTAGGGCTGGGGGAAGATCTCATTTTCAGCAGCTCGTCTCATGGAGTGTTCGCTGTCACCGACATGGACAGGTTGTGCACAGTGCTACCTTGCAGACCAAGGCCAGGGGGTCCCAGGCTGTGGGTTTGTAGGGTTTAGGGGCTTGGGTTTAGGGGTGTAGGGTTTAGGGGTTCAGGGGGTTTAGCGGTTTTAGGGCTTTAGGTGGGGTTTCGGGAACGCCAAAAACAACGTACACAACATCCTGTAGAGCGCACGCCTGCAACCCTTACATCTGCCAAAACAGCGGACTCCCAACCGTACAGCCCAGACACTAACTCCGGAACCCTAGTTTAGGATTTAGGGTTTAGGGCGTTGGGTTTAGGGCGCACCCTAAACCCTAAACTCCACAATCTTGGAGTAGTCACATGGTGGCTTCGCATGGGCCCTTAGAAGGGTGCCCCTGATATACCCCGTATATACCCTGTACAAACCAAGGGCCCTAACATCAGAACCCTGTAAAGGATGTTAGGTACCCTCTGGCGGTTTGCAAGAATAAGGGACCCCGAATGTAGACCCCCCAAATAGTACAAATAGTAGGATTCCCTGGTAATCGGGACCCCAAGAAGGTACGCCGATTTTTGGAAACCCGGGCCCCATCGAACTCTCCCACCAGCAAACCCGAAACCCCCAACCCTGGCCTAGCATCACCGACTCGTCATCGCTGTCGAAGTCGGCCGAAGTCCTTTCGAAGGTTGCAGACTACAGGGTTTAGGGCTTAGGGTTTAAGGTTTATAGGGTTTATAGGGTTTATAGGGTTTAAGGTTTAGGGTCCTCAGGCCCTGCTGGCTTTTCGGGTTCACAGGGTCTTGAGCTTCGGGCTGTAGGACCCCTACATATCCCCTGGCCCCTACCCCTAAACTCGGAAGACTGAGCTTGTAAACCCCTACTTGGAGGTTCAGGTACTCATCAACCAATTCTCGCTGTACGTATAACCCAAATTATAACCATATTAGGGCACTTAAGCGGCTTAGAAGTGGCTTTTAAGTACAGTTGTGATTGGTAAATAAGTACACTGAGCCCTTGTAAACCTTACAAGCCTTGTAAACTCTATTGAAAAGGGCCCGCAGACCCAACTCTTGAAACGAATCTCAGGTGTTTGTGTGACAGGGCATTAGGGGTGCATATGGTTTCATATAACATGCGGTTCCAATGGTTTCATATAACACACGGTTCCAAACCCAAAACCCTAAGCCCTAAACCCCAAGCCTCTCCCTTCAGAGGCAGGGTTTAGGGTTTAGGGTGTAGGGTTTAGGGTTTAGGGTTCAGGGTTCAGGGTTTAGGGTTTAGGGGCAGAAGGCCCCCCAGGGCCCGCACACGCGTAGGCGACCCGATCGGGAGTAGACGCCGCTGATCAACTTCCGGTGGGCCTGTCTTGCGGTTTAGGGTTTAGGCTGTTTTTTTTGGTCTGAGGTGCTATGGGGTTTGAAGTGTGCGGATTCGTGTTTAGGGCTTGAGGTTTCGTGTTTGAGGTGTTAGGGCTTGAGGTTCCATACGAGGTTGCGCGTTTAAGGAACCGGACAGGTAGATTGGATGGGGATGCTTAGGGTTAGGGTTTAGGGTTTAGGGTATAGGGTTTAGGGTTTAGGGTTCAGGGTTCAGGGTTCAGGGTTCAGGGTTCAGGGTTCAGGGTTCAGGGTTCAGGGTTCAGGGTTTAGGGTTTAGGGTTTAGGGTTTAGGGTTTAGGGTTTAGGGTTTAGGGTTTAGGGTTTAGGGTTTAGGGTTTAGGGTTTAGGGTTTAGAGTTTAGGGTTTAGGGTTTAGGGTTTAGGGTTTAGGGTTTAGGGTTTAGGGTTTAGGGCTACTCTGCTCGCCGTCATAGCGCTCCAAGAGAGACTTAGGGTACGGGGGTCGGAGGAAGCCCAATAGCCCGAAATTGTGGAATGTCAGCTCCTCTATTTGGGGTCCTTATTCCAACACAGGTCATGTTCCTTAAGGCAGGATCAAGCATTGGTCTCTGTGAACACTGAGCCCGCAGTGCCAGCTCACTGCGCCTGAGCTGCTTTTGAGAAGCCCTTTCCTCATAGAGGTTAGGGTTTAGGGCTTCTTGACGTTCTCAGCAACTAAAAAACCCTAAAGGCTCATCTCTGAATCCCAAGTCAGAGAAGCAGCAGACCCTAAGCCCAAGCTCCAAACGTGGGTAAGTCCAAAAGATGGGCCGCCCCCCTCATCAACCCCAAGTTGCCATGACCCTTGTTAGAGGGCCCCAGCACCCCCCCCCCCCCCCCCCCCCCCCCCCTCCCCCAGGGTACCCATCCCCTAAACCCTAAACCCTAAACCCTAAACCCTAAACCCTAAACCCTAAACCCTAAACCCTAAACCCTAAACCCTAACGAGACCTCACGTGGCAACACAGAACACGCAACATCTTACGGCTCTCAATCCTTCACCATCAGCGCCTCCAAAACCAACCCCTTACCCAAAACCCTAAACCCTAAAACCCATAAGCAGCCCTTAGAAATGGTCTAATATAGGGGCCTGGATGATTAGAACAGGGTTTTGGGTTCTTATAGTAGAGGTACACAGGTTCGACGTAGTTCAAGTTGCGAACCTCAAAGGCGCGCTGCATCTCAGAGGTGGCGACGGAGAACCTTTGCGGTTTGGTTTCGGGTGCGTCAGGCTCTGCGTCCCCTAAGCAACCTGGGAAGAACAAAAACTTTTAAGAGGGTTTTGGGTTTAGGGTTTAGGGTTTAGGGTTTAGGGTCCAGGGTTCCCCCCCCCCCCCCATACTAACAGTCCTTAGTAGGGATTGTAGTAACCCCGATTGTAGTCCCATTAAACACTGTTGGCATAATTAAGGGGGAGCATCCCAACCCTAAACCCTAACCCCCAAACCCTAAACTGTAAGAACATCCCAAGATGTATAAGTTGATGACTGAAAGCCAGACCCGCCAAAAAAAAAAAACAAAAGCGGGAATAGGGTTTAGGGTTTGGGGTTTGGGGTTTGGGGTTTGGGGTTTGGGGTAAGGGTTTAGGGGGTTAGGTGATCTGGCTTGATGTGTCAGCTCAAACCATGCAGTTTAGGGCTTGTCCGTGAAACCCTGAAAGCCCTAAACCCCCCAAAACCCTAAAACCTACAGTGACCTAGCCTGTTTCGGGCCAAGCTGCGTGGCAGTACTGAGAGGCACGATCATGGCGACCTTGGTTCATGGCTTCGTCAGGGCTTGGGGGCCCCAGGGTGGTGGTCCCCAAGCCTGCCCCCGAAAATCAAAGGAAGATTTCGGAGCCTATAAAAAGCGTGCCCCTATCATATAAGAGGTTGCGGTTGGGTCGGTGAGTGGCTGGTGAGTGGCATGTGAGGCACATGTGAGGGGATGTCTCGGGGAAGAGCAAATGAGAAGCTTGTAAGGTCAAAAAGGGCTGAGGCTTGGCTATCCTGTGTAAGCATGTTTTTGCGTCGACCCTGTCTTTGAGTAAGCTCTCGTGAGAATTCAACCCGATCCAGGGTTAGTCAGGGCCCCGTTTTTTTGTCAGTCGAACGGGCGCAGCATTCGTCACGCAAGCTCTCGTCGCTCGAACTCCAAGACCAGGCCTGCAGAAGGTTCGAAGCAGCCAGAGGCCCGTAAGTGGCTCGCGAAGGGCTCTATATAGGCTTGTAAGTGGCGCGAAGGCCCATGAGGGGCCCGTAAGTTCGCAAGGGGCCTGAGCGGCACGTAAGCGGCATGTAAGTGGCATGTAAGCGGCACGTACTGTAAGTGGCCGTAAGTGGCACGTAAGTGGTAAGTGGCACGTAAGTGGCACGTAAGCAGCCCGCAAGTTGCCAAGGGTCCCCGTAGGAGGCCCGTGTTGAAGCCCGCACAAACCTGTGCAGGAGACCCATGCAGCATCTGCCAAAAAACACCAGAACTTAGAAGTCAGGCAGCCTGCTCTTAGCCTCTCCCTGAAAAACACCAAAGATTACGTACTCTCCTTACCCACACGACCTGATCTTACATAGCCTCTCCTTGAAAAACACCTAAACTTACATACTCTCCTTACCCAAGGGACCCGATCTTATGTGATAGGGGCACGCTTTTTATAGGCTCCGGAAGCTTCCTTTGAGAAAAGGGGAACCCTGAGCCCCAACCCTAAACCCTAAACCCTAAACCCTAAACCCTAAACCCTAAACGGTTCAGGGGATTCGGGATGTTCCCTACTTCAGGCCTGAGAATGTTGGGGTGCCCCTTTTGCGGGTCGGCTTGGGGGCTAGGCGCACGGACCACCCCCTCAATCCAAGACCCTGTCCCTAAAACCCCGCAGCAATGTGGATACCCTCAACCCTAAACCCTAAACCCTAAACCCTAAACCCTAAACCCTAAACCCATGCTGCGAGTCATTGGGAGGCAGACTGTAGACCGAGTGGCTCTGAGTCTTCGAGCAGTGGTGTTTTGGATTGAGACTTGTGGGCGGTTTGGAGTCTGTGGTTGAGGATTCAGGGTTCAGGGTTCAGGGTTCAGGGTTCAGGGTTTAGGGTTTAGGGTTTAGGGTTCAGGGGTTGACGGCTTAGGGTGCACAAGGATTTTTGGAGGACTTGGCCATGCAGCACAAAACCCCAAAACCCCCTCTACACTTAGGGCTTAGGGCTTAGGGCTTAGGGCTTAGGCTTAGGGCTTAGGGCTTAGGGCTTAGGGCTTAGGGCTTAGGGCTTAGGGCTTAGGGCTTAGGGCTTAGGGCTTAGGGTTTAGGGTTTAGGGTTTAGGGTTTAGGGTTTAGGGTTTAGGGTTTAGGGTTTAGGGTTTAGGGTTTAGGGTTAACATACCCGCCGAAGCTTCTTGTCGGTTGTGCGACTGTCAGAGGTTTCGGGCTTCAGGGTATCAAGCGCCAAGCCCGCGATAAACCCCCAGATCCCAAACCCCGAAGCCAACATAAACCCCAAACCGCATTCCCCAAGCCAAGATAAGGGTTTAGGGTTTAGGGTTTGGGGTTTGGGGTTTGGGGTTTAGGGTTTAGGGTTTAGGGTTTAGGGCTAACCATAAAAAAAAAAAAAAACCCAAAGCCCATCAGTGGTTGGGCCGAGGTACCAGGTTCAGGCAGCTGTTTTCGAGGCTCTTGCCGTTGAACAGGGGGTCGCCTGCAGGTGCAGGGTCCAGGTAGGGTTATGGGTGCCTTGCAGCCCTAAACCCTAAACCCCAAACCCTAAACCCTAAACCCCAAGCCCTAAACCCCTAAACCCCAAACCCCAAACCCTAAACCCTTGACCCTACCATGAGATCATCGCTGGAACATCCTGATCCCTCAGCAGCTAAAACTTTTCAAATCGCAAAACTCATAGAGGCCATAAAGCCCTAAAGCCAGCGTTAGGGTTTAGGGTTTAGTAAACTTTAGGGCTTTCGGGTTTAGGAGGTTAGGCTAGGAGTTTGGGGTAAGATGAGCTCAGAGAGCAACAGAATCTATCACCCATTCAAGGGGGCTAAGCTTTCGTATGTTTTAGGGCTCTCATGTTCAGGTTCAGGTCCCAACTCGAATCGCCCTAAGCTCTACCGAGCCCGCTTCCTTTTATCTCACAAGGACAAGTTTTGAAGGCGGGAAGGGTGCAAGGGAGGTTTTTGGGGCTCGGGGTGATACCTTCTTGCCTTATTGAGGCTTGTGGCTTCAATCCTTAGAAATATGAGCCCTTGCACACGCCCGCCCCCCCCCCCCCCCCCCCCCCCCCCCCCCCACTTACACCTCTTCCCCTCCACCCCCCCCCCCCCCCCCCCGACTTTTTTTCCCCCAAACCCCAGACCCCAAACCCCAAACCCCAAACCCTAAACCACCGCACCTATGAAGTAGATCGCCAAAAGGCTGAAGGAGTCCTGGGCAGTGGCTTTCGGGGTACTTGGGCGCATCCTGATTGCGGGAATCTCAGCTTCAAGGGCGGGTTTAGGGTTTAGGGTTTAGGGTTTAGGGTTTAGGGTTTAGGGTTTAGGGTCATGGGACGTACTAACCAATGATAGCTATACTTACAACCCAAGTAGTAACCAAATTAGAGCACTTAAGGGGCAAAAAATTGGGTTAGAAGTACAGATAAGTACCATGAACCTCCATGTAGCTTCAATCTTGCTTGGGGTCTCTTAACGAATGGGCACGGTGCCTTGGGGGTGGCCATGACGGGATATCCTAGGAGATCCTAAACCCCTAAACCCCTAAACCCTAAACCCTAAACCCTAAACCCTAAACCCTAAACCCCTAAACCCCTAAACCCCAAAAAGTTCAGGGCACCAATCAGGCGCCCACAAGCTCGAAGCGACCCTCAGACCCCCAAACTCGCATCCTTGGGGGCCCAATGAACCCTCAAAGGGTTACATGGTTCATAATCGTCCCTAAAGGGGAATTGCAGTAGTAGCAAGTAGAGTAGGGTATATGGCCCTTTAGTAGTAGTAAGTATAGTAGGGCATAACCCTAAACCCTAAACCCTAAACCCTAAACCCTGATTGATCGTCAATAACCCTAAGCCCTAAACCCTAAACCCAATCTCTAGGGTTCATTTTGGTCCCCAAGGATTGCTTTTTGGGGGTCACTGCTTCTTCGGCGCCTGGAACTCAAAACGCCCGCGGGCCCTATGAGAACAGCCCTAAAACCCCTAAACCCTAAACCCTAAACCCTAAACCCTAAACCCTAAACCCTAAACCCTAAACCCTAAACCCCTAAACCCCTAAACCCTTACCCCCAGACCCACAGCTCCTAGGATGTCCTTGAAAGGGCCCAAACCCCAAGGGTTCTGAGGATCATTGGAAAGGATGGTCAGAAACACATGGCGGTTTAGGGTTTAGGGTTTAGGGTTTAGGGTTTAGGGTTTAGGGTTTAGGGTTCAGGGTTTAGGGTTTAGGGTTTAGGGTTTGCGGTGACGTATGAACGCACACTTTGTCAGAAGGCAGTTGAGGGTACACAGAGATTGGCAAGCCCACAGTCAGTTCTGCGATGTTCTACTTCCTACTGAGCTTGCATCGGATCCTGAACCCTGAAAAACCCAAACGTTTAGGGGTTAGGGTTTAGGGTTGAGGGTTGAGGGTTTAGGGTTTAGGGCCCAAAAAAACCCTCCAAAACCTAAACCGCTCAGTCAGGAAGCAGCTATCGCTCGATGCACCACGGAGAAGGCATGAGTGACCTTGCCCACCAGCCAGCCTGGATCCAAGGCATGCCGTGGGCTACGCCTGGTGTACCTAGGGTTTAGGGCTTAGGGTTTAGGGTTTCGGGTTTAGGGCTTAGGGCTTAGGGCTTAGGGCTTAGGGGTTAGGGGTTAGGGTTTAGGGTTTAGGGTTTAGGGTTTAGGGTTTAGGGTTTAGGGTTTAGGGTTTAGGGTTTAGGGTTTAGGGTTTAGGGTTTAGGGTTTAGGGTTTAGGGTTTAGGGTTTAGGGTTTCGGGTGTAGGCTGCCTTAAACTATGTGGTCCTTGTTCTGCAATGAGGGGTGCCTTTGTTCTACTCCCCAGAACACGCAATGTGCTTCGTGAAGTAGTGCACCTTAGAAAGCTCCACTGCTATAGCATCCTTCACAATTAGAACAGGCCTTTGGGGCCAATTGTGGCCTTTTTGAATAGGGACCATCATAAGGGAAGACCCTAAACCCTAAACCCTAAGCCCTGAACCCTAAACCTAAACCCTAAACCCTAAACCCTAAACCCTAACCCCTAAACCCTACACCGTATTCTTCTGAATTCGCCCTTCACTGGGGAGGCGTCGGGCTCCCTCCGTTTGAAGGCTGAGGGGTCACGCGCTGGCCTTGCGTGGTGTTCACGAAGACGGCCAAGAACAGAAGCCACGTGTTCCAACCTCAGCCGAGTCCCTAAGCCCCCTAAGCCCACTACTCTAAGCCCCCTAAGCCCCCTTGGCCCCTGCTCCCTAAGCCCGCGAAGCCCCCTAAGCCCCCTTAGCCCCCTAAGTCCCCTAAGCCCACTAAGCCCCCCCCCCCCCCCCCAATGTCGGTGTAGGATGGTTAGGTTGAAGGGAACACTACTACGTGCTTAAGAACCCCCCCCCTTAAAACAAAAAATGTCGTACTTATAAGGGCAACATGGGGACTGTTCGCTTATGGTTGCTTTAGGTTGCTTGAGCAAATGGTAGAGTAGCTTAGAGTTCAGGGCTTAGGTTGAAGCTTCGGGGGCTCTGGGGCGCAGGGCTGACAGGGAACATCCGAAGCCCAAAAAAACGTGTGCACGCCCAAGCCTTAAGACCGAAGTCCTGAACCTCAAGCCCGAAACCCCGAGCCCTTCATCTGAAAAAAAGCGGCTCCTGATTCAGGCTCCTGATCTCTCTTAGACTTCAGACCTCGAACCAAAAACACAAGAAATGCACCCGCTGTGAGCCCTCGAGCCCCAAACTAGAGAACCCTCAAGCCCTGGACCCCGGTTTGAAGCCCTAAACCCTGGCGAAATCCACAAACTAAACCCAGCGACTGCCCTGGAAAAAACACTACAGCCCTTGATTAACGTTGAGGACAAAACTGTTAACCTGAAACCCTGTTACTAAAACGAACATGATACCATCTGAACCCGAAAGCCGAAAGCCCTGAAACAAAAAAACTAACCCCCAAGCCTAGACCTTGAACAAGAACTTACACCTAAACCCCATATCATGAAACAACATTCTAAACTCAAGACTAAAACCCTTAAAGCCTGAACGCTAGACTTAACACCCTGAAAAAAGACCCTAAACCTCAAACCTTCGGCGCATCTTTGGCAGACAGAACCTCTAAACCATAAATGTTATGTTAAGCTGGGAGGCTTGATTTTTAGGGCTGTTTAGGTTGAAAACCCTAAACCCTCAACCCTACACAAACCCTAAACCCTAAACCCTCAACCCTCAACCCTACATGAACCCTTGGGCCACTGACCTGCAAAGAGCCCCGAGGTGCACCTGGATGTAGGGTGTGGGGCTTAAGGTTAAAGGGTTTTGCGTTTTTGGGGGCTTAGGGTTGAGGGTTGAGGGTTGAGGGTTTAGGGTTTCGAGTTTAGGGTGTGCGGAGGATGCTTGCTTGGGCGAGTGGAGCTTTGGGGGGCTTGGGGGGGGGCTTGGGGTTCAGGATCTTCTGGATCAATGGACAAGAGCAAACCCGGTGTCCTAACAAACCTCGAACCCGTGTCCCGTCAAGAAGCCCTACCTACACCCAGGCCCTTATTCCGGTGTACTGGGGGGCGCAGGTAAACCCGAAACATGTGGCGTAAAGTTCAAGCTTTTATGGCACCGAGCCCCCGGGCAAAGGGGGGGTGGGTTAACAACCCTCAGGGCAAGTAGATTCCCCCCCTTACAGGCTTCTATAGGGTAATGGGGGGGGAATACAACAAAGTAATTACAGAACTCCCTATAGTGTCATGAGGGTGGACGAATCCCGAAATCCGCCTCAGTTCGTCAGCCAAGCGCAAGGTCCCTTTGCGTCACAAGGCATTTTGGGCAAATTCGAGCGGAACGATCCCTTGTGGACACATGTCGGTCGAGTGACCACGAACAGCGAGGAATCATGCATGGCCCCCTACGGGTGCCGCAATGGATCTGCAAGTTATAAACCCTTTTCGAGTACCCGAACTGCAAGAGCCTGCGCATGCTCTCTGGTACAAAGGGAGCCTCAGGAAGCTTAGAAGGCCTAGCACCTGCCGGAATTTGGCAGCGTGCAGAAATCTAGCCGGCTTACTACATCTGCGTGGCCCATCTCCACAGCGGTCGCCCGCGCCGTCATCCCGAATCCATCCTCTTGGCCGGGATCTGCAGCAGCTTCCAGCAGCAGCGCAACCTCAGTCTCAGAAGTTAGCATGCCTGTGGCCGAAATCCCGGAAGCAATCTCACACTGCACTACAGGGTCTATAGGGTTTGGGGCTTATAGTCCTGTCTGACACCAGGCTGGGAGATATGGTAGGTTACTGGCATTCGTGACATTAGGGGTCCCTTTATATTAGGGAAGTAGAGGCCTAAACACGCACAAGCGTTTAGGGTTTAGGGTTTAGGGTTTAGGGTTTAGGGTTTAGGGTTTAGGGTTCAGGGTTTAGGAAGAGGGCTACAGAGTTTAAGGCGGCCCGCTCCTTCGGGGATGTCAACTCCCCGGAGGCCGGCGCGAAGGCGTCCCAGTTCTGCTTGACCCCTACTGTTCAACAAACCCCACATCCTTGACCGTGAGAATCTAAGCCCAAAACCCCTAGAGCCTATAAACTCAAAACCCTATAAACTCTAAACCCAAAACCCCTAAAGCCTAAACTCTAAACAACCCTAAACCCAAAACCCCTAAAGCCTATAAACTCTAAACTCCAATTCTCCGAAACCCGACACCCATTCCAAGCTGCTAAGCAGGAGGCACCCCGACGTGCTGCGGCGACCAGGGACAGCCTCCCTGGATTCGTTTATTTGCTTAGGGTTTAGGGTTTAGGGTTTAGGGTTTAGGGTTTAGGGTTTAGGGTTTAGGGTTTAGGGTTTAGGGTTTAGGGTTGAGGGTAAGCCTTAAACCCCAAACTTCAAACTCAAAATCCTCTTCTCTACGCCCTAGACCAGAAAAGGGCCTATAGAGTCGAACGCACAAGGTACCCTCCTAGTTCTCGTAATAAGTCCAGGGTTTTTGGGCTTAGGGTTTCAAATCAGAATTTGGCAACTTAGGTGAGGTTCCTACGCCGGTCCAAAAAAAGTCTTAAGTTCCTTGACTACCATTTGCTTAGGAACCCCCAAAAGAAAAAAGCATAACAATCCCTATATTGCCCTTACTAAGGAATAATATCTTTTCCTTTTTCGGGGTTCTTAAGCAACCCGTAACTAGGATGGCCCTTAAACCCCTCTGAAAAATATGCCTGAATATGACCCTCTTAAACCCAAGGACCTACCTAGGTAATTAGCTGACAAGAACCGAGCTTCCCTTGGGATCGGCTTGGCCGGCGTCGATGTGAGCTGCTAGCAAGTCGTGGAGCAGCTCCTGAGGCATTTTGAGGTTCAGGGGTTGAGGCGTTTAGGGTTTAGGGTTTAGGGGTTTAGGGGTTTAGGGGTTTAGGGGTTTAGGGGGTTAGGGGTTTAGGGGTTTAGGGGTTTAGGGGTTTAGGGGTTTAGGGGTTTAGGGGTTTAGGGTTTAGGATTTGGAGACGAAGGTTTTTCCTCACCCGACGAGCTCTTCCCGGAACCCTACACCCCAAGAGCCACAGAAACGAAGTTTCGTATGCCCGACAAAAGCTTCCATGGGTCTGAACCGCAAGGCCCCAAGCCCTCCTACTTCAAGCCCCTATAAACTGGCCAAATGCAGCTCCGCGTCGCAGCTCTGCGTCCGTACCGCGCACATCAACAAACTGCCGCCCCACTGCGCCACATCAGCCCTGCCGCGCAACAAAGACTGCACAACTTTTGGCTCATTCTGCTCAGCAGCTTCCACAACAGCGGGACACCCATACTGGTCCGTGCGATTGGCACTGGCGCCGGATTCCAACAATTGCTCGACGACGCTGCACTGACTCCAAATCGAAGCCATGAAGATGGGTGTTCGCCCATTGTCTGCCTGTCGGTCTTTGTCAGCGCGTGCTTCCAACAGCGCCCGCACCATATCTGTAGCGCCCATTTGCGCAGCTAGATGCAATGGAGTATAGCCATCCAGCAAGGCCACATTTGCATCAGCAGCTGCCGTTAAGAGACTTTGCACAGCCTGCGGCATACCCGCCCGAACTGCTCGCCAAAGGAAGGTCTCGTCATCCGAAAGCCATTGGTTGAGATCGCGACCATCGTTTGTCAGATGAGTTCCAAAGCTGCCAGCATCTGCGCGGGCCAAGTGCAAACTCTGCACGATGTCTTTGTGGTCGCGAACAAAAGCTGCCAGCAAAGGTGTGCTACCAGTGTTCGATGCTAATGACACACTGGCACGTGCAATCAGCAACAAGTTCACAATATCGTGATGTCCTGCCTTGCTCGCCAGGTACAGCGCAGTGTGGCCATGGCGTGACTGGTCGTCAGGATCCTGTCTTTCAAACAAGACATCTCGCGCAGCAAAGTACCTGCCGGCGTTGGCGTGTCCACGAAGTGTGGCGCCCTTGTCCTTGACATGGTCTCGAAACACGACATGGATGTGATCTGGCTCTCCCAGGCCAGACCATGTAGAGTTCCAGCTAAGCTCTTGCCCCTCTGAGAACAGCTGTTGACGGAAGCGCGAGACACCAGTGGCTTCGTGCACACAGCTGTGGATCCGATGCATGAAGTTGCTGTATTTCATCCACAGCTTGCCCACAGCAGGACGGGACTTGTCAGCCTCGTGCATGCTTTTTCCGACCACCACCTTGGCTTGGGGGCGCTGCAAGGCCTAAGCGAATGGCTCGAAGAATCACATGGGAAGTAGGTCTCTAACTAGACAACCCTGCAAAGCCTAAAGAGTGAACCCTGAGCCCTGAACCCTAAACCTAGAGTCACCCAGAGTTTAGGTCTGCAAGTCTGTGAGGTTTCGGTGGCTTGGGGCTGAGGAGTTAGGGATCAGGAGTATAGTACCCCCCCCCACCCCCCCCCAATGATTATCCCCATTCAGGACGGTAGCATAAGGGGGAACATCCCACATTAGTCAGGCCTTCGGATATAGGGTTTAGGGCTGAGGCCAGCCGCTTCAGACACAACATCACCCGACAGCGCGAGAACCTTCATCTTCACCGTGCATGCGGACGCGATCTGCGCGTCAACCAACGACATTTCCCTCGAGGGGGGGTCGGGTAGATTGCGCCAACCACCAAATTGCTTGTACTGCGCGGGTTTAGGGTTTAGGGTTTAGGGTTTAGGGTTTAGGGTTTCGGGTTTCGGGTTTCGGGTTTAGGCTTTAGGCTATAGGCTATAGGGTTTAGAGAGAATGGGGTTTTGGGGGGCTGAGGGGGCGAAGTTGGGGTTGCTTCAGCTTTGCCTCGAGGCAAAATGATCCCGGCATAGATTCCAAGCCTTCCTTTGGGCTCGGGCTCTTCGGTCTGACGGGGCTTGGGACCCTAAACCCTAAACCTGAACCATGAACCATGAACCATGAGCCATGAACCATGAACCATAAGCCCTAAGCCCTAAGCCCGAAGCCCTAAGCCGTAAAGCCCTAAGCCCTAAGCCCTAAGCCCTAAACCCATGTCTTCTCCTGGTGGGTCTTCTCAGGGGTCGCACATTATGCAGCCCCCTCCCTCCCTAGACCCCTAATCCCTATACCCGTAGCCGCAAATCCTCTAAACACTCTACCTTCAACTCCAGAAACCTGAGTTCAGGATCAGGGGCCCAAGATTGCTGAAGCTGGGGTCATTTAGGGTTTTGGGTTGGGGTTTAGGGCCCGGGGTGTCTGATTGTGGGTTTAGGGTTTTGGGCTTGGGGTTTATGAAAGCTCTCATCCGGTAGATCTAGAAAAGCCTATCCTCCAGAAAAGATTTCTATTTCCAAATCCCAAGAAACCCCACAACCGCTAAACCCTAAACCCCCAACCCTTACCACAGTAGTCCAAACTGAAGGTTTCAGGGCTGAGTGCTGGTAGGATCTACCCTAAACCCTGAACGGAACCTCTAGGAAGCTAGCTGCAAGTATTGTCCCTCATCTACATGATTGACCCTTTGTTGCTACCCTTAACGATGGGGAATATGCTGAAGGAGCTCAAGGAGTGGGTTTAGGGCTCAGGGAGAACTTAGAGTAAACCCTAAACCCCAAACCCTGAACCCTAAACCCGAAACCCTAAACCCTAAACCCTCAACCTTATCCGTATGGCTGGGGCCCTGCACTCGCATTGGCAGTCAGGATTGCTGCATGTCCCGGCACCTATGGGGCTCAGGAGCGTAGGGTTTCGGGCTTCAGAAGCCCAAGAGCCTGAGTTTATAGGCTTTATGGGGTTTAGGGTTTAGGGCTAGGGCTTAGGGTTTAGGGTTTGGGGTTTAGGGTTTGGGGGTTTGTGGTTTGTATGGTTTGCGGTTTCAGGTTTGTAGGGTTTAGGCTCGGAAACAGGTTGAGGCTCTCGCCTTTCGATTGGTTGCTCAAGCTCCCAAATCTTGCGTTGGCATCTGAGTGCGTAGTGCGATTTCTTCGGCTTGGTCTTGCCAGGCAGTGTGGCTGAAGTGGACGCCATCATCTCCCTAAACCCGAACCCTAAACCCTAAATCCTAAATCCTAAACATGAAACCCTAAACCCTAAGCCTTAAGAGTCAAGCGACATCAAATCACGTCTGCAAGGCTCTCAAAGTCTTCCACTTGCATCCTCAGGCTCAACTGCAACTCAAAACGTTCAATAGTTGTGTTGCTCCTTTGCAGGGCCAAGGTTTCTGAGTTTGAAACGATCGCAGGACACTAGGGCGATCAATGCTTTAAGCACATCACTGCTCAGC
This sequence comes from Symbiodinium natans, assembly GCA_905221605.1. Classification (NCBI taxonomy): domain Eukaryota; class Dinophyceae; order Suessiales; family Symbiodiniaceae; genus Symbiodinium; species Symbiodinium natans. Next base: position 330,636 of record CAJNDS010002469.1, on the reverse strand, counting down.
ATTCAAGACCTTGTACCACGGAGAGTCTCACCTCCAGCCATCTTGTGCGTGTCGCCCCCCAAGAGTTGGGGGTGGTCCTTCGTGAACACCTTCTCGCCCGAAACCATTATGAAGTTCTTACAAATCTCCTCCTTCTTGGTCTTCAAGGTGATGCGATTGTGGGCCGGGTGGTTTGTGGCGATATCCTCCCTCAAGCCTGCAACCGTTGCAGACTTCCGAATCGTGATGTCCACGGGGTCAGGAACGGCTTTTCGGCTTCGGAACTTTCTCCCACAGGTTTTTACCCAAAACCCAAACTCTACACGCTCAACCCCAAACCCTAAACCCCAAACCCTACACCTTACCAAAACTCCTCAAACCTCCGGGTGAGAGAGGTGCAGCATCGCGACCTCGGACCCCCAAACATCAATGGAACTAGATTGCGGACACGCGTCGCGCGGACTCGTTAGGTTAGGGGTTTAGGGTCCCAGGCTGCAGCCTGCAGGGTTTAGGGTTTAGGGTTTATTTTTAAGGTTTAGGTTTTAGGGCTTAGGGTTTAGGGCAGTTTAGGGTTTAGGTTCGCCATTACCGCCTCGCCGCGAAATTTTGAAGGATCGATCCGTGACGAGGCGGACCCTATGCTGCAGCCTGAACCCTAAACCTAACACCCTCCAGCACCGACACCCTAGACCCTCAACCCAAAACCCCCCTAAACCCTAAACCCCCCCCAAACCCCCCAAACCCCAAACCCCCCAAACCCCCCAAAACCCCCCTAAACCCTAAACCCCCCCCAAACCCCCCAAACCCCCCAAACCCCCCAAACCCCCCAAACCCCCCAAACCCCCAACAGGCTCTGAGGCAGCCACTCAGGTCCCAGCAGACGGACTCCCTTAGTCAGGGGAGCCAGTTTAGGGTTCAGGGTTCAGGGTTCAGGGTTTAGGGTTTAGGGTTTAGGGTTTAGGGTTTAGGGTGCCTGGAAAGAGTTGAGGGCTTAGGGCGAGGACGTCATCCGGCCACCGAGGGCCTTTACGACCCCGTGGCCTAGAAGGCTCAGGCTCATGGAAGCTCGGCCATCCGCTAAGCCCGAAACCCATCACCAACGCGGTTTAGGGTTCAGGGTTTAGGGTTTAGGGTTAGGGGTTTAGGGGTTTAGGGGTTTAGGGGTTTAGGGGTTTAGGGGTTTAGGGGTTTAGGGTTTAGGGTTTAGGGTTTAGGGTTTAGGGCTTAGGGTTTCTGAGCTGAGGTGCGGGTGGGACGCTGCACGCTTTGTCCAAACAAATGGGTCACGGCAAAGCCGTTGGTGTTGTGTTGAGGGGTTTAGGGCTGGGGGCTTAGGAACCCTTCACCTTCTAACCCTAAACCCTGAACCCTAAACCCTCAAACCCTAAACCAAAACGAACCCTAAACCCTCAAACCCTAAACCAAAACCCAGAAGCCCGGATCCTGAAGCTCGCAATCCTAAGTTCGGATTCTGAAGCTCGCAATCCCTTTCACTCCCGAATCGCCAAGGTGCGCCGGGCAGGTGGCATAGCTCTCCGGCCTTTGCACCCTAAACCCTAAACCCTAAACCATGAGCTTTCCAGGGGAATGGGCTATAGGGTCCAGGGGCTTCGGGCCTCATGTCCTAAGCCCTCAACCCTGAAGGCCAACCTCTGACTCTAGGGATGCGCCCCCTTCCCCCCTCCCCCCCCTCAAAAAAATAGACACACACACACACTACCCAAAAAGGGAATTGCATCATGGTGCTTCGCACTCTCACTGCAAGCTCTTTAAAGCCCTAAAGTGTCCTCTAAACATCTCTGCACCCTACTGCATGTCTAAGAAATTTGGGGGTATGTTGAATTCTTCTTAGAATATCTAAGCCCTTTTCAGCAAAATAAGCCCTGCCCCCCAATTGCTCTGGGGCTCCGAACCTTTCAGCCCACGGCACATCCTTTCGCGCAGCGTTTGGTGGCTTGGGGAACGAGCGACATCTGGGGGTAGGGTTTAGGGTTTAGGGTTTAGGGTTTAGGGTTTAGGGTTTAGGGTTTAGGGTTTAGGGTTTAGGGTTTAGGGTTTAGGGTTTAGGGCTTTAGGGCTTAGGGCTTAGGGGCTTAGGGCTTAGGGCTTAGGGCTTAGGGCTTAGGGCTTAGGGCTTAGGGCTTAGGGCTTAGGGCTTAGGGTTTAGGGTTTAGGGTTTAGGGTTTAGGGTTTAGGGTTTAGGGTTTAGGGCTTATAGTAGTGTCCCTCAGGGAAGGGGGCGGTTCATGGGGTAGGGAACCTCAAGGAACCTGAGGGAAGCTTAGGTGTTAGGGAGCAATGGGTTACGTACGTCCCTGGAACCCCTTTTCCCTTTAGGGCTCGATAGGGAACCGTGGGGTGGGAGGCTTTAATCGAATCCCGAGACCCATGGTGTTGGCAGCAACTCGGTTGGCTTTAAGTCCCTCAGCAAGATACTCTCACACCCACGAAACGGAATAGAACAAATACCCCAAGGCCCTACCAGGGCAACACTGTGAAAGTACATGCCCAACAGGAACATACAAACACAGGGATTTTGTAACCTAAACCCCATGTGCAAGCCTTAACCCCAATTAGGGACATGTTTCTACCCATACCCATTCCCCGAATCCAAATGAGCCCTAACTGCGTGACTTGCCCTGAGCCTTCAAGCGAGCGCCTGTACAACCCTAAACCCTAAACCCTAACCCCTCAACCCTAGACCCTAAACCCTAAACCCTGAACCCTAAACCCTAAACCCTAAACCCTAACCCTAAAGCCTAAATCTTTAAACCTTTAAACCTTCAAACCTTTAAACATTTAAACCTCTAAACCTTTAAACCTTTAAGCCTTTAAGCCTTTAAACCTTTAAACCTTTAAACCTTTTAAACCTTTTAAACCTTTAAACCTTTAAACCTTTAAACCTTTAAACCCGAAACCCTAAACCCTAAGCCGCATTGTCCCAGGTCAGGCGCTCGCACATGCCCCCAGGCCTGTGGTCGGGTGGCCACGAGCCCAATGACCGGGATCAGCACGATGCCTGAGATTGCAACTCAGGGTTGTTCGGAATGAGAAGATGTCGAGCAACCTGGGCCCTAAACCCTACAGTCACGCAAGCTTTAGACCCTAAACCCTAAACCCTAAACCCTAAACCCTAAACCCTAAACCCTAAACCCTAAACCCTCTCTCTCAGCCTTAAGCCCCTAAATCTTGTGCCAGGGCCACTGGACACAGGTGCCCCAAGTCTCTGCTCCGGTCTTTCCGCTAAGGGATTACCATGGTTTAGGGTTTTTTCATGGGAGTTTACAAAACTAAGGGACCCCCAATATCGACCCCCAAATAATGAACCTCTATATATATATATATATATATATGTGTAGATGTAGACATATCTATATATATATATGCTCACCCCCCCCCCCATGATCTAGGTCGAAAGGCCTTTCGGGCCCATCGAAGCGAGATTTAAACCTAAGTCGGAATGAAAATTAAAAGGCCACTGGCCTCATTCGTAGTAAAACTTTTTTTAGAAATCTAAATTTGCCAATTAAAAGCCGCACCCTATGAAATCCTCTTCTGGGGCCTGCCTGTCCGTAACAAAATCTCACAAGAGCTTTATATGCAGAGGTTACAGCCTCAGAAATCCTCATCTGGGCTTCCTTCCTATTTTATTGAGAAAATGCTTCTACATAAGAAGCCCACACCCTACGAAAAGAATTCTATACTTAAAGGCCACACCCTATGAAATCCTCTTCTGGGCCCTCTTAATGAAATTTCAGTAGACTTGTGTCTGATAAAGCCACAGCTTCGTTCGTAATTAACCCAAGTAAAAAAATATTAAGAGGCCCAGCCCCAAGACATCCTCTTCTAAGCCTCATTGATTAATACCTATTTAGAACATTTTTGTTTTTCCCACACCTTGTGAAATCTTTCGCTGGCCCCATTCGTAATGAAACGCAATTTGATTTCATATTGTAAGCCCACACCCTAAGAAATCCTCTTCTGGGCTTCGTTCGTAATTGAACCCAAGTAAAGCAAGTGTATATTCAGAGGCCAACCCCAGGACCTCCTCCTCGCAATGAAACCGAGTTAGAATTCTATATTGCAGACCATACCCTATGAAATCCCTTTCTGGCCCCTATTTGTAATGAAGATTAATTAGAATTCTGTATTACAAAGCCACACGCCAAGAAATCCTCATTAGACCTTCGTTTGTAATTAGACTTATTTTCGATTTGCCAAGATGCTTGTATTAAAAAAAGCCACACCATTCTGGGGCCTGTTCGTAACAGAATCTCGTAAGAAGTTTACAATTCTAGGTAAGAAGCCCACACCCTAAGAAGTTGTGACCTAGGCTAGGTTCGTATGTAACTCTTGGACAGAAATTTATATCATGAGCCCCCATTTGTATTTGAATGTACTTACAATTCCATATTTAACCGCTAGGCCCTATGAAATCCTCTTCTGGTGCCTATTAGTGAAATGTCAATAGACTTGTATATGATAAAGCCATAGCTTCGTTAGTAAATTAAACCCAAGTCAAACAAACAAATTAAGAGGCCCCGCCACAAGACATCCTCTTCTAAGCTTCATTGGTTAATACCTATTTGGAATTCTATTTTGCAGACCACACCCTATGAAATTCTCCCCTGGCCTCGCTTCATACTACAATGTTATTTGAGGTTTGTATTAAAACGCCACACCCTAAGAAATCCTCATCTGGACTCGTTTGGAATTCCACTTAAATTGAATTTTAAGTTTAGAGGCCACACCCCTTTGGACAGAATTTAAAAGGCCACACCCTAAGACCTGTGTATGGTAAAGCCACAGCTTCGTTCGTAAAACCAAACCAAGTAAAACAATTAAGAGGCCACGCCCTTCTAAGCCTCATTCGTTACTACCTCTTTGGAATTTCATTTTACCGACCACACCCTGTGAAAGTCTCCTCTGGCCCCGCTTCGTAATGAAATGTAATTTGAGGTTTGCACTAAAACACCACACCCTAAGAAATCCTCAACTGGACTTCCTTTGTGATTCCACTTAAATAGACGTTTAAATTAAGAGGCCACACCCCAAGACATCCTCTTCGAAGCCCCACTCTTTTTTAAGTCCAATTAGACTTTTGAATTGCAGGTCCACATCCTCAAAAGAACCACACCCTAAGAAACCCTCTCTATTTCTTTTTTTTATTACTTTTCATATTAAGACGCCACATCCCAAGACATCCTCTTTTAAGCCTCATTCGTAATTAAATCTAATGGAACTTTACATGTTAACGCCACGCCCTGCATACCGAATAGGCTGAATTGAAAAAAAACGAATGGTGGGTGTGTTTGTGTGCTTTTCTCTGTGTGTGTGCAAGGCAGTCACATTAGCAGAAACAACGTATAACAATACACATTCTTTATACAAGAAAAGTATTTTTTGCAAAATTTGCTTAAAAAAAACCCAAAAATCCAAAAATCCAAAAATCCAAAAATTCAAAACCATGGAGCCGGGAGGCCGCCTTTTTTGGATTTTTTGGTTTTCTCGAGTTTTTTTTGGTTTTTTTTGGAAAAATCCGAAAAAAACCATGGTTTTTTTTGGATTTTACTTGCTCCTGGCCTCAAAAACCTAAAAAACACATGGGTTTTTTTTGGATTTTGAGTGAAAATCCAAAAAAACCCTCGTGTTTTTTTGGATTTCAGGTGCTCCTGGTCTCAGAAACTAAAAAAACACGAGGGTTTTTTTGGATTTTCACTCAAAATCCAAAAAAAACCATGTGTTTTTTAGGTTTTTGAGGCCAGGAGCAAGTAAAATCCAAAAAAACCATGGTTTTTTTTGGATTTTTCCAAAAAAAACCAAAAAAACCTCGAGAAAACCAAAAAATCCAAAAAAGGCGGCCTCCCGGCTCCATGGTTTTGAATTTTTGGATTTTTGGATTTTTGGATTTGTGTCAAAATTTGCAAATTCTGCAAAAAAGAAGTGTTTTTTGCATACAATTCTGTGTTTATAAGCCTGTCCTATGCAAATAATTCATAGACATGTTTACCAAATTGCATTTTCCTGTGTTTTTGGGGTGTTTTTTTATGTGGTGATGTGGAAGTAGTGCTAAACACACGCGTTTTTCACTATTTACAGGTTTTCTCGCATAGGACTAGACGTGCAAAAACAGGACATCGCCTAGCATAGCCAGCATGTCATTTTAATCGGTATTTACGAGGGTTTTTATAGAGACAAAGCAAAACCTAGATCATGGGGGGGGGGGTGACCATATATATATATATGTATATACACATACATGTGTATATAATGTATGGTTAGAGCAGATGGCGCATCTCATCGGGAGCGTTTGCCAGGGGGCACAGCCCCAAAAAGACTACCAAGTCTCCAGATCTCGTCCGGCATCATTGATGCAAAGATGCTTCCGTGAACACAGGCGGGAGCCGTGAGCCCACCGCGCGCACGCGCACGCGCCCTTTTGCTCGACATTTAAGCTGCAGGAGCTCTTCAGGGCTTTTTAGGGGTTGAAGGTCTTATAGGGTTTAGGTTTTGGGGGTTTAGGGTGTAGGTTTTAGGTGCTTTTCGGGTTTGAGGCTTCTGGGTTTTAGGGTTTAGGGTTTTAGGGTTTAGATGGGGAAGGCCGTCTACTCTCCACCCGAAGCAGCGCTCAGGGGAGCTTCGTTGGCTGTGTGTCTGCTAGGTTGGCCCATAAATGACCCTGTGACAAAAAGGTTCCTGCAGCCCTGAATCCTAAACCCTAAACCCTAGACCCTAAACCCTAAACCCTAAACCCTAAACAGGGAAAATCGAAAAAAACACCCCTTTAAGGGCCAACCCAGTACTGTAAAAACCGGGCCGAGCGTGCGGTGCTTATGCCACATCTCAGACAGCGGTATATTTGGACATCTCCCAAAAAAAGGCAGGGGTACCCTATTGTTGATGGCCCAAGATACTACGAGAGCCTAAACCCTAAACCCTAAACCCTAACCCTAAACCCCTAAATTCTCAACTCAAACAAGGGCACCCCCAAGTTTCGGAAACCCATTCACTTAAAACGCTCTCTTGGCGAATCCACTCCTTTGATGGCCGCCACCCGCCTACGCAGTGGCGCTTTGCTGCCTCCTCTTCTTGCCCATCGCCTGCTCAGGGTTTGGGGTTTGGGGTTTAGGGTTTAGGGTTTAGGGTTTGCGGTGTAATTAGGGTAGACAAGCCCAAACATTGGTTCAGGAAAGGTGTCTAGAGTCTAGAGGTCCTTGTCCTAAGCATTCTAGCATCTACGGGTCTGCAGTATACACCCTAAACCCTAAACCCTAAACCCTAAACCCTAAACCCCAAGCCCTAAACCCTAAACCCCAAACCCAAAATCCTAACCATTGTGCAAGTAACCCCCCTGGCCCACCTGCAGCAAGCGGACGGTGGTTCTCAGCACCAAGCCTTTACCGGGACATTCGCGGGGCCCCACACCATTCACGGAGTTGAAGCCCACGTGGTTCTCCTTTCTTTGGGCTCCGGGCTTCGGCTTGCCCTGAAGCCCTAAACCCTAAACCCTAAACCCTAAACCTTCTACCCTTATACCCTCTACCCTAAACCCTATACCCTAAACCCTAAACCCTAAACCAGATGGGTCGGTTCTGAACCAGACAATCTCTCAGACCCCGAGCGATGGGTTTCTCTCCACACTCAGTGTCACTGTTTGGGGTGCTTTTTGCCCTAAACCCTAAACCCTAAGTCCTAAACCCTAAACCCTAAACGGGGTGTTTGGTGTGAGAACCACCCGCATAGCCTCCCCCCCTGTTGCAAGAAAAGCCTGAACCCTTCAAGGTACTCAAGACCCAGTGGAGCCCTAAACCCTAAACCCTAAACTCTAAACCCTAAACCCTACAACCTAAAACCACGAAACCCCAAACCCACCAACAGCCCCACGCCAGTCCCGCAGCCCCGGACGACGATGGTTGAAGTCGAAGGCGTCATCGCCCCACACGGTCGGATCGATGTTGCCGTACACTAGGGGAATGCCCACCATAGTGCCTGTTTTTGCGGTGTTTAGGACACAAGAGGGATTCAGGGGCTTAGGGCCCTAAACCCTACACCCTAAACCCCCCAAACCCTCTAAACCCTCTAAACCCTCTAAACCCTCTAAACCCTCCAAACCCTCTAAACCCTCTAAGCTCTCTAAACCCTCTAAACCCTCTAAACCCTCTAAACCCCCCAAACCCTCTAAACCCTCTAAACCCTCTAAACCCTCCAAACCCTCTAAACCCTCTAAACCCTCTAAGCTCTCTAAACCCTCTAAACCCTCTAAACCCTCTAAACCCTCTAAACCCTCTAAACCCTCTAAACCCTCTAAACCCTCTAAACCCTCTAAACCCTCTAAACCCCCTAAACCCTAAACCCTAGGGTTTAGGGCTTCCAGGGTTTAGGGTTGGGGCTTAGGACCCTAAAGGGATTCAGGGGCTTAGGGCCCTAGACCCTCAACGTTTATAGGGCTTCCATGGACCCCAGCGTTTAGGGTTTAGGGTTTAGGGTTTAGGGTCTAGGGTTACCGACTTTATGTTCAATGAAACCAGAAAGAAACCATACAGCAACCCTTTTCAAACCTGACAGACCCAAATGAAACAAGCAAACAACGTACCTTTGAGCAGACGAAAGCCTGAACGAAACCGAGCTGGAAAAAACGACATTGAACCTCGCACAAAAGAAACATCAAACAGACAAAAGGTTATGTAAACCGTAAACCTTCGGTTGAGAGACACAAAAAGCCTAAATCCTAAACCCTAAAACCCTAAATCCCTCAATCTTAACCCTAAACCCAAACAGCCAAAAACCCTAAAGCGCCAAAGCCCTGAAACCCTAAACCCTAGAACCCAAACCCTTTTCATTCAAGGCACCTTGGGGGAAGCTGAGCCCTAAACCCTAAACCCTAAACCCTCAACCCTCAACCCTCAACCCTCAACCCTCAACCCTAAACCCTAAATCCTAAACCCTAAACCCTAAACCTAACCTTCCCCAAGGTACCTTGGGGGAAGCTGTAGGTCTTGCCGTTGATCTCGCAAGAGAACGGCTCGGTGGAAATGCGGCTCGAGATCGTCACCGGCGGGGAGAGCCGCGAAACTTCCAGAATGAACCTGAAGGCTTTTGAGGGCTTTTGAGGGCTTTTAGGGTTTAGGGTTTAGGGTTTTGGGAAGGCTTGAGGGCCTTTTAGGGCTTTTGGGGGTTGAGGGTTTGGGGTTTAGGGTGTGGGGTTTAGGGTTTAGGGTTTAGGGTTCAGGGTTCAGGGTTTAGGGTTCAGGGTTTAGGGTTTAGGGTTTCGGGATTAGGGTTTAGGGTTCAGGGCTGCGCTGAGCCTTTGGAAGATGTAGGGGGAGCAGGGTTCCTGTGTCATCCTGTGTCTACATTTTAAATGAAAGGGGAAACTAGAGTGGGGGGCATGGGGTACCTGAATCCCGAAGTCCCTATTGAGTAGCAAGCCACAACCCTAAACCCTGAAACCTGAAACCCTAAACTGCAAAACCCTAAACCCTAAACCCTAAACCCTAAACCCTGAACCCTAAACCCTAAACCCTAAACCCTGAACCCTAAACCCTAAAACCTAAAGCCTAACCCTCGAACCCAACAGTGATGCAAGAACTCGGGGGCCTTTCGACCTCGTCATCATCATCCAAGTTCAGTGAGTCCCAGATAGGCCGGGCATCTACCTGCCACGGTTTAGGGTTTAGGGTTTAGGGTTTAGGGTTTAGGGTTTAGGGTTTAGGGTTTAGGGTTTAGGGGTTCTGGACGTTCTCAGGGGCTCTGGGGTTCTAGAGGTTTAGGGGTTTGGGGGTCCCAGGGGTTTGGGAGTTCCATATAAAGGGTTCTATGGATCTGGGGATTCTAGGGTTTAGGGGTTTAGGTTTCCAGGTGCTCACGGGTGTACGGGTTTGGGGCTCTAGGTTTTGGGGTCTAGGGTTTAGGGTTCTACGGGTTCCGGAGGTTTAAGGGTTTGAGGTTCAGGGTTTCGGGTTCTAGGGTTTTGGGGGTTGGGGGCTTTCGAGCGTTGCGGGTTTGGGTGTTAAGGCTTCGGGCTTAGGCGGCTAACCCTAAACCCTAAACCCTAAACCCTAAACCCTAGACCCTAAACCCTAAACCCCTAAACCCCTAAACCCCCTAAACCCCCTAAACCCTAAACCCTGTAGGGTTGAGGGTCCAAGGTCCAGCGTCTCCGAACCCAAAACCTTGACTTGAACCTCAATCTTGGGATGTTCCCCCTTTATACTAACAGTCCTGAGTAGATATGATAGTACCGCCTACTACAGTCCCTATCAAGGACTGTTCGTGTAAGGGGGGACATTCCAACCCCAATCCCCCATCCCCAATCCCGAATCCCGAATCCCCAAACCCTAAACCCTAAACCCTAAACCCTAAACCCCAATCCCGGAACCCTCATCCCCATAGGCCTGCAGGTTCCCATGGAGGGAGCCAGAGGTGCAAAGCCACAGCAGCATGCGACTCCCTTGCACCCCAGCCTCTTTTTTTTTTTGTTAATCTTGGAACCCCTAAACCCTAAACCCTAAACCCTAAACCCTAAACCCTAAACCCTAAACCCTAAACCCTAAACCCTAAACCCTAAACCCTAGCAAAAAGTCATACTTCTTGGCTGCTTCTTAGGAATGAGAGTACCCAAATATGATCATACTTTTAGCTGTGTCTTAGAAAATTATAGTACCCCTAAAAATCATACTCTTTGCTGTTTCTTCGGGAGTTCTAGTACCCAAAAATGGAAAACATCCCGAAAATCTCTAAGCAGCGATGCGTATGATCGAGGTCATGAGCAAGGCAAGCTCGCGAGCCGTCATGTTGTTGTACTCGGGCTTCACCTCTCGATGCGTGTGGCTTGGGAGAAGGGCTGGTGAATGAGGGGGGGGGGGGGTTGGTCTAAACCCTAAACCCTAAACCCTAAACCCTAAACCCTGGCAAAACACTACAGTACAGTCCCGAGAGGCCCAGAATCCAGGTCAACGCCGCGTTTGCCGAAAAGAAGATATGTTCCCCCCCCCCCAGACTGAAAAGTTAACAGTTGGGCGGCTTCGATTTTTGGAGCCCCCGAACCCCGCCATATCCAGTCCAAACCCCTACTTGGAGGTTCATGGCCCCAATTTTTATAACTGCACTGACCTACTTAGAGAGCTTAGAAGCACAGTGATCTAAGTACCCATGAACCACCCTAAACCCTAAACCCTAAATCCCTTTGTTTCATGTTCCGGAGAGCCTGAAAGTTGGCGAAGGACGGCGATTTTTCGTAAAGGTCAGCCACCTTTCCGATGCCGGCGTGGTTGGAAAAGCAAGGAAGGCGGCCGAAAGGTTCGAGGTAGTGCCTGAGAAAACAGTGATTCGGGTTTAGGGTTTAGGGCTTAATTCGGGTTTAGGGTTTAGGGTTTAGGGTTTAGGGCCTAAACCCCTAAAACCCCTACACACCCTGCAAGGCCGTAAAAGCCCTCAGAAATCTCTCAAATACCCCCGAACCCCAAATTTTTAGCGTTCTGGGTTCTCGAGACCACCCCCCAAACTGACACTAACCCTAAACCCGCCACGAACCACAACGCACGAATCTTGAACCTACAAACCCTAAACCTAAAACCTAGATACCTCGATTGAACCACGGGGCAAAGTGAAAACCAACCCTAACCCTCCCAGACCGTGAAGCACGGGGGGGGGGGGGGGGGGGGGGGGGGGGGGGGGAGTGGAGGGGGTGGTGAATGCTGGCGCAGGAAGGGGTCCGAGTTTTAAGGAAGTCTTGACTCAATATTGCTCAAGGTTTAGGGCTTAGGGTGTTCCTAGTGTGTTGGGTTGCACTGCACCACTGCTGAAGAACTTCCCACTTTCAAACTGGGCTCATCAAGGCGGATGCCCCGTCGTAGAAGGCGTCGAGCGTCTTTAGCAGCTCCCCGTCCTGCAGTTTCCCAGCAGTCGGGTACAGCATTGTAGGACATATGGCTATGACCTAACATAGAGGTACCCTGTTTATGCCCCAAATAGAACCCACTTAAAGGGTACCCCTATTTCTGGAAACCACCACATCTATCCTTGGGCATGCTCAGGGACTTCGCTTAGGGTTTCGGGTTTAGGGTTATACAAGGGTTAAGGGTTAAGGCTTAAGGGTTTAGGGCTTCGAGTTTTCTGCGCTTCGCGGTTTCGGCTTTCGCGCAGTGGCTTCCTTGATGTTCAAGCCGAAGAGGACGTGGTGCAGGTACTTCGTCCAGAAAACGGTGTTGGTGCCCTCTGTTCCTTACTTCTCCCAAAGCCAAGAAGCGAAACAGGCTAAGCTGCAGTTCTTTCTACTAAATAAGGAAGCCGCCCCCCAAAAAAGTTAAGCTATTGGCTAATAACCCTAAACCCTAATTAAACCCGAAACCCTAAACCCGAATAAGGCTCCATGGTAGAACTCGAACTCGCTCTCTTTCACGTAGTTCTCGGCCGCCTGGCTGATGAGCTGCTTTGAGATCTCGTCCGTCTCCCGGGCCACCGCGGCATCGTTAAACAAGGTGTCGATCATGCCTTTAAGGTTTAGGGTTTAGGGTTTAGGGTTTAGGGTTTAGGGTTTAGGGTTTAACCTTTCTATGGGCTCTTCGGGGCTTAACAAAGAACGATGCAGCCACATATAACCCCGAACCCTAAACCACCCTAAACCACCCTAAACCACCCGAAACCCTAAAGTCTTTGCTGAGGGCTCGCTACCAACACTTGAGAGCCCGAAGCCGTCCGAGCTTCGCGAGCGACCTGGGAGGGGCTGCTGGACGCTCCAAGGCAAGGTAAGGCCCACACTCAAGGCGGTCGAGCCTTTGAGTGTCAAAGGTAAAGACCCTAAACCCAAGACCTTTTGCTGGTGCAACCTGGCCCCCCCCCAAGGACCGTTGCTGGTGCAACCTGCCCCCCCCCCAAGGACCGTTGCTCGTGCAACCTGGGCCCCCACCAAGGACTTGCTGGTGCAACCCGGGCCCCCCTCAAGGACCGTTGCCGGGCTCAGACCGCCCTCTGAGCCTTTTTCAAACCATTTCTTGGCTTGCTTCTCCCCGAGCCTTTCGAGCCTTGTAGGCTCCCCAGACCATTTTTGAGCCTTTTTGGGCTCCTCCTGAGACCATTCCTGAGCCTTTTCTGGGCTCCTTCCGAACCATTTCTGGGTTTTTTTGGCTCCTCCCGGACCATTTCTGAGTTTTTTCTTTGAGCTTCTCCCAGGCTATTTTCTGAGCCTTTGCTTCTCCCAGGCCAGATTTTTGAACTTTTTGGGCTCTCCATTTCTTTTTTTGTGTTCACAACAAAGCTTCTCCAAGCCCCCCAATGAGGGGGACCCCAGGATTGGCCTGGACCCACAATGAAAATGCGAATCTTTAGTACTGAAATCGCTGGTTCTGGGAGGTTCCCGGAAGCCCTAGCAGGCCCTCACAAAGGCTTGCGGTAACCTCCAGAGGCACGGGAGGAATGGGAGGCGAGAGTCGAGCCTAGTCTTGGTCAAGGGAGCGTCGTGTCGGGACGCTGGCCCGATCGAGGGGCAGCGCTAACCCCAACTGCTTTGTGTCGATGGTTTCCGTGCTGGCAAAGGATGCCAAACGCCTTCAAAGAAGTCGAAGGGCAACGGTACCCCTGCGGTAACCCAAACCAATGGGCCACCCCCACGACCTTCTCACAGCCTAGTCTTGGTCCAGGGAGAGTCGTATCGGGACGCTGGCCCGGTCGAGGGGCAGCGCTACCCCTTCGGTAACCCAAACTGCTTTGTGCTGGCAAACGAGGGTCGCAGACAAGGGATGCCAAACGCCCTCAAAGAAGCACGTCGGGACGCTGGCCCGGGGGCAACGGTACCCCTACGGTAACCCAAACCAATCTGTGAGATACTTGACAGACGCCTTCCGTGAAGGCAGATGAGGGATGCCAAACGCCTTCAAACAAGCCCGTCCCGACTTTGATGATGAAGGGCTATCCCCCCGACCTTTCACCTTTCACAGCCTAGGGGCAGCGTTTTCCACAACTTCACCTCTTTGCAGCCTTGCCCCCGCGAGGCTCAGATCGGGACGGTGCAGAAACAGCGTGCGCACGGACACAGCATGCCCCCGCTGGAAAAAGCAAAAACAAGACTTTAGGAACTAAACCCTAAAATAGATATGCCGGGTGGCTTGGGGTGGGCTTACCGCCACGCGATGTTGCGAGCGACCCGGGCAGAGGGGCCGGTTATAAAAAATAAGGTGAGGCCCCGGAGCTTAGCGAGCAACCCAGAACGTAACACACCCGAAACCCTAAACCCTAAACCCCACCGAGCCGCACTTGCGGAAGGCCTCGTGGTCGCCAGTACCGCCGGCAGCCTTGTTTGAGAGGCTCAGCAGGAAGACACCTGGCTTGGAGGTTCAGGGTACCTTTTATCCAATTATGCCTGGGTAGTCCCCTAGGGTTTAGGGTTTAGGGTTTAGGGTTTAGGGACACCTTGCTTGGAGGTTCAGGGTACCTATGAACCAAGCATAACTGGGTAGTTTAGGGTTTAGGGTTTAGTGTTTAGGGTACTGATTAACCAAGTATACCTGTACCTCTAACCCACTGACAAAGCCCCTTGAGTGCCCTGATATGGTTATAATTTGGGTTCAGGGTTTGGGGTTTTAGGGCTTAGGGTTTGGGCCTTTAGTTTTAGGGCTTAGGGTTTGGGCCTTTAGGTTTAGGGTTTTAGGATTTAGGGTCTTAGGGTTTAGGGACTTTCGAAGGGAACCTTGAACCAAAACAGGGAAAAAGGGTACCCCTGGGCTACCAATGCACAGCCTAAACCCTAAACCCTAAACCCAAAACATCTAACCCCGAAGCCGAAATAAACCCTAAACCCTAAACCCTAAACCCTAAACCCTAAGCCCTAAACCCTTACCAAGACACAGCGACCGGAGGGCCCCTCCGGCAGTGATCCCCGGTAGAGAGGGTGCTCGCCCAACCAGTTGTTCCGCGCCTGGGGATTCGTCCTAGGTTGGGCTCCGGAACCCACTGAAGAAAACAACACGTTGTAACAGACAGCCCTAAACCCTAAACCCCAAACCCTAAACCGTTTAACCCTTAAACCTAAACCCTAAACCCGAAACCCTAAACCCAAGAAGGGCAAAACAAAAAAAACAACAGCATCTCCCAAGGACCCCACCCAGCTGCAAGGCCTTTGAGATCTCTTTGTGGCTGCCTATCCACACCTGCGCGGAGGCACAGAGGTTCCTTGGCAGCCCAGCAGCCAACTTATGACAAGGATGCGGTTTAGGGTTTAGGGCTTAGGGCTTAGGGCTTAGGGTTTAGGGTTTAGGGTTTAGGGTTTGAACTCAAAAAAGAGAGGCAAAAGGGCACGACTGATCCACCCCAAGGTTCTCGCCCCAACTCCTGTATTTCCACATGCAGTAGTCGGTGTTGCCGCTCCTGGGGTGGGTAGTGGAGGTTTAGGGTTTAGGGTTTAGGGTTTAGGGTTTAGGGTTTAGGGTTTAGGGTTCTGACCACTTACCCTCGCACGGTCGGGCACCTGAGGTTCATAAACTGTCAACATCACAAGCCCTGCTTCTTTGGGCGGCGCCCAAGATGAAAGATCGGGGTTTAGGGTTTAGGGTTTAGGGTTTAAGGTTTAGGATTTAGGGTTTAGGGTTTAGGGATCATGGCCCAAAACAGAGCAACAAAAACCAGAAGCAAGTCAAGGTTGTTCTGATGGGTGCTCTAGGGCTGTGTAGGGTGTATGGGTCCCCACGATAACCCCGCCAAGCCCTAAACCCTAAACCCTAAACCCTAAACCCTAAACCCTAAACCCTAAACCCTAAACCCTAAACCCTAAACCCTAAACCCTAAACCCTAAACCCACTCCAAGGCTCCCAAGGCTGTCAATGATCTCCACGGGTGGCAGCAGGAGGCGAACCAGGCAGTTCCATGGTCGCTGGAGTGCCCAAAGCTGGAAGGAATTCCTGAGTCGGTTTAGGGTTTAGGGTTTGGGGTTTGGGGTTTGGGGTTTCGGGTTTGGGGTTTAGTAGGGTTTAGGGTTTGGGGTTTGGGGTTTGGGGTTTAGGGCCGCGCTTTATGCAGCCAGCCTTGAAAGGACCTTGCTAAGGTCGCGGTCCGAATCAAAGGCTGGGCCCCTAAACCCTAAACCCTAAACCCCAAACCCTAAACCCAGAACCCTGGGCACCTGAAGCAGAAGAGGATAACCACGATCACTGCGAGGTAGAGGAGGAGGAGGGCCCCGATGCCTGGTTTAGGGCGGTTTAGGGTTAGGGTTTGGGGTTTAGGGCTTGGGGTTTAGGGCTTGGGGTTTAGGGTTGGGGGTTTAGGGTTTGAGCTACAAGGTAGAGGAGGAAGAGGGCCACGAGGCCTGCGGAGACGTACCAAAGCCCGAAGACGCTGGGCAGTGCCAGGGCTGCGACGAGTATCGGCACCACGCAGGTCCAAAACTGGTTCCACGAGACCAAAGGACCTCGCAGGCTGGCTGTTTTGCTAAGACGTGGCGCGAAAAAGAAACTCCAAACCCTCCAAACCCTCTAAACCCTCTAAACCCTAAACCCTACAGAAGAGGACGCTGTGGGAACCAATTCTTTTCGTATGATATCTCCCAAACCCTAAGCCATAGCTATCCCTAAGCCCTAAACCCTATCAATTCCTTCAGGGTCCATACGCCCAAGTGGTATATACTCCGGCCCGACGTCTATCTACACGAAGTAATAAGAAAAGGCTTTAAGTATTCCCTACGTTAAGGACGAAATGAACCCCAAAATGGGGTCATATACCCTATAATACTAGAATTCCTCTTCAGGTATATGCGCCATAGAACCCAAGGTACTGAGGCACGTGGAGACTTAGGGAACCAAGACCCTCAACACCCTGAACCCCAAAGATAAGGCACAACGCTGCACCCCAAAAGCCCGATTAAACCCCATGCACACATGGAGAGCCACCTGTTGAGGGACCCATTTGGCCTCCAAATGACCTGGTCAAACCTTTAAACCTTGCAATGGTCTAGGGTTTGGGTGTTTATCTTAGGGTAGGACCATGCAACTAAACCCTAAACCCTAAACCCTAAACCCTAAACCCTAAACCCTAAACCCTAAACCCTAAACCCTAAACCCTAAACCCTAAACCCTAAACCCTAAACCCTAAACCCTAAACCCTAAACCCTAAACCCTCCCCCGAAGGCCTCCCAACAGCGGAGCGCTCTGGGAGGGTTCGCCCGACGAGAGCAGCCCACGACGCTCCTCATCCGCGCTCATGCCTGAACTTGGGTTTAGGTTTAGGGTTTAGGGTTTAGGGTTTAGGGTTTAAGGTTTAGGGTTTAGGGTTTAGGGTTGAGGGTTTGGGGTTTGGGGTTTGGGGTTTGGGGTTTAGGGTTTAGGGTTTAGGGTTTAACAACCCTAAACCCTAAAACCCTAAAACCCCGACACCCGAGAACCCTCAACTTTAAAGGTTCCGGGCTTTGGGATGTTGTCGTCTTGTCTAAGACCTATCTCTAGCGTTCTGCGAGCATCTAGAAGGGCCCCGACCGGCCAACGGTGGATCTTCGTTCTGTTGTTTTGAGGGTTCAGGGTTTAGGGTTTAGGCTTCGGGTTTAGGGCTTTCTGGATGGTTTCTACACAGCAATGAATGCTCTGGAGGTAAGCATTGATAACACTACAACAAGCCCATATAAGAACTCTCGATCGTGCTCCCCAGTTTTGGGTATCTTCCTACTGGAGTCAGGATGTAGGGTGTTCTGAGGGTCTAGCTAGGTTCCCTGAGGGCCCACATGCCTAAGCTGGGAGTATGATTGGGAGCCCTAGTGCTTCATTTACACAGCTTTTTGGGGGCCGAAGGATATGGGTAGTTTCCTAACTTAGGGTCCCTTTTGGGGTGCCCATTATAAGGCGGAAAATTTTAAAAAAGGGATCCCGAAAAGGGACCCTAATTCAGAAAGCCCATATACCACTTGGGGCTTAGGCGCCTTTCGGGCGACCTGCACAGCTTCCGAAGACTCTGGACTATATCCCTGAAACCCGGCCTGGCTGCTGGTGGGTGCCAGCGCTTGTCGGATGTTGACATTCAAGCTGCTGCCATGCAACGATTGAGCCGCAATGTGGTCAAGAGATGAATCAAGCGGCAAAAAGCGGTTCTAGGGAGGGTTCCAAGGCTCAGATTTCCGAAGGGCTAGAGGTTTGGTCACCCGATAATCGTCCAGTGGACCCGCATGGCCTGCCATATATCTAAGTTGTTCAGAAAAACACACCCCCCCCACAAAAAAAAGAGTCTAGGGCTTAGGGCTTCGGGTTTAAGCGCGTTCTTGTTCCATAGGATTTTGTATGGGAACAGATACCAATCAGCAAGGGAACTAGGGGCCGCGCAAAGTGACCATGTAAGAAATAGTATGTAGTAAGTAAAGGGTCTAGAATAGACAGCCTACGTAGCGTACATCGTGCGACAGTGTATGTAGTACATGGTATATAGCCGATCGGATATAGTACAGCACATAGAGACATAGAGTATACAACACAAAGTGTTTAAAATCAAGTCTGGTATATAGAATGCACAATCTGGCAGATGGCATATAGAATATGGCATGCGGCATTTTGCATATAGTACGTATTTTACAGTATGTTAAAATAGTATGTATTATCCAGCATGTAGTATGAATTTGTAGACAAACGTATACCGAAAATCGTATATAGCATCGTATACAGTATACAGATTATCCAGTATGTAGCACATAGTTTAGGGTATGTAGTACATAGTATGAAGTAAAAACAAGGTACCGTACAGTATATAGCACATAGTCTGGTGAATGTCGTATAAATAGCGTGTATAGTCTATGGTCTATAGTCGGGAAAAGGACTCTTGCCTTGCACAGACCTCGGCCACCCCAGTGAGTCCAAAGGCATCGGCAACATGGCCGTATGTATAAGGCATAAACCCTAAACCCCAAACCCTAAAAGCCTAAAACCCTTACAACCTAGACACTTGAAGCCCAGTAGACCCTAAACCCCCAACCCCCTCCCGAGTCCAGACCAAACCACCCCGAACTCTGAGCTAGGTCCCGGAGATTCAAGGGTCCGCTGTTTTGGTTTTGAAAAAGGGCACCCAGGGAACCTTAAGACTGCGCAAAGGGATCCTAAGCCCTAAGCCCTATAGGCCCTTAAAGTAGCCCCCCCAAAACTTCGAAAGCCCAAGTTCTGAGGCCCCCCCCCCCCCCCCCCCCCCAAGAAAAACCTTCGAAAGCCCCAAATCCCAAACAGTTTTGGGCTCTTGGGCCACTTGCTGCATGCAAGATGCTCGACACAACGCTGCCAAAGTCCAGCCGTACCTGGGCTTAGGGTAGTGCACACACCCGAAGGGGACCCTAATTTAGAGAACTACCCAGTTGGGGTGTAGGGGTCTAGGCTTATGTAAGGTCGCGGGCTTGACTTCATAGGATCCCAGAGGGCACACCCACATAAGAACGAAGCGGGGGTGGGGGCTTGAGGCGTTAAACTCACGTCGAAGCCACAGATTTATGCGGAATCTCCAGCTGGTTAACACGACCGAAGAATCGAAGAATCAATTCTTTAGAGCCCAGGCGTGTAAATACCGGGCATTCGCCCCAAATTTCAGGTAAATGGAGCTCCAGGTACACCTTCGCAACCACCCATGAAGCTTTCCAGCAGTAAGATTCCATCTTTTGGAAAGGGCACAAAAACCCTGCAACCCACGTGCACCAAGCCTCGAACGTCTTCTGGATCTCCCTCTAAGACCCAAAGGCACCAGCCCTTAAGTTCTGTTTCTGTGTGAGTTTCTCGCGGTTTAGAGTTTAGGAGAGCTCCCAAAAGGTACCCCACCCCCCCGGAGAAATTGATGTTGAGAACCAAAAGCAACGGCGTCGTTTTTCGTCTGGAAAGACAGGGCAAGAGGAGGAGGAGGAGGAGGAGGAGGAGAGTAGTTGACCTCTGCGGAGGGCAAACAAATTACAAGAGAAGTGCTGACCACTACTTTCTCACGCGCAACCTGTAAACCGGCCCTAAACCCTGAACCCGCAATCCCAACCACCCCCCCCCCCCCCCCCATCACCTGTAACCTGTAACCGAAAGCCGCCGGGCAAAACCCTAAACCCTAAAAGCTCAAACCCTGCGAGTGCACACTAAACACTAAACCCTAAACCCCAAAACCCTACACACCCTGAACACAGAACCCTTAGCCGCCTAAAACTCTAAACCCAAGAACTTTAACACCCACTACCCGGAGTCGACCTTTCCAAAAAGCCCTCTGAGGATATTCAACAACAAGGTCCTCTGGGTAGCCCAGTAGCCATATTTTTAATAGGGGAACCCTTTTTTGGGGTTGGCTACTTTACAAGGGGACCTTGAACCAAAGAAAGTGGCACAAGGGTACCACAGGGCTACCATGTCCTTTGAAGCCCAATAGCGACAATATGTCCCAAGGGCCTACCTGGCACCCTAAACCCTACAACCTGTCACAGATAACCCAAAGCTTCCGGACTCCTGGCCCGAAACCCTAAACCCTAAACCCTAAACCCTAAACCCTTGAAGCCCACACCCTGAAGCCCTGCAAGCCCTCAATCAAAGCACCTGCCTTCTGCATGTGGAAGGGGTCTCGGTCACCTGCACACCCGAAACCCTGAACCCTAAAACGCTTCAGGGCTTAGAGTCTTCGGTCTTCCTTTTTTTGAGCTCCGCCGTGTAAGGGTGTGGGACTTGTACCGGAACCCTCCACCCTCAAGAGTTTGGGGTGTAGGGCTTAGGGGCTTAGGGGGAGGTCCGGAGGCAACCTTAAGGAAGCATTATAGGGACAGCGTAGGGGTATTGGTTCTTGAGCCCCTGTGAGACCCTCCCCCCCTCCTAACCTCCATGCGAATTTAGGGTATAGGGGCTGGGGCTCAGGCTTGGGTCGCGGAGGCATTGGGGCGTAGCTAAAGGGACCTCTACGTATGGCGAGTGTCAAAGAACTTCTACAAACTTAACCCTGTTCTGTATTTATCCTAGTTTAAGCACCTTAGCTGCCACCAAGTATATACCTCGTTTCCCCACAACCTAAGAATGTAAAAGAGGTGCCTGTGCCTGTTGTTTAGTTAGTTGGGTTTTGTAAGTGAACCTAACTAACCTCCTACAAAAGGACAGGAATGCCGACTACAGTAAGCCCTTGAAGCCCTAGACCCGAACTCAACCCGAAACCCAAAAGCATGAACCCTAAAACCCTAAAGGCCTTCGGACTCCTTAAAAACCGCTGACCCTAGCCATACGTTGTTTTTGGTGTTCTCCTGAATACTTTGCCGTGTAGAGTTTTAGGGTTTGGGGCCGTTCAGGGGTTTTTTAGGGCTTAGGGTGTAGGATTTAGGGTGTAGGGTGCAGGGTTTACGGTTTGAGGTTTCCGAGGCTGGCCTTTCAGAATCTTCTCGGTGACCAAAGACGCGAGCGCTGACACCGCTGCGGAGCCTGGGGAACCAAACTGCCGAGATGTTTTCGGATGTTCTAAGGGTAGTTACACATGGTCCCTTAGTATGGGCCCGTAAAGGAGTAGCAGTTACGAGTACGTACCCCTCATATGCCCAAAATGCATGCAGGGCCCATGTCACTACCCTTAGGGGTTTTAGGCTTTTGGGGTTTAGGGTTTAGGGTTTCAGGGAGGGGCTTGGGGTTTAGGGCTCAGGGCCTTTGCCCTGCTTCTTTCCAAGCCGGCATGTTTGGCGAGAGGTCCTTCGCCCAGATGCTGCGACCAAACTCCTAGCTCTAAGCCCCATAAACTATGCAAACCCAACCCTGCAACCCTAAGCCCTAAATCTTATAACCCTACAACCCTTGGCCCCAGAGTGCACCCCCAAAGCCATCAAACCCACACATACACACACACACCAAACCAAGAAGAGCCCTCGGCCCCCTAAGTTCTCAAACCCGAAAATCAATAGGCGTCAACCTGGTGAGTAACGCTTGCGGCTTAGGGTTTGTGATGTAGGGTTCAGGTTGTGGAGGCTGACAGGTTGTCAGGTTGTCAAGGTTGTCCAGTCTCCTGCGGCCCAAAAACTGGAGAACCTATCTTCAAGGTTGGGGTTTAAGGCTTAGGTTTAGGGACTAAATGGCCGAATCCCTGATCATCAAACTGTTCGGGAAAGTCCGTCCAGAAAGATGAGACTAAACCCTACATCAGAAATCCTGAAATCCAATATATTGAACACTTTAAATCCATAGCACTATAAAACCTAAACAGAAGCCCCGAACACTCCCCTCCGGCAACCAAACTCCCGCAAGATTGCGCCAGAAACCCTAAACTCTAAACCCCCAAACCATAAACCCTAAACCCCTAAAACCCCTAAAACCCTAAACCCCCAACCCCTAAACCCTAAACCCCCAAACCCCTAAACCCCCAAACCCCCAAACGCCCAAACCCCTAAACCCCTAAACCCCTACACCCCTACACCCCTAAACCCCTAAATCCCTAAACCCCTAAACCCCTAAACCCCTAAACCCCTAAACCCCTAAACCCCTAAACCCCTAAACCCCTCACCCCTACACCCCTAAACCCTAAACCCTAAACCCCTAAGCCCCCAACCCCTAAGCCCCCAAACCTAAACCCTGAACCCTAAACCCTAAACCCCTAAACCCCTAAACCCTAAACCTCAAAACCCCTAAATCTTAAACCCCTAACCCCTAACCCCCTAACCCCCTAACCCCCTAACCCCCTAAACCCCTAAACCCCTAAACCCCTAAACCCCTAAACCCCTAACCCCCTAAACCCCTAAACCCCTAAACCCCTAAACCCCTAACCCCTAAACCCCTAAACCCCTAAACCCCTAACCCCCTAAACCCCTAAACCCCTAAACCCCTAAACCCCTAAACCCCTAAACCCCTAAACCCCTAAACCCCTGAACCCCTGAACCCCTGAACCCCTGAACCCCAAACCCTTGAACCCCCTAAACCTAAACCATAAACCCTTTACCCTAAACCTATAAACCCTAAACCCCAAACCCCTAAACCCTAAACCCCAAACCCCAAACCCCTAAACCCTAAACCCTAAACCCCAAACCCTAAACCCCAAACCCAAAACCCTAAGCCCTATCTAAACCCCTAAACCCTAAAGCCCTAAACCCTAAACCCTAAACCTCTAAACTCCTAAACCCCTTGAACCCTAAACCCCAAACCCTAAACCCCCAAGCCCTGAACCCTAAACCCTAAAGCCTAAACCCAAACTAAACCCCTAAACCCTAAACCCCTAAACTCCTAAACGCCTTGAACCCTAAACCCCAAACCCCAAACCCCTAAACCCTAAACCCCTAAACCCCTTAAACCCTAAACCCTAAACCCCTAAACCCTAAACCCTAAACCCCTTAGCTGCTGAGTGGCCGAGGACGACTGCCATGGCTGCCACAGGCGCAGGAGGCGCCGTCGCACCCATTGGGTAGGCCTGCGGGAATTCGAAACTCGAGAGTTCTGAGCTTGGGGTTTAGGGTTTAGGGTTTAGGGTTTCGGGTTTCGGGTTTAGGTTTAGGGGCTCTCAGGGGGAGAGTCGATGTAGATAGCAATGTAGGCCTGCGAAGTTTGTTGGCTGGACTCTGACATGCTTTGGGAGGGGGGGGGGGGGGGGCTAGGATCTTCAGGTTTTTGTCGGGCTTCGGGTCTAGGGGGTGTAGGGTTCAGGGGTTTGGAGTGATTAGGGGCTTACCTTAAACCCTGAACCCTAAACCCTATAAGCCCTCAACCCTATACCCTAAACCCCAAACCCCAAAGACCGTCAGTTGCGCCAGCTTTTGGGTCCATGGCAAGTCATTCTCAGGGTTTTTTGAGGGCTGCTTCGGCTCAAAGGGCGCACGCCTTCACTGTTGCACCTGGCGTTCAAAGGGTGTCAAAGGGTTTAGGGCTGAGGGTTTAGGGTTTAGGGCAACTCTGAACCCTATACCCGAATTGCCTAAACCCTGAATCCTAAACCATATTGAAATTCATGTGCGTTGCTGCATTGGCCCTCCGTGCCTCCTTCCGAGGGAAGGGTAGAAGGAGGCTGCGCTAAACTGTCACGGACGCCATTGAGTCGGCATGCATGGTCGTCTTGCCCACTTTTGGCCGAAAACCAGAGGAAACCCTTGAACGCTCCCCCTCCTCCCCACAACCCGCGAAGCCACCCATGTCCCTTCGACAGGAACCGGACATAAGATAAACCCAGCTTATTCCAACATCCCTTAATGAACCTGATTGAGGAGTCTCTGAAAAGGGCCGTATTATGGCAGGGCCATCCTTTCAACGAGATGACCATGCAGGATTGATGGTACCTGCCCCATACTCTAAACCCCGACGGCCCCGAACCCTAAACCCTCAAGGCGTAAACCCTGCAGTCCAAACCCTGCCTGGAGGTAGCCAAAGGCCGCTGATGAAAGCGTCAGAATGATCAAGGCTGACCTCACCGTCACAACAGATCTCTGCGTTAAAGGTTTAGGGCTTGGGGTTCAGGATTTAAGGTTTGACATCTGGCTAAACTGTGGGAAGTTCAGTGTTGAGGCTCTAGGGTCCAGGGTTAAGAAGTTTCTTCGCCACCACCACTCCCCCAATCTGTTGGTCCCGGCATTTTGGAACCATTAACGCACCCCTGCAGTCCCCTGCACTCTAGAGCCACAAAGCCCTGAGCCCTAAACTCCGAAGCCCACAGTTTCAAGCCCAGAAAGCCCTGCACCACGAACCCTAAGCCCTAAGCCTAAGCCCTTAACCCCAGGCCCTAAGAGCCCTAAGCCCTATACACCCTAAAACCTAGAAACCCCGAGCCGTATACCCTACACCCTCGAACCCTCAACCTAGATCCTGCAACCTGGGGTGCATAGGGTTTAGGGTTTAGGGTTTAGGGTTTAGGGTTCAGGGTTTAGGGTTTAGGGTTTACCCTACTCATCCCCCCAAACCCTAAGACTCGACGCCTTATAACTTGAGCCCTTGAAACCCTACAGGGTTTAAGGTTACAGGATTACGCACACCCGAAACACCCTAAACATCCCTAAGCCTTAAACCCCCTAAACCCAAAACCCAAAACCCAAAACCCCAAACCCTAAACCCTGATCCTTAAGCCCTGCACCCTAAAAACCCCTGGACGAGCAGGGCTCCGGGCCACTCCAGAGGCATGTAAAACTTCCCCATGATCCAGCCTGGCACCAAATCCTAGACCCAAGAGTGCGTAGGGTTTAGGGTTTAGGGTTTAGGGTTTAGGGTTTAGGGTTTAGGGCTTAGGGTTTAGGGTTTAGGGTCCCGGGTTTAGGGAGGAATCAAAATGGTGCCCTTTTTGGTTTAAAGGGGCTTATAAGGGAACATAAACCCTAAAAAAAGGAAGAAAGAAACACGCCGGGTCCTGGAATCTCTTAGGGCAGTTTGACAGGGTCCCTTAATTTGGTCCCCTACCTCCTCTAACGTATGGGCCGTGGGTCTCACAGGGTGTACACGGAACCAACTATTCCCCACTTAAGGGTTTTGCATCTACCCAGACACTGAGACAATCTCATATTTGTGGTGTCCTAAATGCCCATCAAGAAATATCCAGGGTCTAGTCCAATGAACGCCCGTTTCTTATTGAAGGTATTCACCGTAATGTTGTCTGCTGATTAGTGTGACCCCCCCCCCCTCAACGAAAGGATCCCCCTCGTTAGTGTGGGGGGGGGGGGGGGCTTTGGGGGGGGGGGGGGATGACTGAGAAGGCCAGAGGAGCTCCAGAAGCTTCCTTCAAAGGAGCTCAGAAGGCTTTCTTCTTTACTTTCTCAGAAGAATATCAGAAGGATAGTGCTGCTCAGATGGTCTCTCAGGCTCAGTTCATTCAGAAGCGATTTCTAGACAACAACACCATTCGACGGCCTCGCCGAAAATTTTGCATCGCCCGATTTTTTTTCACAATTCCGGGGGTCCGCCTCAAATAGATCCCCCTGAATAGTTTTTGGATTTTTTCCACAATTCCGGGGGAGCACACTAATCAGGATACAACATTACTCATCGCAGATTGACCCGGTAAACCCTAAACCCTAAACCCCAAACCCCAAACCACAAACCCCAAACCCTAACCCTGAACCCTGAACCCTCACTTCTCGAGGAATCGGCCTTGATCTGCTTTCTCAGCCCTCAGAACCGTTACAGATGGGTAGCTTCCTAAACTACTATTGCTTAAGAAACCCAAAAGAACTAAAAATGATAATCCTATATTACCTTTAAAGGAAGAATACTGTTTAATTTTGTGGGGTTCTTAAGCAATTGCTAGTAAATTGTGGTCCCTTCTTTCAGGGCAATGATAAGGCGGCACCCTTTAGGGTTTAGGGTTTAGGGTTTAGGGTTTACTTTTGAAAGTACCCAGATGGCGAACTGACAGGCGTCGTGCGGCAGAATCCCTAAACCCTAAACCCCAAACCCTAAACCCTAAACCCCAAACCCCAAGCCCTAAACCCACAATGCACAAGTTGACAAAGGCTCAAGGGATGCCAAATGCAGGAATTGCCGGGTAGACTTACACACAGTGAACACTCGAATTGGGGTCATCATACCCTATACTACTAGCCATAATTCCTCTTAAGGTACATGAACCCCAAGCCCTTTCAGGGTTTAGGGTTTAGGGTTTAGCGGGGTTCTGCCACTATAATTCCCATTCAGGTCTATGAACCATAAATCCTGTTTGGCTTCACTTCGTTACCAGGGACGACGTCATCCAGTCATATTGCACTATACTACTAGAATATGAACCTTAAACCCCTTTTATGGCTCAGCTGGTGGCCAAAGGATGGGGCATAAACTGGCTGAGGAAACGACTTCGAGGCTCGAATGCCACCGTGTCTAAGCTTTAGGGTTTAGGGTTTATGGGGGGGGGGGGGTACCCTAAACCCTAAACCCTAAACCCTAAACCCTAAGCCGTTCTGACTTTCAAGGGGCTGGCGAAGGGAGCCGCGCCCCCAAAACGCCTAGGGAAGCAAGGGACTCCCGGGTCCTCAACTAGGCTGCCCAGCAACCTAGTAGGGTTTAGGGTTCAGGGTTTAGGGTTTGGGGTTTAGGGTTTAGGGTTTAGGGTTTAGGGTTTAGGGTTTAGGGTTTGCTTAAAGGGGTTTAATAAGGGAACCTAAACCCCCCCCAAAAAGGGAATAAGGGAATAAGGGGACTCCTGGGGCCTCAAGATATGGTTTCGGGTCTTAGGCCTCGCAGGGCTCCTAAGGCCTAGGACTTTATAGGAGCTTTGGATTTTTTGAGTTCATGGTTTAGAGCCAACCCTAAACCCTAAACCCCAAACCCCAAACCCTAAACCCTAAACCCTAGGCTTCAGGGCGTTCCCTGAGATCGTGGTGTGTCAAACATGCCGTAGGCCGCGCGCGCAGAAGGCCGCCACGGGCGTGTAGAACTTTCCCAGGACCTCTGGGCATAGGTGTACTGGGCGTTTCCGAACTTACAGGGTACCTTACTAGGTCTTTTATAGCCTAAGGGAGCCCTACTATTTGGGGTCTATATTCGGGGGTCCCTTCTTTTCGTAAACCTCCCAGTTGAAGGTTTCTGGGTGGCTATGAGTAGGTTTTTCGGTTTCCCGAGCTGCTGTCCCGTGTTGCTGTCTTGGGTTGGGGGGATAGCTTGGGATGTTCCCCGTTTATACTAACAGTCCTTAATGATTAGGGATTCTAGTGGGAGGGGGAACCCTAAACCCTGAACCCTAAACCCTGAACCTTAACCCTAAACCCTACACCCTAAACCCTACACCCTAAGCGCTAAACCCTCCCCCAAAGTCGCAAATCCTAAGCCCAACCCTTAACCTTGCACCCTAAACCCTTAACCGACTGTCAGGTAGCCCAATACCCCTGGCATAAGGAGGCTGCCTTACAGTGCAGACTACAGAGGGTCCATGGGGCTCTGCTACAGTTTCCGGACTTCTAACACTACACACATCTACAGTTTGCATAAGAACCCCCAAAAGATTGTTCTTCAAAACCAATCGCTTTATTGACCTGAATAAGGAAGAATGTTTTTGTTTTCTGGGTTTTTAAGCAATTAGTAGACATGAGCATGCAAGCACCATGAGCTAAGGCAAGGACGAAGGCTACATCCTAAACCCTAAGCCCTAAACCCCAAACCCTCAACCCAAATCCCTGAACCCCGAAGCAATCAACGCCCTTGTATTGTATACGGTTTAGGGTTAGGGTTTAGGGTGACATGTTGGGGCCTGCTACTGCTGCTTTGTTGGGAGCCAGAGGAGCCTTGATCGAGGGGGTTTAGGGTTTGGGGTTTAGGGTCTAGGGTTTAGGTTTAGGGCTGCGGTAGTTCCAATAAAGAACCCCCGAAACTCTCCCTTCCGTAGTGCGCTATAAGACTCTCATACCGGGCGGCAACAACTGTTTCCAAAACCCTGAACCCTAAACCTGGGATCCGCAGGGCTCCCCCGACATTGTCGTATTGAGGTTTAGGGGATAGGGTTTCACATGAGACTTTGTAGCCCGGCACCTATATTGTCACCTTTTTTGGGCGTTGGTTACTTTATAATGGAATGGAACCTTGTTTCACAAAAAGAGAAAAAGGGTACCACTGGGCTACCAAGAACAAGAAGAGCGAGAGAAATACAAGAGCCCAGTGGGAGATCAAGCATCAAGCACTGAGGCATCCGCCAAGTAGAGCGCCGGGCTGATCCCCATGGCAAAGCCCTTGGCGGCTCACACTGCGCCCTAAACCCTAAACCCGAAACCCTAAACCCTGAACCCTAAACCCTAAACCCTAAACCCTAAACCCTAAACCCTGAAGCCTGAAGCCTGAACCCTGAAGCCTGAAGCCTGAACCCTGAAGCCTGAAGCCTGAAGCCTGAAGCCTGAAGCCTGAGGCCTAAAGCCTGAAGCCTAAAGCCTGAAGCCTAAAGCCTAAAGCCTAAAGCCTAAACCCTAAGCCCCTAACCCGAGGCGTGGGTCGACGTCCTGGTTAGCGAGTGTTGAACTCTACTGTCATCTCTCGGTTTAGGGTTTAGGGTTTAGGGTTTAGGGTTTAGGGTTTAGGGTTTAGGGTTTAGGGTTTAGGGTTTAGGGTTTAGGGTTTCCTTTGCGGCGGAAGACGCTTTGAGGAAGAGGGCTCGGCAGGCCACCCAGACATGATGATGGGGTCGCAGAGCATGCTCTTGGCAAACGGCCGGCCAAGAGCGGGGACAAAGACGAAGTGTAAGCACACCAAGTAGGATTGGGGGTTCAATTTTTTTCCAAAACCCTTGGCCCCCGAATAGCCCGAACCCTCCTCCCATCCACGTTGAGGCATTGCAACCAGGAGCTTCTTCATTCCAAGCAGGGTTTATGGGGTTTAGGGTTTAGGGTTTCAGGGCCGAATCACTCCACGCAGTATCTTGGAACCATGCAACACCACGGGCCCCTACAACCCTGCACCATGAACTCAAAATGCCCCCTCGAAGCCCGAATCCCCGAAGAGCAAGAGCGCCTGAATCCTGGACCCTATCATGGCTAAACCCCTAAACCCTTAAACCCCTAAACCCCTGAACCCCTAAACCCCTAAACCCCTAAACCCCTAAACCCCTAAACCCCTAAACCCCTAAACCCCTAAACCCCTAAACCCCTAAACCCCCAAACCCTAAACCCCTAAACCCCTAAACCCCAAACCCTGAACCCTAAACCCTAAATCCTAAACCCCAAACCCTAAACCCTAAACCCCGAATAGTCCTTTGAACCTATCCATGCTCAGAGCCCCGGGCCAAGTTCCCCAAAGTCGTGGCCTTGGCTTCGAGGTCAGTGTCGAGATTTTTGGGTTTCGGGTTTAGGTGTTTAGGGTTTAGGGTTAATGTGGTCTCCTCAGTAGTGTGGTGCCCCCCCCCCCAACTAAATCCACCCCCCGGAATAGTGTCAAACAAAAAAATGGACCCCCCAAACTAATTTTCGGCCCCGTTCGGCCCCGGGCCCCCCCCCCACCGGCTCCTCTTCATTTCCTCTTCGCTCCTCTTCCCTCTCCTCTTCCTCTCCTCTTCCTCTCCCTCTCCTCTTAGGTAATTAAGCTCAGGTAAGCTCAGCTCAGGTAAGCTCAGGAAAGCTCAGGTAAGCTCAGGAATTAAAGCTAAGGTAAGAGCTCAGGTAAACTTAGGTTCACAGCTCAGCTACTCAGCTCAGGTTGGGGATGACAGCTCAAAACTCCGAGTTGAAGCTGCTCTTCTTTTGCTCTTTTCTTTCCTCATCTTGTTCTCTTTTTTCTCTGTTCCGAAACCCATGCCCGAAAAAACTTTTCATTATTGTAGGGGGGCAACCAAATTTTTGTCCCCTGAACTATGTTTTGAAAACTTTTCAATATTGGAGGGGTCCACACTAATCAGGATACGACATTAGGGGTTTCGGGTTTAGGCTTTAGGGGTTTAGCTTTAGGGGTTTGGGGTGCTTGGCTGACTTCTGAACCCCTCCGAAAAGTTTAACTTTTAGGCTCCTTATTGTTGCTTCTACAAAACCCCACAAGGTTGAGGTCCTAAGAGCTAGCCAGAAGAAAGCCAAAGGTTTAGGGATTAGGGTTTATAAGGTTTAGGTTTAACGTTTAGGTTTTCTAAACCCTAAACCCTAAACCCTAAACCCTAAACCCTAAACCCTAAACCCTAAACCCTAAACCCTAAACCCTAAACCCTAAACCCTAAACCCTAAGCCCGTTTAGGCCTTTGAGGCGGCTGGGGGGTGGGGCCCTGGAAGGCTCAAGGGTAGTTTTAGGAGTCTTAAGGCAGAAGAAAAACGCTTGGACTGGAGCCTTGTCTGTCGCTCTACTCATAAGCCCGGTCTGCAATTCGCCTAAGCCCTATATCAACCTTCCTGCGGCCCTAAACCCTAAACCCTAAACCCTAAACCCTAAACGCGGAAGGCTCAGTCTGATGAGGGCTGAGTGGCCGAGTTTCGAGGAGCGGTCTGAACCCCAAACCCCCTGTACAATTTTTCTGATTACAAAGAGACCCTAAGGGTTTAGGGTTTAGGGTTTAGGGTTTAGGGTTTAGGGTTTAGGGTTTAGGGCTAGTAAGTATTCCGACCCCTACATTCAACCCCCAAAGCCACAGACCCCAACTCCTCTTTCGAAGCTCCGAGGGGCCAGGGCAAAGAGAAAGGCTGCAGGGAGACAGCGCCTGAGTGGGCTACGAGGATTTCTAGGGTTCACATGTGGGGGTTTATGGGGTCTACATTATCTTCATTATGTACGGTTTACAGTATCTGCATTTTAGAGGGTCTATATGATCTTCATTAAGTAGGGTTTATAGGACTTCTAGGATAAACATGCCGGGGTTACAGGGTCTGTATTGTCTTCATTATATAGGGTTTACAGTAAATATGTGCAGGGTTTACAGGACTGTTATGGTGGGTATACATATATATATATATGTATATGTATGTATATATATATATATATATACATATATATATATATATATATTCGGCGTATGTGTAGGGCTTGTAGGGCAAAATGTGTAAGGTTTATAGGATCTACTATAGTCAATGTAGGGCTTCTATGTAGGTTTTTTCGAACCACGAAGTTGGGCAGACCATAAACTCTATAGGCCCTAACCCCTAATCCCTGAAGCGTCAATCATAAACCCTACTCCCTAACACGTATATGTATCATGTATATGTACACCCTAAACCTTCAATCATCAACCTATTCCATAATTAATGCGTTCTGTCTATGTATGTCTAGATATATATATATGTATTTATTTATTCATTTATATTTATTTATGTATGTGTATTTATTTATGTATTTATTTATGCATTTCTATATATTATATACACATGTATACACTCCTGTCACAGCACAGTTCGGCAGCTTTTGGCCCACTCCTTTTTGCATTGCCCCCCCCCCCCCCCCCCGGCTGCGGACACAACATCCAACAGTGGTCGCGGAACAGGCGGCGCAACATAATTAAACTTTGGCACTGCTAGGGTTTTTTTCGGATTTAGGGGTGTTTAGGGCACGGCCTCGGGCCCGCAATCCGCGTGTTACAATAGCTTGAAGTCACTCTGCGAGACCACTGGCGGACTACAGCAAGGGCAGCTCGACTCCGTCGACTCCCAACTTCATGCCCTGAAGGGCATCCTGCATGACACAAGGTCTTTTCCCGAAGCAATCAGGTTCTCCAGTAACCCAAGTGTGGGCCCTGGGGTTTTGTAGGGTAGGGGGTTCTAAGAACCCTGAACCCTAAACCCTAAACCCTAAACCCTAAACCCTAAACCCCCAAATAAATTGAGCTTAGGATTTGACTTCTCAGCTCCCTCCAGAAGCCGGCACTTCGGCCATCGGGCGAGATCAGAGGGACAGCGCAGCCCAGAGCCTTAGTTTAGGGTTTAGGGTTTAGGGTTTAGGGTTTAGGGTTTAGGGTTTAGGGTTTAGGGTTTAGGGTTTAGGGTTTAGGGTTTAGGGTTTAGGGTTTAGGGTTTAGGTTTTAGGGTTTAGGGTTTAGGGCTTGGGGTTAGGGTGTAGGACGTTTTGGGGCTTAGGGTGTAGGACGTTTTGGGGCTTAGGGTGTAGGATTGGGGGTGAGGGTTTAGGAGTCAGGGCGTAGAGTCTAGGGTTTTGGGGTCTTTTAATTTTGTTGTGGGGGCAAGGGGGGGGCTAGTGTTCAGGTAAGTTTTAGGCCCTTGGGCCACGTGTGCTTTCAAGCCGAAGGGCACAAGCAGGACCGCCAGCCTCTCCATCTTCGCTACCTTTGCGGCACCTGGCAAAGGCTGAGGTCCTAAACCCGGACCTCATGGGTCAAGGCTTATGGGTAGTCATACGTCGGCCTATTCCGGTGAACACCTAAAACGGTAGAAAAAGTTGCAAGGTACATGCAAGCCGACCACGACTCTATGAATGAGCCTCTACGAAGTATGGGGCTTGCGCACGTCCTCAAAAACTTCGAGGCTCATTTCTACGCCACGCACCCCGGAGCTTGACCCACAAAACCCGACCCGGAGCCCTTAGAAGTTGAAATCTACGCCCTGATGCCCCTAAACCCTGAATCCCTGAACCCCTCAACCCTAAACCCCATGAACTGCATCAACTCCATGAACTCCAGATGAAGTCCTAAACGTTAGACCCTAAACCCTAAACCCTAAACCCTAAACCCTAAACCCTAACCCTAGAGACCCTGTGAACAGCTCAGCCCTAGACACTCTCATGGAGAGGTGCGCTGCAGGTGCCAACTTAAGGAGCCCTTCCTTACAAGGCAATCAAGGGTTTAGGGTTTAGGGTTTAGGGTTTAGGGTTTAGGGTTTAGGGTTTAGGGTTTAGCCCCACCCCCCCCCCCCCCCCCAACTCTTCTACGGATTTGGGGACTGGATGCAAGTCGGTGAATCTACACCCTAAACTCTGAATGGTACTGCTGGCTTGTCCTCAAACCCATCTGTGATCCAAGGGACGCTTGTCGTTGTTCGGCTACTGTAAAGACGCAGGCTGTGTCAACAGCATGTACCTCGAACACGACGCCGACACCAGAGGCGAAAGCCTCTTGCCGTGTGAAGGTCACGCGATCCCTTATGGCGGATGTCTCACCGTGAAAACCTGCCGCAAAGCAAGTTGCGTGGGCATCCGCGATTGACTTGTACTCGTCTTTCACCCTGAAAGACCCTTTGACATAGTCATCATATGGTTCCCCATAAAGCAAGTTGTGAGTGATAGCGGCTCTTTTGCCGCTCTCAGATGTCGTATGAGTGTCACGACGGACTCCGTCCTTGCAATGGATCGTCTTCAAGTCATACCGATATACAGTGAGAGTGCTGATGTCGAGAGAAGCGGGATCATCTCGATCAAGGAGTCGCAGAATCTCCGATGGGCTTTTGGCATCAAGAAGGAGAGATCGCTTGCGTTCATGTTCATTTTCCTCAGCACTCAACGGCGCGAAGCGAAGTGAGATGCTCTTCCAGAGCCTTCAAGGCATCACTGCCTTTCGTTGGGCATGTTCACAAGCAACGTCAGCCCCAAACCCCCCAATGAGGTTTTAGGGTTCTGTTTGAGTGCCTGCAGTCGTAGACCTATACTCCCCAAACCCCAAACCCCAAACCCTAAACCCTAAACCCCAAACCCTCAGATCATGATCCCCAAGCCCCACGATTCGAAGTTTCGCCTGAGCCCTCGTCGATGCAATCGGGAAGCCGCGCTTTAGCACCTTCCGGGCCCAACACAGGTTTAGGGTTTAGGGTTTAGGGTTTAGGGTTTAGGGTTTAGGGTTTAGGGTTTAGGGTTTAGGGTTTAGGGTTTACGGTTTAGGGTTCAAGGTTTAGGGGGTTTCGGTTTACGTTTGCGTGGTTGTAAGGGGGGGGGGGTTAGAGGATTTAGAGAACTTATAGGGTTCTGTAGGATTGAAAAAGCTAAGGGCTTGCAGGGGCCTAGGTCTTAGGATTTACAGGGTTGCCGGGTTTGGGGGTCTATAGGCTTTAGGGTCTTTCCGTTGAATCCTCAGCTGCTTATATGTACGGCCTCGGGCCTGGACTGGCCCAAGAAAAACCTGGGAATAAAAAGGGTGCCCTTTTCGGGTCTTAAAGGGGAACCTACGCCCTAAAAAGAAAGGGAACAGGGGCCTAGTGCCAAAAAAGGGGCCTGACAGTACGTCCCGAAAATTAGGGTTTAGGGGTTGAGTGAGGGATTTAGGGTCTTCGGGGCACCTTCCACCCCCCCCCCCCCCCCCCCCCCCCCCCCCTAAACTCTAAACCCTAAGCCCTAAACCCTAAGCCCTAAACCCTAAACCCTAAACCCTAAACCCCCCAGGGCCGCCTCTTCTCGCCGGGGACTTCTCGATCATGGCGCGGATCGCCTTCAGTGAATTGGGTTTCGCATTTGAAGGAACTCGAAGATCTGAAGCAACACCCTAAACCCTAAACCCTAAACCCTAAACCCTAAAACCCTAAACCCTAATCCCTAAACCCCCAAAGCTGCAAACCTAGACCCCCTCGAATCCCTGAACCCCTGAACCCCTGAAAAAACGCCCCCAAAACCCGGAGATTGTCTGCATCCAGGTCGGTACCCGTCTCCTTCTCATCTCGGGTTCTACTTGGTAATCAAAACTATAGGAGACTACGTGCTGGGAAAGCTTGGACTTAACATGTTAACAAACCCTAAACCCTAAACCCTAAACCCTAAACGACATTCGGACTTGCGTTAGTGGCCGACCGCAGACGACCCAAAAGAGCCCATAATTTGACCCCAGGTCCAGAAATGGCAACTTGATCTCGGTTTAGGGTTTAGGGTTTAGGGTTTAGGGTTTAGGGTGTTCGAATGCCCTGACACGGATGGCACCTCGCTCGAGCTCTTGTTGAGGATGATTGCCTCCGCAGGTGCAGGGCGTGGGGATCGCCCCTCACTGAAGGAATGCACCAGAAATTCCGTGCAGATACGTATGGGTACATATGTACATGTAATATAGGACACTTTCATCGGATTATATTGGTTTCTCAGCCGCCCCAAACTGACCCTAAACCCTCTCCTCTGCAAATAAGCGCAGGTTTGGAGACTCGACAGGGGCTAGGTTAGACAGCCGTCGACGCGCCATTCCGGCATACAGATGCAGAAGCCCTTTTTCGGGTTTGGGGTTTAGGGACTTTAAGGGTTGGGATTTGAAGGTTTTGCGGTCGTAAGGTTTAGGAATTTAAAGGTTCTGGGCTTTTGGTCGTCTGGGGGATCGCAGGACTTCTTGCTATACTCCAGGCTACTTGCCACTGGGGCACCCCAAATGTATGCACTGCACGCAAGAAGCCTTTGAAGCTCACCCTGACACTTCTCACCACCGCCCCACCCGCTCCACAACTGCCTTCTGTGTCTTACTCGCGCCGAACACTGTGAAATGATACACACCAAAATCCCGGATTCATCCGAAAAGCCCGAAACCCCTAGGCCCTTTTAACCCTCGGGCTGGAATGGAATTCCCAAGAGTCTCTGAAAAAGGAAATCCCCTCTACAAATTCTCCGCAAGTTGTCCACACGCCTAATCCCTTCTACTAAGTTGCACGGTGACCTGCTTTGTGCTTCGGGTTCCAACGGGGGCCCGTATAACCCGAAAGGAAGCAGGGGGTATCGCATCGGGAAATTCGCGGGGTCTATTTGAGTGGGGGGTACTGCCCACCGGACCTGTAAATGCACTGAATGTCAAGGGTGCCCGTAACACGAGCTTTATACTCAAGAAGCCCTCTATAAGGTGACTTAGGAGACCAGTAGCCATGTTACAATAAGGGTACCCTTTTTGCGATTGGCGACCTTATTAGGGAACCCTGAACCCCTAAAAAGGAGGCAAAAGGGTACAAGTGGGCTACCCCTAAACCCTAAACCCTAACCCTAAACCCTAAACATCCCTAAACCCTACACCCTCAACCCTAGGCTCCGAAACGCACTCCAAAGGTCCAAAGGACAAAAGGCCCCAAAGCCTTGGCCCTTCGGTCCCAAATTTGGGGGACTCCAGGGGGGGGGGGGGGGGGGGGGGCCACCCAAATAGTAGGAATCGCTTATAACAAGGACCCCAATGAACCCTAAACCCTAAACCCTAAACCTAATTTCGGAAGCCACCTTTTTGTGGTCAGGCCGCCTGCAATCGGCTCTCGGCATTCTTCAGGCTGATCCTCTTCATGGGATTCCTTGGAAACTTTAGGGTTTATAGGGCTTAGGGTTAGGGTTTGGGGTTTGGGGTTTAGGGTTTAGGGCTTAGGGTTTAGGGTTTAGGGTTTAGGGTTTAGGGCCTAGGGCTTAGGGCTTAGGGTTAGGGTTGAGGGAAGTCCTGAGAACCCTGAACCCTAAGCCCTATAAACCCTATGCCGAAGAGGGCTGGTGCGCTACACCCTTTCAGGAATGGTTCCTCATCCGCCTGGGATCGTCTTCGACTCGATAAGGGAAAGCCCGTCCTTAAGGTTTTCGGCGCAGTTTTTGGGGTGCCAGCTAGTCCCTAAACCCTAAACCCTAAACCCTAAACCCTAAACCCTAAACCCTAAACCCTAAACCCTGAAGCCCCAACCTTCAGAGCCCATTGGGACCAGGGCACGGATCCAGCATCCTTCGAATGAGCCGCACCATCGGCCGCTCAGCCGGCCTTAGGGTTCTCTCTAAACCCTAAACCCTAAACCCTAAAGCCTAAACCCCAAACCCCAAACCCTAAACCCTAAACCCTATCCCTAAACCCTAAACCTTAAAACCCAGACCCCAAACCCTAAACCCCAAACCCTAAACCCTAAACCCTAAACCCCAAGAGCCCTGAGCTGCCTTGCAGAGAGCTTGGGGTCCTCCTGCGGGCGGTAGGCCATGGTCATGGAACCTCGGGGTGCCGAAGGGTTGGGGTCTAGGGCTAGGGTTTAGGGTTTAGGGTTTAGGGTTTAGGGTTTAGGGTTTAGGGTTTAGGGTTTGGGGTTTAGGGTTTAGGGTTTAAGGTTTAGGGGGGTTTAGGGCTTAGGGTCAGGGTTTAGGGTTTAGGGTCTGGGCCAACGTACGGTTACGGGTTTGAAGTTGAGGATTGAGGGATGAGGGTTGAGGGATGAGGGTTTTGGGATTAAGGCTCATGATTTTGGGATTAAATGCTTTTTGCGGTCGCGCTACTTCTCGTACTAGCGCCATTACTGAAGGTCATTTCTTTAGCACTTGGACGCTAAACCCTAAACCCTTTATTTGCATGACTACATGCATCCTTGTTTTGTGTCGTAGACTAAACGCTAAACCTGAACCTTAAACCTCTAACCCTAAATCCTAAACCCTAAACCCTAAGCCCCAAGCCCTACACCCCAAAACCCTAAACCCCATGTTTCGGAATAGGGCTTTGGGATCCAGAAGTGCAACTCGTTTAGGGTTTAGGGTTAAGGGTTTAGGGGTGTTGGGGTTAGGGTTGCGGGGTATAGGTCATAAACGACCTAGGGGTCTTTACCTTCACCCCAGGCCCCAAACCTCAAAAACTCACCACGATCTGCTCACCTGAAATGAGTGATCCTGGAGAGCCTGTGCAAGACGACCTGCAAAACATTTAGGCTTTGGGTTTAGGTTTTGGGGTTTGGGGTTTACTCCAGGTAAGCCCCAAACGCCCTCAAAACAAGATGGTACCTCAAGCTTCCCAGTGGCCGTCCATGTCGCGCGTGAAGGGCGGGAGGCTTGCCAGTTCTAGCAGGTAGAGGATAGCCTGGAGAGCCAACCCTAAACCCTAAACCCTAAACCCTAAACCCTAAACCCTAAACCCAGCTCCCCAAGCCTTCATCCAAAATCTAATATTCCAAAGCCTGCCTCGAGCATGTCGGTCGGGCTGAGGGCTTCCGTGGAATAGGTTTAGGGTTTGGGTTTAGAGGCATACTTACCCTATATGTATATGTATATGTAGATGTAGATGTATATGTATATGTATATTTTTTATGTATATATATATATATTTTTTTTTCTTATTTAGTTATCTATTTATTAATATATGTGCTTATGTAGGGATTATCGGGGACCGTTTGGGGACTTCTGCAGGCCCCTGTATTGCACAAACTTTCACAAGTCCGCAAGCTAAGTCTGAGATTTAAAGTCTTTGACCCGAAGATGTGCCGTGGAGTTGAGGGATGAGGGTTTAGGGTTTGCAGTGCTACGTTTAGGGTTTAGGGTTTCGGGTTTAGGGTTTAGGGTTTGCAGTGCTACTCTGCTGTGGAGGCAACTGATGGTTGGTGTTGCGTAGCTGAGGCACCATGTCAGACGGCCCTCATGCGCGGCTACCCTTGTGTAAACTCGTATGCGGCCCGTCGCTCCTTGTGAGGTCCCCTCCAAAAAAAAACACAATATGTTCTTCCTTATAAGGGTGGTATAGGGATTCGTTTCCCATATTTTCGAGGGCTTCTTAAGCAAAATGATAGATTAGGGTTCAGGTTTAAACGCCCCAACTCACCGCCCCCTTTCAGGGACAGGGTCGAGAAGGACCTGGCGCCCCAAACCCTAAACCCTAAACCCTAAACCCTAAACCCTAAACCCTAAACCCTAAACCCTAAACCCTAAACCCTAAACCCTAAACCCTAAACCCTAAACCCTAAACCCTAAACCCTAAGCTAAGTCTCTGCATGCAGCCCCAGGTGCGCCCAGCGAGAACACGTCATTCGCGGGGATGCCAGCATCTTAGCTCTCAGGGCACCGACTCTACCTCCGCATACCGAAGCCCATGGGGTTTAGGGTTTAGGGTTTAGGGTTTAGGGTTTGGGGTTTGGGGTTTGGGGTTTGGGGTTTAGGGTTTAGGCCTAAACCCTAAACCCTAAACCCTAAATCCTAAACCCTGTAAACCCTAAACTCTTATTTGTAGATGCCTTCGGAGCCCCCTTGATTTTTCCCCAAAAGCCCTTGGCCCAAGAGACCTGTGCCTCGCCAAACCTCGGGGGCCATGTAGCCGTAGCTTCCACGCATCCCACCTGGGAGGATTTAGGGTTTAGGGTTTAGGGTTTAGGGTGTAGGGTGTAATGGGTTAGGGTTGAGGGTTTCGGGTTTAGAAGTTGGGGCTTGGGGGGTTTAGGGTTAGAATTTTGGGTTAGG
The DNA here is from genome assembly GCA_905221605.1 of Symbiodinium natans. Lineage (NCBI taxonomy): Eukaryota > Dinophyceae > Suessiales > Symbiodiniaceae > Symbiodinium > Symbiodinium natans. The sequence continues at coordinate 291,316 of CAJNDS010002469.1, read as the reverse complement.
GTTTAGGGTTTCGAGCCTCGGATTTGGGGCTTAGGGGTTTAGGGGGCTTGGGGTTTAGGGCTTCGGGATTTTCAGGGCTGGGATGGTCTACGGGTTTTCTTAGTGTATGGATACCTTCCAGAACCGGTGTCCTCACAGCTGGGGCACTACTGGGTTAGTTTGAGGCTTCGGGGCGCTGAGAACGATAGTGATTCCTTATGAAACGACTTGCAGCTACACCAAGAAACCCTAAACCCTAAACCCTAAACCCTAAACCCTAAACCCCAAACCCTAAACCCTAAGCCCCAAAGATGCCGAGGAGCATGCGTGGTGCTCTCTGCACACCAGCCCCAAGTCAATCACTTGGGCGTAGCAGCTCAGGCCTGCCGGCTTAGGGTTTAGGGTTTAGGGTTTAGGGTTTAGGGTTTAGGGTTTAGGGTTTAGGGTTTAGGGTTTAGGGTTTAGGGTTTAGGGTTTAGGGTTTAGGGTTTAGGGTTTAGGGTTTAGGGTTTAGGGCCACCGCGCTTCAATACCCCATGTCGCCCTGCACCCTAAACCCTCAACCCTAAACCCTAAACCCTATCTTGAAGGGTAGGCAGGATTTGGGGCGTCGGGTTTGTGGGGTGCGGGTAATCTAGCGAGTTCCCGCAAGTGCTGGGCTCCAAAAAAAAACAAATCTCCTTCTCATGCGGCCATTTTAGGACTTTGGCTTAGGGTTTAGGATATTTAGGGCTGAGGTTTATAGGGTTTAGGATATTTAGGGCTGAGGTTTATAGGGTTTAGGATATTTAGGGCTGAGGTTTATAGGGTTTAGGGCCAGGGTCACCGCCAGGAAACCATCATCTTAGGGAGGTCGGAGCTTGGAAATTTGGATCGAAACGTCGGAAGCGGGAGGGCCCCTGAAACCAGAAATTAAGAATTTACGTTTATATTCCTTATTGAGTTTAAGTACCCTTTGAAAAATTAAAAAAAAAAACCTTACCGCACGATGACACAGAGAACAGTGAGAGACGATGGGAGGCCAGAAGCTCCAATGCCCTAAACCCTAAACCCTAAACCCTAAACCCTAAACCCTAAACCCAAAACCCTAAACCCCAAAGGTGACGACAGTTTCGCACGGCATGAGCCCACACCTGAAAGCCGGTTTCGCACTCCACTACTTGGAGGTTCACGGGTACTTCTAACCCCGATTAGAAGTCTACGTGACAACCTACTTAGGGGACTTAGGGGGTTTATAAGTAGAGTTCTAGCTGGGGTTATAGGTACCCTGAACCTCCAAGTATGGACGTCCAAACGCGGCGGCAGTCTCGCATTTCACGAGCGTAGACGTCGAAGATCGACAACAGTTTCGCATTTCGCCTTGACATACTCGCCAACGACAGCGATAGAAGCCCTTCGTGTTATAGATCGTTTTACCAATAGGGGTTTTGAGGTCTGAGTTGAGGAAGTGAGTGCCCAAAGCCCACAAAAACGAAACAAAAGCCAAAACCCGATAACACCCTATTGAATCTTGCAAAACCCCATGATGGTTCAGGGTTTAGGCACAAGAGCCTAAACCCTGCACCTTCAACTGGGGCTTAGTATGTCAATCCGAAACCCTTAAACCCTTAAACCCTTAACCCCTAAACCCGAAACCCCTAAACCCTAAATCATAAACCCTAACCCCTAACCCCTAACCCCTAAACCCTAAACCCTAAACCCTAAACCCTAACCCCTAAACCCTAAACCCTAAACCCTGACCCTCACAGAGCAGAGGACTCGTCAGGCCTTCACAGTGAACCATCACATTCTCGGGCTTCCTGGGCCCGAAAGAAGGCTTACATGGGTCTAGGCCCCAGGGTCTTAACCCTAAACCTTGATACTCTAAACCCTAAACCCTAAACCCTAAACCCTAAACCCTAAACCCTAAACCCTAAACCCTAAACCCTAAACCCTAAACCCTAAACCCTAAACCCTAAACCCTAAACCCTAATACGAGTACCCTAGATCCGAAGCCCTAATCTTTCTGCTCACATTTGCCGGGCTACAAGTCCATGTGGACCAGGTGACGGCGGTGAAGAGCTCTCACACCTCGCCAAGTTGGTTCGGCTTAGGGTTTAGGGTTTAGGGCTTAGGGTTTCAGGGTTTTTAGGGTTTAGGGGCTTCAGGGTTTGTAGGGTTTCCAGGGTATCGGGTTTCTAGGGTGTATAGGGCTCGTAGAGCTCGTAGGGTTTTTAGGGTTTATAGGGCTTGTAGGGTTTATAGGGTATATAGGGTTTATGGGGTTTATAGGGTTTATAGGGTTCAGAGTCCAGGGTTCACGGTTCCCGCACAGGGATTACAGAACAAAACGCTCGAAAAGTTTAGCCGCCCCAAGCCCCCCAAGCCTCCCTAATCCCCTAAACCCTAAACCCTAACCCCCTAGGCGAGACGCTAACTTTCACTAAAAATAGGGAATGGTTTCCACGGCGGCGGGTAATATAAGGGAAGTTACACGGTCCTCATTGTGGTCCTTTCCCCTCTCTGAAGGGTCCGCCCACCCTGGTGGCGTGTTGGATGTAGGGGGGCGTCCCCGGGCAGCTTTTTCATGGAGGGCCAGGCCACCCACACGGCATAAACTCACGGACCATAGGCGGTTTCGCACAGGACATAGGGGAACTTTGGGAAAAACCACGCCCCCACCCCCGCCCCCTACCCCCCCCCCCCCCCCCCCCCCCCGCCAACTTTGGCATCCTTTGACCTAACGAACGCGTTTAAATCTTTCAACTATGCTTCAGCGGGGTCGGCGGCTTGAGCCGGAGGCTCTTAAATCCGGCCCCCGCGCCGCCCGTGGTCCAGGGCGGAGCCCGCGTCGCACTAAAGCGCTAGCTTTAAGGGGCGAGCGCCAGAGCCGCCGACCCCGCCCAATTTGCTTCAAATTCGCGCGGGGCCCTTCGGGAGGCCTCCAAAACGGCATCCAAGGGGACGCAACACGCGGTGGTGCGAAAAGCACGAAAACCTCGTAAAAAACCATGGGTTTTTACGAAAAACCGAGGCCACAAAACACCCGCAGCACCCCATTAAACCCTCACGGGCGCGCATCATCGGCCCTAGCTTTTCACATGGGGCGCGCGCCAGGCCGAAACCGGTTTGGGGGGGGTACCGGAAGCCCAAAACCAGGCGAGCATCATGAGCATCAGCAGCCCTGGCCCGCGGCCCCAAGGCAGTAAAGAACGCTGAAAAACGCTGAAATCACCGTAAATACCGTGTTTTTATGAGGTTTTTCACGCGTGCCTCCGACCCCCACCCCTGTTGCCCTTAACCCGCCCCCAAAGTGCGCATCATCGAAACCCACGTCCGGGGGGGGGTCTGCTGATGCTGCTGATGCGCGGGGGTCCGGCCGCATCATCGAGCCATCGTTTCTCATGGGCTTCGTGGGCCTCCGGGGCCGACGGCCCAGAGACCCAGCTGATGCTCATGATGCTCGTTTTGGGGGGGGTTCCAACAGCAGAAAACCTCGTAAATACCGAGTGTTTTGTGGGTCGACGTAAAAACGCCCCTAAAATCGCTCATTTTACGCGCTCGAACGGCTTCGTGCCTACAAAACACCCGAACAGCAGGACCCCGAATGCCCTTAAGGGCATTCGGGGTCTTGCTTTTGGGGGTTTGGTGGGCACGCAAGCGTTCAAGCACATACAATCGGCGTGTTTAAGGGTTTTTTGGATGGCCTGGGGGAGGCCGCTGATGCTCATGATGCTCCCTTTCCTGGGTCCCAAAAGGCTTCCCAAGCCCAAAAACACGTGTTTACAGCGTTTTCTGAAGGTTTTTCGAAGGCAAAACGCATGCATAGAATGCTTTTAAGGCCCCCAAACCAACCCCACTGATGCTCCTGATGCGGGTGCGCGCGCGCGCGCGCGCGGGGGGGGCGGGAGGGAGGGGGGGCGAAGGCAGGAGAAAGAGAGACAGAGAGAAGGAGAGGACAAAGACACGGGAAAGAGAAGACAGTGCCAAGGTTCAAGGTTTCGTGCTTTGGGGGGCGGGGGCCGGCCCGTGCCGCTAGGCCTGAAATTCTGAAGTACGGGCCCTGGGGGTTTTTAAGGGGTATATAAGGGTTCCCCAGTTAAGGGCTGAATGGTCCCTGAGCCCTGAAACCTCTGAAAACCCCCCCCTAGCCCTAAACCCTAAACCCTAAACCCTGACACTTCAAACCCTGAGGAGCCTTTCATTGCCTGGAGCACCAGCGCAAGCACCGAAGCCTCACTGAATGGAGGCCCCAGGGCCTGCAAGTAGGGTTTTGGGAGGGTTTAGGGTCTAGGGTTCAGGGTTTAGGGTTTCGGTTTCAGGGTTTGGGGTTTAGGGTTTGGGGGTTGGGATTTAGGGTTTAGGGTTTAGGGTTGGTAGGGCTAGTTGTCCAGTAACCTGAGGGAATTAAAGGTTAACCTTTGGGATGATAAGGGGATTCTACTACCCCAAAAAGGTTAAAGGTAACCTACTCTACTACTAGGGTAGGGTTCGTAGGGCTCTGGGCTCAGGGTTTGGGGGTTTAGGGTTTGGGGTTAGGGCTAACAACCATTTGACGCCTTGTCTTGCTTTTTCTTGGTAGGGATTTGGGGAGTCTGCGCCCCCATGGGGTTGGAAGAATTACTAACAGTATTCAATTCCCTTTTGGCCTCTTCATAATTGTACCATAGTTGCCCCCGAAACCCTGTCGCCCTAAACCCTAAACACTAAACCCTAAACCCTAAACCCGAAACCCTAAACCCTAAGGCCCCTTTTGTACACCTCTCAGGCGTCGAAAAACCCGGCCTCCCAGCAGAGCCCTGGGTGGGCTGAGCTCGCCCTCAACATCGCGTTTTGCGGATTTCGAGGGTTTAGGGTTTAGGGTTTGGGGGTCAGGGTTGTTGGGGGGCTTGGTTTGGAGTTGAGGGCTTAACGCTTAGGGTTCGAGACTTCCGGGCCGTCAGAGTATGAGTTTGCGGTCGAAGGGGCTTGAACTCTTAGGGTTTTCTCAACTCTACACCTCAAAGCCCTAGTAAAATCTCAACTCCGAGCCCTCGAAAGCCGTAACACACGTCAGAGTACTGTACTTGGTCTTACAGTTTGAGCCTTTTGTTGGGTTTAGGGTTTAGGGTTTAGGGTTTAGGGTTTAGGGTTTAGGGTTTAGGGTTTAGGGTTTAGGGTTTAGGGTTTAGGGTTTAGGGTTTAGGGTTTAGGGTTTAGGGTTTAGGGTTTAGGCGCAGCTAACTGTGAAGTGACGAAAACTTCCCTGGTGTTTCACAGGCCCGTACGTGTTCAAGCCACCTTGGACGTCCGGTAACGGCCTAAACGTCATGTACATACAACATCTCAATCGACGGTCGCAAGTCACAAATGTGCAAGTGGGCCACCCTGGCTGCGGGCTCTATGCCCTAGATATCTTGGTAGCCCAGTAACCATATTGTAGTAAGGGCACCCTTTTTGGAGTTGGTTACTGTATACGGGCACCCTGAACCAAAAAAATGGTAAAAGGGTACCACTGGGCTCACAGTCTATCCAATCCAGTCCATGGTTTCATAGCCTGAAACTGTGCTTCAACGTCATGGTCACGGCATTTGTAGGATCACTCCAGCTGCCAGTGCAAGCTGGAGTCCGCAGCGATAAGCGCGGAACGAGCGAACCCTAAACCCGAACGAAACCCTAAACCCTAAACTCTCAAGCACCGAACCCACCCCCACAAAAATCGCAAAAAACAAAACCTTCAAGCCCCCAGAGCCCCCCCCCCCCCCCCCCCAAAAAAAAAAAAAAACAACAAAAACACACACACACACACACAAAAAAAAACAAAAAAAACAAAAAAAAACAACAACAACAACAACAACAACAACAACAACAACAACAACAACAACAACAACAACAACAACAACAACAACAACAACAAAGATGAGGGCCGGACTTCCCTGGTCCCTGGCAGCGGCAGGAGGGCGTGCGGAAGCAGCGCGAGATCAGGTCGTGGAGGTCGCCCTGATTCCTGGGGGGCAGGAGAAGGGCTAAAAAAGAGAGAGTCTCTGGAAATGCCCCCCCCCCCCCCCCCCCCGCCCCACAAATAAAGGAAGTGGTATGTATGGGTATATATATATACATATAATTTTATTTATTTATATTTATATAACATTATATGGGTGGAGTAGCATGTGTGTCTGTATATATATATATATGTATATACAGACGTGTGTGTGTAGGTCATGTAGCGTGGTGAAGTTCAGGCATTTTATTTAATGTAGCCCTCAAGGAGCCCCAACATGTCCTTTGGTCGCTTGTTGGGGTACCCTACACCGTAAAACCCTACAAGCAAAGATCCCAAACCCTGAGCCATGGACCCTGAACCGAAGCCCCAAACCCTGAACCCGAAACCCTAAAAGGGTCGAAGAACCTAAACACTGAGCCCTGAACCCTAAACCCTAACCCTGAACCCTAAACCCTAAAGCCTAAAGCCCCAAAACGCTAGACCGGGTAGCCCGAGGTTGGTCTTCTGTGAATCTGAGAGCGGCCCAGCGTCATGAAAGGCATAAGGACATAGTCGTTACCTTCCGGCAGAGCTGTGCTTCAAAACCCAAACAAAACAGAAATCTTCTTCCTTGTACGGGACGATAGGTATTACATTATGCTTTTTGCGGCAAGCAGCAGTTTCGTTGGTCTTGGGCCGAATTGTGGTGTGCCTTTGTCTGAAGGTTCTGCCCAAAAAGGGGGGGGGGGGGTACAGGACAGGTGGGGCTTGAGGTGTAAGTGTAAGGCTAGGGAGCTCGGGGTTTGTCGCGCTTGGTGGAGACGTGTTGTTGGCGGTATCACATTCAGCCTAGACCTCAAAGGGCTTGAAGGCTCCGAGCCCTAAACCCTATAAACCCTAAACCCTAAACCCTAAACACTAAACCCTAAACCCTAAACCCTAAAGGGACTTCTGGGCACCCTGGTCCCAGGCCGAAATGCTTGAGCCCGTTAGCCCGTCAGCCGCTGAAACCCTAAGCCGTTAACCAATTCACACATTCGCCCAGTACCTTAAACCCCACAACCTTTCAACCCCTAAACCCTGAACCTAAGAAGCCCTAATCCCTAAACCCTAGACCCTAAACCCCTAAACTCTAAACCTCTCAACCCTTAAACCCTAAACATGTCAACCCCTAAACCCCTAAACCCCCAAGAAGCGCTAGTCCAGGCCTTGGGAAAGGACGTGGTCTGGCTTTCCCACGCTGCTGGAACCTCTCTCTGTAGCGCTTTTGCTACTATTTGCTTAAGAACCCCAAAAAGCAAAAAAAACAAAAAGCACAGATTGTTCCTTTCAAGGACAATATCGGGACCATTGTCTTTCATTTTTTGTGGGTGCTTAAGCACAAAGAGTGTTTAGGGCTTTGGGCTTGATGGAGGGTTTAGGGAGGGCTGGTGGAGCGCTGCGGGTTTGAGGATTTAGGGCTTTGGGCCTCCCTAACCCTAAACCCTATAAACCCTATAAACCCTATAAACCCTATAAACCCTATAAACCCTATAAACCCTATAAACCCTATAAACCCTATAAACCCTATAAACCCTATAAACCCTATAAACCCTAAACCCTAAACCCTCAGAGATGTGTAGCGTTTTGGGAGGGCTTCAGGGTTTGGGGTCCAGTTGAAGCTTTGAGTGCTTCGGCCGTAGGGATGCTCGGGGATTCTAACATCCCTTCATGAGGGTTCAGGGTTCAGGGTTCAGGGTTTAGGGTTTAGAGTTTAGGGTTTCAAAACCTGGAATCGGGATCCTACTGTTCTTGTAAGATTGAAGGGTAGCCTGGGCTCCTGCGTAAGCTAAGGCGCTTCTGAACAGGTGCTTCCAGTGTTCTTAATTTTTGTTGGCTGCCGAAATCTTCAATCCTAAACCAGAAGCCCTTGAAGGATCTGGTGCTTCCTCTGCATGCAAGGGATTCATGAGGGTTGGGGGTTAGAGGTTGGGGGTATGATTTCATCAGCCCAGCAGGGGCTGCAGGCGTCTGGAAGATGTTTTCCCTAGACCCTTCAACCCTACTCAACCCTAAACCCCTGAATCCTAAACCCCTGAATCCTAAACCCTTAAACCCCACGACGTCGTCGAAAATCCGGCAGAAACTCCGGCACAAGGGCTGCGCAGGCCTACGCGCCTGTGCAGGTGTCAAAACCCCAAACCCCAAAACCCCAAAACCCCCAAACCCCAACCCCCCAAAACCCCCCAAAACCCCCCAAAACCCCCCAAAACCCCCCAAAACCCCCCAAAACCCCCCAAAACCCCCCAAAACCCCCCAAACCCAACCCCCCAACCCCCCAAACCCCCCAAAACCCCCCAAAACCCCCCAAAACCCCCCAAAACCCCCCAAACCCCAACAACCCCAGCAACCCCCAAAACCCCCTAACAACCCCAAACAACCCAAAGCTTCTTTCGAACCATCAACCCCTTTTGAAGCCCGCATCCTTGGGCCTCTTGCCGTCTCTTGCACCAGGGTCTGAACAGACTCGTGCAAACTCTTTGGCTGCTCTTGGCAGGGTAGCTATAAATCTAATTTTTAGCTGCCTTCTTAAGAAACCCAATAAACCCAAAAAAACTAAAGATGTAAAGTTACAGTAAAGCACCACAAAGAACTCACGCTGGTCATGCTGATGTGATAGGATTGCGGGGTCTCGGGGCAGTCGGCGTCGTCGGCTGGCAGCACGCTGAGAAACGAAATCTCTTTCTTGCAAGCCACATCCACGCCAAGGTGACTTTGGGCATTGGGGTATTAGGGTATTCCGGTATTCGGGTATTGGGGAGTATAGGGGTTAGGTCCTTCAGCTTTTAACCCTAAACCCTAAACCCTAAACCCTAAACCCTAAACCCTAGATTCAGGTCACCGAAACCTGGTAAAGCCCAGTGCAGCACAGTGGCAATAGTCGCTGACCCCCTTCATCTCTCGAAGCGCCTCTGCCTGTCGCCACTGCGGAAAAGTACCAAGGCCCTCGATCAAGCCTAAACCCTAAACCCTAAACCCTAAACCTTAAACCCTAAACCCTAAACCCTAAACCCTAGCCCTAAACCCTAAACCCTAAACCCTGAACCCTGAACCCTGAACCCTAAACCCTAAACCCTGAAGAGCCTATATCATGGGATTGAAGGTGGTACGATTGGATGCTAAAAATGCATTGGGGTTTAGGGCTTAGGGCTACGGAAGGGCATGGTTTGGGTGTGAGAGTTCTGGGTGTTGGAGCGGTTGCTGCGCTCCATGAAGAACTTCGACGGCGGACAGCAACCTCTTGCACGTATTTGGTTGGTTTCTAATAGCAGGTTGCTGTTGCTCCCCAAGCCCTTTGGGCTTAGTCAACATGCAAGAGCTTGGGTTTGTGGATTCGGGTCTTACGGATATCACACTCAAACCAGAAAGCCCTCTGTTAAGAGCTTCCAGGGTGCTTGCCTTAAGAGCTCTGCAGCCCAGGTTTGTCAGCCTCCCTAAGCTTTGGGATCAGGGTTTAGGGCGTAGGGCTTAGGGTTTAGTGTTGAGGGTTTGGGTGACCCTAAACCCTAAACCCTAAACCCCAAACCCCAAACCCTAAACCCAAAAGGAAAGTGAACAAAGGTATCCCACCTCCTTCTTGGCAGAGTGTGAAGCGCGCATGACCTGCTGGATCAGGGTTCGGGGTAAAAAGGGCCCCCAAATCAGGCCCAAATGGGGGACCCCAGGATCGGCCCGAAAGTGGTCGATTTCCAATTAGTTAAAAGAGAATTCATACGGCAGAAACGACCCCCGAATTTTCCAGATTTTGGCCATTTACGGGAAGGCCCCTTACGGGGGAAGGCCCCTTACGGGGGAAGGCCCCGTACAGGAGGCCCCTTTACGAGCAGCCTCCTAAACACCAAATCATAAATCCTAAATCCTAAATCCTAAATCCTAAATCCTGAAGGATGCGTGGTTCTAACTTTAAAACCGAGGGTTTGGGGATATTCTCTTTGGGGCCAGACTGACGCTGGCACGCGGGTTCCACCCTTCTATGCGTGGGCCGCGCTCATCGCTCGCACTGGCCCCGAGCCCTCGCCAGGCTTCGCCGGACGGCTCGGGCTCGTCCGCGGGCTGTCGCCACGCGGTATCGCTCGCTGCTGCTTATCGCAGGACCCGCAGCTCGCTTTAGTTTAGGGTTTAGGGTTAGGGTTTAGGGTTTGAGGGTTTAGGGGGTTTAGGGGGAGGGGGGTTCATGGGGGAAGGTGTTTAGTGCACCTTAGGGGGAAGCTTACGGAGCCTTAGGGAATGGTCGGGAGATTGAGGGAACCTTGGATCACATACCCCCCCTTGATTGAGGACCCTATAAGCAAAGGGCCCCTGCCCTAAACCCTAAACCCCAAACGCCCCCCTCTCCCAACAAAAAAGAAGTACATAACAATAGAAAATGACAGCAACTGCAATATAAAATAAAACTAAAAAAACACACACCGGTGATTAAAGCCCCCCCCCCCCCCCGTAAGGCGCCCCCCCCCCCCCCAAAAAAAAAGAAGATAAAACAACAAAAACAGGTAAAAAAATAAATAAGAAAAACAAATCATACATGTGTATATGTAACCATGATAACAAATACAACCTTTTTAAAGCCGCAAGGCGCCCTCCTTGCAGATGCTCACATCGCCGCTCCTTTGGCAGCTCAAGCCGCGGGCGCGGAGCACCGAGGAGGAGAACGAGGAGCGGCCCCTCACGAGGACTGGGGCATCCATCATCCTGAGGTTTAGGGTTTAGGGTTTAGGGTTTAGGGTTTAGGGTTTAGGGTTTAGGGGTTGGGGTTTAGGGTTTGGGGTTTGGGGTCTAGGGGGGGTTTACGGTTTGGGGTTTGGGGTTTAGGGTCCAGGAATTTTTGGAGGTTCAGGGGTTTTGGGGGGTTTAGGGGTTCAGGGGTTTTGGGGGCTTAAGGGTTTAGGGTTCAGGGTTTGTTGGGGGCTAGGGAGCTTAGATTTTTGGGTTCGTCCTGGGGTTGGGGCTTCTGGGTTTCGGCTTTGGGGGCTTGACGGTTGAGTCATGGGCTTATGGGTTTCTGGGTTTAGGGTTTAGGCCCCACAAATTACCTATGACTGAGAGGACATCCTACAGCTGTGAAGGTTTTGAGGGAACCGTATAGCCCTACTGTAAACCTTTAGCCCTAAACCCTAAACCCTAAACCCTCAACCCTAAACCCTAAACCCCAAAGCCCCCAAACCCTCCAAACCCCAAACTCCCGAGGCCGCGAGTCGCGAAGAGGTCGAGGAAAGCGGCGTCCGCCGCCAACCGCCCGCCCGTCTGAGTGTGCGTCGACTCTACAGGCAGCGCTGCCGCTGTCACGAGGGTCCTCAAAAGAAGCTTCTGATTAGAATCCCTTGGGTTAAGGGGCTTTAGGATTTAGGGTTTAGGGGTTAGGGTTTAGGGTCCTCAAAAGAAGCTTCTGATGAGGTACCCATAGACTAATTTTTCTTGGGTTGAGGGGCTTTAGGATTTGGGGTTTACGGGTTAGGGTTTGGCTTTAGTAAGGGTGGATATAAGGTACCTAGTTCCTACTACATTTTATGGCTTATATAGGGTACTTCATTCTCTCATTCCCTACGAAGAGCCTGAATAGGCTTAGGCTTATGGTGTAGGGTGCAGAGCTTTGGGGCTTATGACTAGGGCTTAGGGTTGAGGTTTTCAGGAACCCTAAACCCTAAACCGAAAACCCTAAACCCTAAACCCTAAACCCTAAGGGGTGCCGCCCACCTCGCCTTGTCGACTGTTGCTGGCAACTACGCTTGACCTCGGCAGAGGTCGTCGCGAGGTAGATGGATGACATCCTCCTTGGGGTTTAGGGTTTAGGGTTTAGGGTACGTGAACCCTAAAAGGGTCGAAAGGTTCAGGTACCTTATACTAGGAATTCTAGTAGTAGCAGGCTGAAGATGACCCCCAACTTGTAGGGGAACATGTGGTCCCCGAGATTCTCAGCGCTGATGTTCAGGTCGGCCGGCTGCACCCTGTAGGCCGCTTGGAGGTACGTGCGGCACAGCTCCTCGGGGGTGCGCTGCAGATCTTCGATGTGGCTGCAGTCTGTACCTTGTGGTAGCCACTATAATAAATGATGAGCATACGATTTTTGAGGTTGGTTATAGTTCTTCACAAGGGAAGCCAGAAGAAAACAAGAACAAGAAAGTGGCAAAAGTGGCCAAAGGGTACCGCTGGGCTACCCAGGCACCTTGACTGCAGTACTTCTTCAAATCGTTGGGCGTGACCGTCCGGATGTGCATGGCCGTGTAGGGCAACCTTGGGTGTCCAGTACCTAGGGGAACTGAAGGTGAGGGTTTAGGGTTTAGGGTTTAGGGTTTAGGGCTTAGGTTTCAGGGTTTAGGGTTTGAGATTCTACCTTTGGCATTATAAGGGGATTATCAGGGGATGATAAGGGGATTTTAGGGGAAATTACTACTACCCAAAAGGTTAAAGGTTACTCACTCTACTGCTAAGCAACCCAGCCAGCAAGGGCAGCCGGCTTTGTAGCTGTGCGGCAGCGTAGGGCGAGCGCTTGTAGAGGGCATTCCATCGGCACTGGCGGGACTCTTCTATACTTCCGGAAGGGACAAGTCTGGAAAGGTCCGCCACAAATCTCCGGAAACTCCGATACTGCTGCTGGAGCTCAGCGCAGGTGACGTTTCCAATCATCGCAGACAGTCTGCGCGTCGCCGAGGGGCCGAGGAGGAAGGCCCCGTCCTTCCAGAGGCACGTCGAAGTCGAGGGACGAGGCACCGAGTCGTCCTATGGAGTATGGGGCTAAAGGTTGAGGGTTGGGAGAGACGTCGGGGATTCAACCCGGAACTAACATAAGGTGTTAAGATTCCATCTTTGAAGGCTCTGCGACTGGGGGTCCTGGCAGGCGAGGGTCCAGTTGATGCATGACGGCTGCAGCCAGCTCATCATTTCCTCGGTTGCCCCTCAAAACAAGCTGAATTTGGGGGATGCTCCCCCTTGTACGAACAGTTCTTGATAGGGACTGTCATAGAGGGTACTAGAATCCCTATGAAGGACTGCTAGTATAAGGGGGAACATCCCAAAATCTGAACAATATTCCGAAGATTTCCAGAGTATGTAATCCTCTTTTTAGCCATATCAATCAGGGAAAATACAAAAAGGCCCCCCATAAGGCCAACCTCGTGTCTTTGAAGCGAGCTATTCGAGTCCTGATCGTCGCGTTCAGGTGCAAAGCGACCCTGAGCACCGCATCCACCTCCTTCATGTGGTTGCCGACCTTGGGGACGAGAAATGAACCCTAAAAGGGTTTATGGTTCATATACCTTCATAGGGATTATAGTAGTATAGGGTATATGAAGCAGGGTATATATTTCTATTTTTGGTGAGTGTATACAAGGTTCCTTTTTAAGTAATATTGGTGAGTTTATATACCGGGTGTCCTTTTGGGGATACAAGAAATATAAACCCTACTTCATATGACCCCAATTTTAGGGTTCCTTTGGTGCCCCAAGGGACGGATGAAACCGCGCTGTGGCAGAGGATTCCGTGCGGATGCTTCAGAGCACTCAGCCACTGCCGCGAGACCCGGCAGAGCTCGTGTCTCGGAAGCCTTGCATACCTTGGGGGCACAAAAAAAATTGGGGGTCATGCACCCCATACACCATGAAATTTCTACTCAGGTATAGGAGCCATGAACCCTTTTAGGGTTCATCATTTAGGGTTTAGGGTTTAGGGTTTAGGGTGGTCCCCGAGGTACTGCGACTGGGCATCCCAGAACGAGTCGCACCACGTCAGTGGCTCAGCTTCCGCCAGGGTCTCCGTGGTCACAGGGGGCGCTCTTCTGCGTGTCCGAGGTGGCGCTGCGTCCTTATTCACCAGCAAAAAACTGTACTTATAGCACCACTTTACAAGCCCCTTGAGTGATATGGCCCACTTATAAGCCCCCTATAAGTGATATGGTCATAATTTTGGGCCATAAAGTAGAGTGACTATTTGTAGCTTGTTAGATAAGTACCATGAACCGGGCTTCGCCTGGCACGGTGATCATGGGGATCACCACCACGGTCGTTGCGGCAAGCGCGGCAAGCAAGACAAGAAACAGCGGCCTTTGGCAAGCGTGGAGGAACATGGGCCGACGCTTCGTCACCGCAAGCTGCAAGACGACATCTCCAGAGTTCGGGATGTCAGCAAACCCTAAACCCTACTTGGAGGTTCAGGGCACTTATTAACCAGTGATAACTGTACTTATAGCCGACTTGTAAGCCCCTTTAGTGATATGGTCGTAATTTGGGCCAGAAGTACAGTTGTCATTTGTAGTTTGTTAATAAGTACCATGAACCTTCAAGCACCCTACCAGACCACTGGGGCTGAATAGGGAATGAGGGAATTAAGCATCGAATCCCTTAACTGGGCTTCTATAGGGGGATATAAGGCGCCTAATTCACTCGTTCCTAGACCCAAAAGCAACCGAAGAACCCTTTTGGTTTAAGGGGGAGGGTTTAAGAACATAAGGGACCCCCTCTAAACCCTAAACCCTAGACCCTAGACCCTAGACCCTAGACCCTAAACCCTAAACCCCAAACCCTAAACCCTAAACCCTAAACCCTAAGCCCAAGCTGCAGGCTTGATCCAGAGGGAGCGCAGCGAGCTCAGAAAGTGGCAGCAGATTCTACTTCCAGTGAAATAACAGTGCTGCGGTGCAGGATTTAAGGTTTAGGGGTTTAGGGTTTAGGGTTTAGGTTTTACGGTTTAGGGTTGAGGGTTTAGAGTTTAGGGTTTCGGGTTTACGCGTTAGGGTTTGGTGTTGAGGGTTTGGGGTGGAGTGCAAGGGCTTACCTTATCCGTTTCTTGGGGTTTCACACTATATAGGCAGTTGAGTTGTGCTAGCACAGCTTAAACCCTAAGACCTGTACCCCGAATCTGAAAAAACCTTAAACCCTACAACCCCCTAAACTCGAGATGTTCCCCCTTAGTCCTGAACAGGGGTTTAGGGTTTAGGGTTTAGGGTTGTAATCGGGGGTACGATCATCCCTCTTAAAGAGTGTTTGTACAAGGGGGAACATGCCAACTTAAACCCTGCAAGCCCCTAAGCCCTGAACCCCAAAGCCATCAAATCGAACACCTACCTGACACCCTACAACTCCACTCAACCCTTGCTAGACCCTAAACCCTAAACCTTAAACCCTAAACCCTAAACCCTAAAAAAGGTTCAAGCTGGCCTTCATCGCCACCTCTGCACCGCTGCTGTTGCCACAGGTCACCTTGATCTTGTACACCTGACCACCGGGGAGGCGCAACCAAAACTCCTATGCCCTGAGCCCTAAACCCTAAACCCTGAACCCTGAATCCTAAACACTAAACCCTAAACCCTAACCCTAACCCTAACCCTAAACCCTAAACCCTAAACCCCTGAAATTAGGTTACTGGCCCCTGCGGTGTGAAACCCGTAGAGAAGTGGAGATCCTTTTTCTGTGGGATCCGTTAAGGAGCTTTGGGGTATAGCCGGTCCCACAGAAGGCCCAAACCACCAACTGGGAGTTAAGGGGATTTAGGATCTAGGGTTCAGGGTTTGGCGGTTTAGGGTTTAGGGTTTAGGGTTTAGGGTTTAGGGTTCAGGGTTCAGGGCTTGGGGAATCTGAAATCGGAACCCAGCAGGGATGTGCATACTGCAGCTAGGCCAAGCAGCCGCAGAAGTAGTAGTCAGTATCTGCAGAGAGCCCAAGACCCCCTAGGCACCCTAAACCCTAAACCCTGAACCCTGAACCCTGAACCCTAAACCCTAAACCCTGAACCCTAAACCAAAAACCCTAAACCCTAAACCCTAAACCCCAAACCCTAAACCCTAAACCCTAAATCCTAAACCCTAAACCCTAAACCCTAAACCCTAAACCCTAAACCCTAACCCTAAACCCTAAACCCTAAACCCTAACGCCCAAAGGACGCATGATGATGATGACGATGACTCAAAACCCTAAGCCCTCTTAAAAACCCTAAACCCACTGCTTGAGGCATACAAAAAAAACTATTGTGTGTACCGAGTGCTGCGGCACTGTACTTCCTGGGCCGAAGTCAGTGGCTCCCTTTCAATCGGGATCTAACTTGGTAGCCCGGTCACCATACTGTAGTAACGGCCACTCGCCCTTTTTCGGTTGTGACTTTACAAAAAAAACCCTTGAACCAAAAGAAGGGACAAGGGTACCACTGGGCTACCAAGTCATGCGCGGATTCGCTGACAGGACACTCCTGACTCGGCTGCTTTGAATCGGAAAGTAGGTGCCACATATCCCCGTGTTCCCCGGCTGAGAGGCGACCGAATGTCCCGATCCCAGCCCTTGAACCGAACACCCAAGAACCCTAGACCTCGGCACCCTAGAACCGCCTAGAACCCTAAAAAACCCAAGAATCCTGGAACCTGAAGCCGCAACCCCCTAAACCCTAAACCCTAAACCCTAAAGTGGAAGCTGAGTGCGAGTCTGTGCCAAAAGCGCCATGCGCCATCCGACCGGCGACCTCGCGCGACTGGCACGGACAAGCTACCCGAAATGCTAGACCCCAAACCCTAAACCCTAAACCCTAAACCCCAAACCCTAAACCCTAAACCCTAAATCCTAAACCCTAAATCCTAAACCCCAAACCCTAAACCCTAAACCCAACCTGATGGAGCCCGCAGCTTGGAATCTACCTTGAACCCGGCTTTGTGCCCCTGACCTTGGTGTTCTCGGCGCCATGCCCCCGGAATCACTGAAGCAGAAGTCTATAAAGGTACCCCAAGCCCGAAACCTTAAACTTTAGAAGCCCTAAACCCTAAACCCTAAACCCTAAACCCTAAACCCTAAACCCTAAACCCTAAACCCTAAACCCCAAACCCGGGCCGGCGACCCGCAAAGGTTGGAAAGCGCAAGGTTTGGAGAGCTCACGGCCTGAAAGCTCCAAATCTCGCGCTTTCCTCAAGGGACTAAAGGAGGGACCCTTATAAGGGTTTCGGGTTTAGGGTTTAGGGTTTAGGGTTTAGGGTTTAGGGTTTGGTTATTCAGGGGCTACTTAAGTATATAGGGACTATATGAGGCATATATAGGGGGAAATATAGGGGAATAAGATTAGGGGTTCCTTCTAGGGGGTCCCTCCTTACACCTCGTAATTTTCAACTTCCTTACCCAAAGGACCCTTCTGGCCGAATAAGAACTCTTTTCAGCCTCTCACCAGGGTTTAGGGTTTAGGGTTTAGGGTTTAGGGTTCGCAACCAGGGATTTAAGAAATATCTGAAACTCTAAACAAGTCTTGCGGCTTTCTGGGTATCAAGTTCGACCGTGCCCTGTTGTTGGGGTTGGTTTCTTTCCAAGGGAACCTCGCAACAACAGAAGGGGCCAAAGGGTCCTACCGACCTACCAAGCTCAGTTGCGGAGACCTCCAAAGTTTGTGTCAGCCCTAATTTGCAGAGGCCCGCAGTGTACGGCCTTAAGGCCCTAGACCTTTGGAACCCTAAACCCTAAACCCTAAACCCTAAGGCCCTAAGCCGTGCCTGCAGCTTGCGCCGCCACACGGATGGCAGCTCCGCAGCATCTTTACAGGGGCTGCAGAGAATGGAAGGATAGGGTGCTTAACTTGAGGGAGGGTGGTTTAGGGTTTAGGGTTTAGGGTGTAGGGTTTAGGGTTTAGGGTTTAGGGTTTAGGGTATGTAGCCCAAGGCTCCCCAATACCCCCCACTCCTCCCTAAGGAAACCGAAGCTGCCCTAAGGTTCCCTAGGTACCTAGCTCCCATGAACCCCCCCTCCCTTAGAGATGGAAGCACGGGTTGTTCCGAGGGCTTCTGACAGTTTACAGGGCTTAAGGTTCACGGCTTGGAGTTTAGGGTTTAGGGTTTAGGGTTTAGGGTTTAGGGTATAGGGTTTCGGTTGGCCACTTCAAGGGTTCTCACGGAATTGCCCATGGTCTAATCAGGGGTGATACTGCGTGGGATTCAAGGAGACGGTGCCTCTTACACGGCAACCCTAATCGCTGAACCTCCCCTAAGCCCGGAACTACCCAAACCTTGCGACAAAAATTGCCAAACGCCTGAACCCCCCCCTTGATCCTTATCCTTAGATCTCGCGCCCGACCCCGTGACACCCTCTGTCCGACTCTATCCCCAAAGCCTGCCCCGCCTAAACCCTCATCCCAAGGCCCACACCCTTAAACCCTAAGCTCAAAGTGAGCCCCGAAACCCCTACGTCACCCTGATCCCCGACCCCGCTGACTAAACCCCGAACCTCCCAGCCCAGGGGGTAGGGTTTAGGGTTTAGGGTTTAGGATTTGGGGTTTAGGGTTTAGGGTTTAGGGTTGAAGGGTTCAGGGTTTAGGGTTAGGGCTTAGGGCTTAGGGCTTAGGGCTTAGGGCTTAGGGCTTAGGGCTTAGGGCTTAGGGCTTAGGGCTTAGGGCTTAGGGCTTAGGGCTTAGGGCTTAGGGCTTAGGGTTTAGTGTGTAGGGTTTAGGGTTTAGGGTTGAGGGTTGAGGGTTTAGGGTTTAGGAGTTGGGGGTTAGAAGTTAGGGTTTGGGGTTTCGGGTTTTTTAGTTTAGACTGTAAACCGTCGAAAGCCTTCAAGGGGCTGCGAAAGCTTTGGATCTCGGTTTTAGGATTCAGAGAGCCCTAAAAACCTAGCCCTTAAAACCCCAAAAGCCCCAAGCCCCTCCTTTAAGGGTAATCCCTAAGCCTAAACCACACAAATTCCGAACTCATCCCTAAAACCTAAACCCTTAACCCCAAACCCTAAAAACCCTAAACCCTAAAAACGAAATACCCAACCCTAAACCCTGAAGGCAAAAACCCTAAAACCCTAAACCCTAAACCCTAAACCCTAAACCCTAAACCCTAAACCCTAAACCCTAGACCCCATGCGCCGGCGCCTGGTGGCTCAGGAGGCTCTCGGCTGGTGTGGGAGCCGAAGGCCATGCGCCTGTTTGGCACCCTGTAAACCCTCCATAGGCCCCTGCTAGAAGTGAGGCACCCCACGGTAGGGTTTAGGGTTTAGGGTTTAGGGTTTAGGGTTTAGGGCTTAGGGTTTAGGGTTTAGGGTTAGGGGTTAATGGTTTAGGGTTAATATGGGGGTTTTCCGACATTAGGGTACCTTCTTGGGGTCCTTATGTGAGACTCGTGTAAGACCGAGGCCTATTTGACTTGCTGTATAGATGCCTGGGCTCATGTACAAGCCCGCAAGTTGCAGATGTTTTGATGATCTCGGGCTTATGGAACTAAGCCCTCAAAAAACCCCTACTGTAAGGCCCAAAGACCTAGAAGCCTCGGATTTCGGGCTTCCAGGCAGGGTAACGGGGCGAAGGGACATCTGAAAGGAACGCCTGGGTCACAACCCTTGTCTGGTGTGTACATGATCCTTGAGCCTCCTACACAAGAACCTACACACTAGACATTCCTAGAAGCCTTGAATCTGTTCCCCCTTATACTAACAGTCCTTTATAGGGATGATCGTACCCCCTCTTATCATCCACATCAAGGACTGTTAAATATAAGGGGGAACATCCCGACCAGAAGCCCGCTAGAATCAATAAGCCCTCACCCCGCCTGGCGCCAATGCCATCTTCCCCTGCGGACAGCAGCACCTGGCTTCCCAGTTCTGTGCCCCTTTGGGGGAGTCAGCTATGTCAGATCCACACCCCCCGACCCTAATCTTCTAAACCCTAACTAATAAACCCGAGCTCCTAGCTGAGCCGATAAGCCCCAAGCACGGGCCCTTCGTCGCAGAACGTCCGTCCCCCAACGCCAGAACCCCAACAAAGCCGCGACGCATCCGGAAAGCCTTCCTCGACCCAAAAGTAGCCTGGGAAGAAAACGACAGCCCTTTGTGGTTTAAAGGGGCTTATCAGCGAACCTACCCTTACAAAGGGAATAAGGGCCTACTCTGGGTCCTAGACGAGCGTCCCCCCCCCCCCCCCACGGAAGCCTCTTAAGCGTTCTTTTCAGCCCCTCAAGTGCTGTGGTCTTTGTAAGGCCACCCCCCCACCCGACCGTATTTGGGTTTAGGGTTAAGGTTTTTGTTAGGGTTCAGGGTTTAGGGTTTATTTAGGCTTTATAGGATTCAGGGTCTATTGGTGCTTTATAGGGTTTGGGGTTTTAAGCCAAACCGAAGCATGCAGAACGTTCGATGAAAGGCCCAGTCGACCAACATCCCCTCAGGAAGGTTGCTTCGCCTTCCTTCCAGCCAGGCTTGAGGCTTTACGGGGTTTAGGGATTAGGGTTTAACGGTTAACTGCGTGAGGTCGGGTAGTTGCTTGCACTACGCTTTGGCTCCTCACCAGCCAAATGGTCTCGCACTTGTTTTCTGCACTGATGTTCGCCTTCAGTCTCCGTCTCGTGCACCCGGGCGGTTTCCAGTTACGCTATTGCGCTTACTTCCAACCTATGAGTGACCTACACTCTAGGGATTACTTGAGCCAACATGGTGAACAGGCCACGGCGTTCTAAGGTGGTTTCCCCGATGTGCGGCGGAGCCGACACAAAGGGGTTCCCAAAATGTGCTGTGGTTCGGGGATCATTCACACCCCCCACGGCTGGGATTTGCAAAAATGCTAGACGAACTTGCGTCACGAACATACAATGGTCCCAGTTAAAAGCGACTTAAAGTCTGGCCGTTCTCCACTGTTTTGCTCTCTTTGCCCGAATTGATAGATGTGAGACAGACTCTCAGCTACTGAAGCGTTCAATCCCATCCTTTGTCTGTACAAAGACTTGCTGCTCACGGTTGCGGAATCATGGGCGCGAAAGGCCCTGAAAACATGTCAGCAAATTGCTGATCCATCACATTGCGTCTCCAGAATGCATGACTGAAAAGCAGTAGCATCGGCCAAGTTAGCAGAGCATAACCCATACCCACTCGGCTACCACACGAGCTGCGAAGAATCGCACATTTCCCTCCAGCGAGCGCATTGGCACATTGCCCCGCTGCTGCTATGCAGTGGCCAAAAAGAGAAATAGCATCGGTGGATATAATGACGTACTCCATCGTATCATCTGTTGCATCCATAGGGAAAAGAGGAATCAAAACTGAGAACGCAAAATGCTGAGCCACAACCAGATTTCAGGAATACCATGGATTCCAGGGGATGACATACCGGAGGATCCGAGTGCATCATTCACCCTTTCTTTCCCGATCCCTTTCTCGAATGACCGCGAGGATCTTTGGGAGCAGCTTGAGGTGTCCCAGGATGAGAAGTCTTGGGCTTCGGCTGACTCATGCGGGCCTTCGCACGTGCCGGCATGTCCGTCTCGTCTGCTTCAGGATGACGAGATCCTCCCGACGAAGTAACCGAAGGTGCGGATGCTGAAGGGTCATAGGCAAGGTACAAAGCCGACGCCTTTGGATTCTCCAAATACTGTGTGGGCTTCAACTTCAGGATGCTCATGTCCTTCTTTTGATCACTCAACCATCTGTCCAGCTTCTTGCTGTACTGGTTGGGTAAAGCGCACCCCGAATCCCTCATCACCAGAAGGTTGTTAACGCTCACCTTCTGCGAGTCCATCAAACTGAGCAGCTGGATCGGGTTGATGTATTTGAATGCCGCGTGGTACGGGATCTCAGCGTTGGGTTTCGTGTAGGAATAAAGCCTCACGTTCAGCACCTGATAGATGATTTTGGCCATGAACATGTGGACCCTTTGCCCGGCTTCAGCAAATGCTTTCGGGTCCTCGGCCTCATCCGGAATCATGGGGAGGTTGAAGCTCTCCTTGTTGTATCCCAGCTGGATCGCCCCACGCATGACGTAGAAGACGAACTTGTTGGCGTAATAACGCTCAATCATGAACTGCTGGTTCTCCACAGAGCTGGCATACTGCCTTACCTCGTCTTGCATGAGGTCTCTCGGCAACGCCGTGTCCTCATCGATGGGGACAATTGGCCATGTCCCAGATGCGTCGTGTCTCATGCCTGAGGCGAACTGGTCCTTCATCTTCTTGTATGGAGTCATGATGATCTTCTCGAACAGATTCCATTTATGGACCAACACGTACGCAAAGAAGGCGTCGAGGTGACAGTACAACCTGAAGTTGTGGTCCACGCACGCTGCATAGTCCGTGTCGATGTTGACGTTGCACTCCAGCGCAAGGCGAGCTTTCCTCTCGTTTCGATCGTCCAACGTATCGCCTTCCCTGTCTCCAACCAAAACGAATGCTCGCTGGTTCTGCGCAACCATCTCCACTTCCTCTTGGTTGGGAGCCTCCATCTCCACATCGCGGTACATGTCGCGAATCTCGTCGGGGATCTCCTCGGCCTCAGGCTCCGCCACGCTTTCCCGTGGACTGTTTGCCTCCACATCCCCTGCTGGATTCTGCACCCCGCGGAGCGGAAGCGCATCCTCCTGAACAGGTTCTGATGGTGGCTCATCTTCCACTTCAATCTCCACAACCTCGTTGTTGACGACGGCAGCGGCCTGGTTGAGCGCCTGGCGAACCACTTCCGGATCAATCCTTTCGGGTTCCGGATTGGCACGCACATGCTGGATCCTCCCCATGGACAGGAAAACTCTCCCACACGTGAGGCAAATTGCGAAGCTCGCAGGGGTATGCCTGCCGCAGCAGGGGCAAACCCTCAAGATCAGCGGATCGCTTGTGGTGGTGTGAGTCGTCACTCGCCGGAATGTCCTTGAGAGAAACTGGAAAGCACGCTTGATGATGTTTCCAGGAACTGTGTCGCCCGCCTGCTCAATTGCTTGCAAGATCTCGCGCCTCTCGCCTTCATGCGGGCCAGCGTCGGTGCCTTCCATGGTGCTGACGAGGTCTTCCACCGAAGGTTTTGGTGGTTCACGATCTGGGTTGATGCGTGCGTCCCCGTACCCTTCGACCATCTCCTTGGACAGCTCTTTGGAGTACACCTTGAAGACTTCGCTGAACTCGAAGTATCTTCCTTGACTTGGCATGCAGATCCAAACGTGCTTGACGGCCTCGAATGGAATTTGCCGCTGGACGAGAAACATTCCATTGATCGTGATCACTGCATTGTAGCGCATGAGCTCGTAGGCTGGAACGTACAGTACTGCAATTGGTGACCTTGGCCTTCCGGGAATCCTTGTTCTCACCGTCTGATTTCTCGGATCCCATGGCGGGAACGTCCCGAAGTGGCTGTGGACCCGACCGCCTGACGCCCCTCCGCCTGGAAGAAGTCCTTTCGCCACGATGTTGGCGAGAAGCTCTGGGGCCGTGGTGTGATACCCCCCAGCAATCTGGTTGACCAAGCTTGTAGTCAAGTGGCATGCGACCCGATCGTCATTCACCCGCACCAGCGAATTGGAGTTGCTGGAGTGTCCACTTGTGGCCCTGATCGCCCATGGCTGCACCCAATTGTCGCATCGACGTAGGGTACCGGACGTGATGTCATGCGTCAACCTGTGCCCTCCGAGTTCTTCAAGTTGGGCACGCTGGGTTGCGCCGACGCCCGGAGTGCCGTCCCACGGCGTATCAGACGCTCTTTGTCCAGGTTTGGGCGCCACGATCTTGATGCCCAGGAATTGGAGTCTAATTCTCCCATTGGTGCGGTACTCGTAGTACGCGTAGTCGATCAGCATTTGAATTCTTCTCTGATACTCCGAGTTGTCGTCTCGAGCTGAACTCCTTGCGTAATACCTCCCGCTTTGCCAGAAGTTCTCCAAGTGGATGAAGTCTTTGAGCATCACCCACCCTCCGGTGTCGCACGGGATTGTCGGGAGCTGATTGTGCATGTAGTTCGTTTCTCTGTTTGCTAGGCGGTGCCTAAGCAAACGTTGCACATCATAGCCCAGGGATTTGATCCTGCGATGATAATCCCGATTGCGGTGGTTGTCATTGGAGGAAGTCGCGGGAACCAGGGCTGAGAAATGCCTGTGAGCGAACCTTGCACCCTTGATGGGTAGGAGCCGGAGGTCCCCTCCGATGACCAGCTTGCCGATGTTCACGTACCCCACGTTCGAGGAAGGATACTCATCGATGTCGCTTCGGAGAGGGTGTGTTGCAACGTCTCCTCCAACCTCCTGCTCAATCAATCGGCGCGTTGCATCCTGCGATTGTAATCCGATCTCGTAGATGCTCTGCCCGCCGACCCACGATACGTCCTCGATGGACTTGATGATGTCAAGGCAAGACTTCGGCTCGTGGTAGCGAATCTCGACGAATGAACGAGCATTGCCGGCGTTGTTCGCAATCCACCGCCTAGGAGCTGGCGCAGCTTTGGGCTCTGGAAGATCAGGTCTCGGTTGGGGCCTGCGTTTGGGTCGAAGCGTTCTTGTCGCAGTTTCTTCTGGTTCTTCATCGACTTCGATCACGACCACTGTAGGATCCTCAACTGAGATTGATGCTTGACGCCGTCTTGGCAGCGGGCCTCTGGAATCCTCCGAAGACGCTGCAGCTCCAGAATCAACGCTTTCCCCATCCCCACCCGGAGTATCCGAAGCGGTTCCTGGTACTTGCGGAGCGCGAGCGGCATCTCGCAAATTCTTCTCTGCCCATCTCTGGAAGATCTCTGTTGGTGGCGTACTGCTTGACTTGTGCATCTTAGCCAGGCTTTTCCCAATGATGCTGAATGCTTCGTTCACCACCAGAGCGTTGTACCCCCCATTTGCTTCGCAATTTCGGGTGTTGTGGCCATAGTTGCCGCAAGCAAGGCACATGCTGGGTGGTTGCATACCAGCGGTTATGCGTAGGGCATTGAGTGCTCGGACGTAACCTTCACAAGGACGCGATATCTCACCCAGCTCGGTCTCGTTCGGTTCTTGCATGGTGGGGATAGAGCTTGCCTCGGGCACGCCCATATCATCATCTTCCTGCCCCTCAGGTTCCACGCCGGAGGATCCGAGCGCTTCCCCTTCATGGGCTTGATCTTCACCTTCTGGTTCTCCACCACGAGGTTCTGCACTGGGGACGGGTGCTGCGGAGAACTCTTCAGGTCGTTGATCTTCCGGAGAAAGGGTTCCGAGGACTGGCTCCTCAATTGGCATGACTCGATCGACAAGGACCGCATGCCATTCTCCTTGGAGTAAAGTGTTCTCGTACTCCATGATCTGCTGAATCGTCTCTGCATCATTTGCCCGGGGAGGACGACGTTTTCGATTCTCCACGGCAGTAATTCGCACCGCCTCCGCTGCAGCAAACCGATAGAAAGACCGTTCGATTCCTCGACTTGCTGATGTTAATTGCGTTCCCTTGTTCCCTCCGCCCCTTCTGATCAACAAACTAAAGAGACACATCTCCCACGGCTTGGGGTACCTACTTGTCCAGGTCCCCCTGTAGGGAAAGCACAGAGACCTTGGTTGTCCGTTCCAGGCTCCACAGCCTTTGATGTTATTTATTCCTATGGGTCCTTCTTCTAAAGGTTGAGGGTGGGATGGGAAAGGTGGGATGGGAACAGTGCCCTCGATTTGTTTTTTTTCTGTTGCCTTCCTGTGTTCAGGGTTCAGGAAACATGACACCGAACGATTTCAAAACAAAATATACAGAGGCAAAGTAAGTAAATAGGTGATGTGGTCTCAATTCACTGGCCTCGTGAAACTTTCGATGATCGGGCGTTGCAACCATGAGCATGCATGTGTCGGTCGGCGCTGAGCAAGTGCCGTGTGCATACGTGTGTCGGTCGGCGCTGAGCAAGTGCCGTGTGCATGCATGTGTCGGCGCTGAACAAGTGCCGTTCAAAGCCCTAAACACCAGGAAACCCTAAACCCTAACCATCTTTCTGGGACCGGGGGTTTTCCGGTTTTACTTATCTAAGTAAAACTCGTCATTTCAAATATCAATTCATATGGATATATGCTGATCTCTTAGAGATCTCAATCAACCTTTAAAAGAGCTTGAGACTGCGCGCATGCCAAGAAAGCTCTTCTTAATATGTTGGGTTTAGGGTTTAGGGTTTAGGGTTTAGGATAGAAAAAGCTCCGGAATTTCTTTTTGGGGGCGCATACAAAATTGATACGTTTCAGGGGTACGAGTTTACATACGATTACACTTCGAATACAATAAGGATACAATCTGGATGCGATTTCGAATACAAGGGGCAATACGGAGGTCAATTCATGGAGGGAATGGCGGCCAAATACACGAAAGATGCATTTTCAATAATCACAACTAAACTACCCGAAAGATGCATATCCAATACAACTAAAATGCAACTGGGAGTATGCTTAGAATGCTGACAGAACTGCCCTACAGATGTCCGAACTTCTTTGAGGTTTCCTTCCATTTCAGATCTAGGCACCCCGTCCAAACCCGAATCATGTTTGAAGCGTATTCCTATTGTATCCAATGCGCTGCTTCATGCGATTTAAGTACGACTGCACCTCTTTAGATGTGCCCGAAAAGTACAATTTTGATATGCATCCAATACAGTGGTGCATTTTTCGTCATGGTACGCTGCAATACGACAGGGGATATGACGCTTTGGAGGGGTCGCTTTCCGAAGCCGGGGCGAAAGAAAGCCTGGTCTCACTCAAAAAGAAGTGGTATTCAAGGCCTCTATTGGGCATGCATTCCAAAAGAAAGCTTGCTTCAGGAAGCGTATCTAGCTTCTGAGTCAGAAACGTATCCAAACCATATCAAGAACATAAAGGCCGGTGATGCTCCCCATGCTACTCGGGAAGTCTTGGGTTTAGGGTCGAATAGGACGCCAACCAGAAGCATGGAAGCAACTCCACATCCCACTCTAAAGCGCCAGCGCCTGTAGGGCATGTCAAGGGCGTAGTAAGCTTGTGGGTTTAGGCTGTTTAGGCTTTAGGGTTTTGCTGCGCCGATTTTTTGCTGCTCTCCCGTCGCGGTCTCCGCATCCATGGGCGCAGCACGCACACGTGAGACGGGCCTCAAGTACATAGGCAGTTGAGGGCTTTAGGGCTTCTTTTCGCTTTTTTGTTCAGGGTTTGGGATTTAGTAGGGTTTAGGGTTTAGGATTTGGGGTTTAGGGTTTCCATTTAGTAGGGGAGTCTAGGCTTTATGCGGAAATTCTTATAGAAGCACAGTCCCCCCAAAACCCCGTTGCTTCTCTGTGCGAAAATTCTCATAGACGCACAGACCCCCCAAAACCCCGCCGCTTATCTGTGCGAAAATTCTCATAGACGCAGAGTCCCCCCAAACACCCCTGCTTCTCTGTGCGAAATTTCTCATAGAAGCACAGTCCCCCCAAAACCCCGCTGCTTCTCTGTGCGAAAATTCTCGTAGACGCAGAGTCCCTCCAAAACCCCGCTGCTTCTTTGCGCGAAAATTCTCATAGAAGCAGAGTCCCCCCAAAACCCCGCTGCTTCTCTGTGCGAAAATTCTCATAGAAGCACAGTCCCCCCAAAACCCCGTTGCTTCTCTGTGCGAAAATTCTCATAGAAGCACAGTCCCCCCAAACACCCCTGCTTCTCTGTGCGAAAACTCTCATAGACGCAGAGTCCCCCCAAAACCCTGCTGCTTCTCTGCGCGAAAATTCTCATAGAAGCAGAGTCCCCCCAAGACCCCGCTGCTTCTTTGTGCGACAATTCTCATAGACGCAGAGTCCCCCCAAAACCCCGTTGCTTCTCTCTGCGAAAATTCTCACAGAAGCACAGTCCCCCCAAAACACCGCTGCTTCTCTGTGCGAAAATTCTCATAGACGCAGAGTCCCCCCAAAACCCCGTTGCTTCTCTGCGCGAAAATTCTCATAGAAGCACAGTGCCCCTCGAACCCCGCTGCTTCTTTGTGCGAAATTTCTCATAGAAGCACAGTCCCCGCAAAACCCCGCTGCTTCTCTGTGCGAAAATTCTCATAGACGCAGTGTCCCCCCAAGACCGTGCTGCTTCTTTGTGCGAAAATGCCCATAGAGGCACAGTTCGCTGTCCTTGTATGCTTCTTCGGAGACCTACAAAAATGTGGGTAGGCCGGGCTCATAAGGTGTGCCTTACGCTCTCCAACCTGGTTTAAGCCTCAAGGCCTCAACACTAAGCCCCTAAACCCCCAACTTCCAAACTTTAAACCCTGAACCCCTACACCCTGAACACCGCTGCTAAACCCTAAGCCCTAAACCCCTTAACCCTAAATCCCAAGCCCTGGTGTCGGTGTCTGCGAGCCGGGAACTATTCAAAGACGAATATCGCCCCAGGCCCAGGGTTTTGGGGCACTTAGGGGTTTGGGGTTTCGGGGTAGGGTTTAGGGGTTTAGGGTTTCGGGTTCCGGGTCTTCGTAGGTGATGCCCTTCGAAGAGGACTCCCTGCTACGGGCCCGGTTTGAGATCCATCTCACGTGGTCCTAAACTATAAACCCTAAGCCCTAAGCCCTAAACCGATTCTTTGTGTAGGGAATTCGGGAGTCGGATGCCCCCAAAAAGAGTCCCTTAAATAGGGTCATATAGGCGGGATAAGGCAACCCCTTTCCCAAATTCCCTCAGAACGAGTAAGGGTTTAGGTGTGTGACCCCCCAGGGCTCCCTCGCAATCCCAACCACGGTTGGACCCGCGAGGTGGGGCTGTACCCGCACAGGGTTGGCTCGCAATCCCAACCACGGTTGGACCCGCGAGGGGGCCCAGTGCAGCGTCGAGGGAGGGCTGGGTTGTGTGGCCCCCCAGCCTTCCCTCGACACTGCACTGGGTTCCCTCGCAATCCCAACCACGGTTGGACCCGCGAGGTGGGGGCTGTACCCGCACAGGGTTGGCTCGCAATCCCAACCACGGTTGGACCCGCGAGGGGGCCCTGGTCAGGGGCTTGGGGGTGTGGCGGGGAGAGATACCCTAAACCCTAAACCCTTACTCGTTCTGAGGGAATTTGGGAAAGGGGTTGCCTTATCCCGCCTATATGACCCTATTTAAGGGACTCTTTTTGGGGGCATCCGACTCCCGAATTCCCTACACAAAGAATCGGTTTAGGGCTTAGGGCTTAGGGTTTATAGTTTAGGACCACGTGAGATGGATCTCAAACCGGGCCCGTAGCAGGGAGTCCTCTTCGAAGGGCATCACCTAACGAAGACCCTGAACCTGAAACCCTAAACCCCCAAACCCACCCCGAAACCCCAAACCCCTAAGTGCCCCAAAACCCTGGGCCTGGGGCGATATTCGTCTTTGAATTCAAGTTCACCGACCCTATTTCCACAGCGGGTTTAGGGGTTTGGGGGCGGTTGGGGGGGGGTTTTGGGGGGGGGGGGGGGGGGAAGGTGAGGGTTTGGGGGGTTTAGGGTTGGGGGGGGGGGGGGGGGAAGGGGGGTTGGTTAAGGGGTCTAGGGCTTGGGATTTAGGGTTAAGGGGTTTAGGGCTTCGGGTTTAGCAGCGGTGTTCAGGGTGTAGGGGTTCAGGGCTTCAAGTTTGGAAGTTGGGGGTTTAGGGGCTGAGTGTTGAGGCCTTGAGGCTTAACCAGGTTGGAGAGCGTAAGGCACACCTTATGAGCCCGGCCTACCCACATTTTTGTAGGTCTCCGAAGAAGCATACAAGGACAGCGAACTGTGCCTCTATGGGCATTTTCGCACAAAGAAGCAGCACGGTCTTGGGGGGACACTGCGTCTATGAGAATTTTCGCACAGAGAAGCAGCGGGGTTTTGGGGGGACTGTGCTTCTATGAGAAATTTCGCACAGAGAGGCAGCGGGGTTTTGGGGGGACTGTGCTTCTATGAGAATTTTCGCACAGAGAAGCAACAGGGTTTTGGGGGGACTCTGCGTCTATGAGAATTTTCGCACAGAGAAGCAGCAGGGTTTTGGGGGGACATGTGCTTCTATGAGAATTTTCGCACAGAGAAGCAACGGGGTTTTGGGGGGACTGTGCTTCTATGAGAATTTCCGCACAGAGAAGCAGCGGGGTTTTGGGGGGACTCTGCTTCTATGAGAATTTTCGTGCAGAAAAGCAGGGGTGTTTTGGAGGGACTCTGCGTCTATGAGAATTTTCGCACAGAGAAGCAGGGGTGTTTGGGGGGACTCTGCGTCTATGAGAATTTTCGCACAGATAAGCGGCGGGGTTTTGGGGGGTCTGTGCTTCTATGAGAAGTTTCGCACAGAAAAGCAACGGGGTTTTGGGGGGACCGTGCTTCTATAAGAATTTCCGCATAAAGCCTAGACTCCCCTACTAAATCCGAAACCCTAAACCCTAAACCCTACTAAATCCCAAACCCTGAACAAAAAAACGACAAGAAGCCCTAAAGCCCTCAACTGCCTATGTACTTGAGGCCCGTCTCACGTGTGCGTGCTGCGCCCATGGATGCGGAGACCGCGACGGGAGAGCAGCAAAAAATCGGCGCAGCAAAACCCTAAAGCCTAAACAGCCTAAACCCACAAGCTTACTACGCCCTTGACATGCCCTACAGGCGCTGGCGCTTTAGAGTGGGATGTGGAGGTGCTTCCATGCTTCTGGTTGGCGTCCTATTCGACCCTAAACCCAAGACTTCCCGAGTAGCATGGGGAGCATCACCGGCCTTTATGTTCTTGATATGGTTTGGATACGTTTCTGACTCAGAAGCTAGATACGCTTCCTGAAGCAAGCTTTCTTTTGGAATGCATGCCAAATACAGGCCTTGAATACCATTTCTTTTTGAGTGAGACCAGGCTTTCTTTCGCCCCGGCTCCGGAAAGCGACCCCTCCAAAGCGTCATATCCCCTGTCGTATTGCAGCGTACCATGACGAAAAATGCACCACTGTATTGGATGCATATCAAAATTGTACTTTTCGGGCACGTCTAAAGAGGTGCTTCCCGGCATACCGAATACTCAAATCGTACTTAAATCGCATGAAGCAGCGCGTTGGATACAATAGGAATACGCTTCAAACATGATTCGGGTTTGGACGGGGTGCCTAGATCTGAAATGGAAGGAAACCTCAAAGAAGTTCGGACATCTGTAGGGCAGTTCTGTCAGCATTCTAAGCATACTCCCAGTTGCATTTTAGTTGTATTGGATATGCATCTTTCGGGTAGCGTAGTTGTAATTATTGAAAATGCATCTTTCGTGTATTTGGCCGCCATTCCCTCCATGAATTGACCTCCGTATTGCCCCTTGTATTCGAAATCGTATCCAGATTGTATCCTTAATGTATTCGAAGTGTAATCGTATGCAAACTCGTACCCCTGAAACGTATCAATTTTGTATGCACCCCCAAAGAGAAATTCAGGAGCTTTTTCTATCCTAAACCCTAAACCCTAAACCCTAAACCCAACATATTAAGAAGAGCTTTCTTGGCATGCGCGCAGTCTCAAGCTCTTTTAAAGGTTGATTGAGATCTCTAAGAGATCAGCATATATCCATATGAATTGATATTTGAGATGACGAGTTTTACTTAGATAAATAAGACCGGAAAACCCCCGGTCCCAGAAAGATGGTTTAGGGTTTAGGGTTTCTGGTGTTTAGGGCTTTGAACGGCACTTGTTCAGCGCCGACACATGCATGCGCACGGCACTTGCTCAGCGCCGACCGACACATACATGCACACGGCACTTGCTCAGCGCCGACCGACGCATGCATGCTCATGGTTGCAACGCCCGAAAATCGAAAGCTTCATGAGGCCAGTGAATTGAGACCACATCACCTATTTACTTACTTTGCCTCTGTATATTTTGTTTTGAAATCGTTCGGTGTCATGTTTCCTGAACCCTGAACACAGGAAGGCAACAGAAAAAAAATCAGGGGTACTGTTCCCATCCCACCTTTCCCATCCCACCCTCAACCTGTAGAAGAAGGACCCCTAGGAATAAATAACATCAAAGGCTGTGGAGCCTGGAACGGACAACCAAGGTCTCTGTGCTTTCCCTAAAGGGGGACCTGGACAGTAGGTACCCCAAGCCGTGGGAGATGTGTCTCTTTAGTTTGTTGATCAGAAGGGGCGGAGGGAACAAGGGAACGCAATTAACATCAACAAGTCGAAGACAAGCGAGATGATCTTCGTACGATCCCCAGGTTTCGAATGCCGAAGGATACCTGCATGCGATTGTCAGGATGCCGAGCGCAACCTCCAGGGTGTCTCCCATGAGCTCGGCGGCCGGGTCGGCATTGCCATTGTACATGCCTTTGACCTCGTCCTGATCGAAGATGCTATGGAGGAAGCCTGCATAGGCTGCGTTGCCTGCATCGTACAAGGGCAAGAGGCAGGCCATGCCGTCCACCGTGTACCCGAAGTCCCACGACAACCGTCTCCCCTTCGCCCATCTGGTGTATTCGCTGGCTTGTTTGGTGTTCAAGCGCAACCCAGCCGAGGACGAGACGATTTTGCCATAGTTGGTGTACGCGACCTTCGAGCGTGCAAAGATGTACGATTTGAGATCCTCTTTGGGAATCACTGGGGATCCATCCTGGTACACAAAGTCATGTTTCTGAGCAAATATGGCGCACCCTGCAGCATGGCGTTCTGACTTCCGAACCTCCTCCCATTTGTTGACGCCATAGTCCTTGTCCCACATTGCTTTGAGCGAACAGAAGGGACAATACGCTGGAGATTGGATTGGTCCGAACTCGCCTTGGAAGGAGTTCTTCAGCTTGTTGAACTCGTCGACGCATGCCTGACACACATGGAATTGGCCACTCGGGGCAGTGGGATGCTTGCTGATGAGGCCCTCGATGTCAATCCAGTAGGTTTCACCGTCGTAGAACGGTTCTGGGCTGACCATGGCGATGTCCGCATCCACCCAAGTCATGTCCACGCCTCCGCGGATGCCCTCAAGCTCCGATGCCCTCTCCACGACTCGTTGATGTCGTTCTTGCGTGTCATCATTGGCCGACGCGGTCCGAACGTCGTCGCTGCTCGACGGTGCAAAGACCGCCTTCGCATCCGCAGTCTCCATGTTCACGGAATCCAAATGAGGTTCGCAATCGCCCATGCTCTCTGGGGGTGCCATGCAAAGCGTGATGATCTTTTCTTGCAGCAAATGTTTGTCGAATGCCGCCACCGCCAAATGCATCTCCTCCGGATTGATCCGGAAATTGTCGCTGCCCTTGTGGAGAGTCACAGCAATTCGAGCCCACAGCAGTGATGACGTGAAAACAATGCATCCCCTTGCTCGGAGCTCCACTGCGATCCAATCGATGGCAGCCCATGGCATCGCTGCACCAACGTCCTTCCCGATGAAACGGGGATCGTCGTTGAGGGTCACAATCACGGCACGTTGCAGAAGGTCTGACAAGTCCATGATTGGATCGACGAACCACTTTCGCATGTTCTCGGGAGTCGCATTGCCATGCTCCCAAACCAGGAGATCGTTGATGGCTCTGAACGACAAGTAGACGTGCGCGGTGACGTCGATGCTCTGCCCGGGACCTCTCCATTCTCGGACTGCATCTCTGGCTTTGGTGGCAACGACTTGGAATCCTTCAGGTAGGAGTGGATCGAGGCCTTCATCAACGGTCTGGCAGTACGAATGGGCATCATACCATCCCTTTTCTTGGAGCTTGCTGGCCATCGTGTAGGTCAAGCGGTTCTTGGTTTTCGTCCACACCTCGAAGTCAGCCAGGATGATTGTTTTGCTGGATCGCACCGCTGTGACATCGGGGGTACTTGCCTGACGAATGGAAGCGCTGAACTTTCTCAGTCCAGCCGTCAACAAGGCTCTCTGCTCCGGGCTGCTGTTGAAGTGGAAAATTCCCAGCTCTCCCGTAGCCGTGGATTGCATGACCGCCGCAAACATTGTGCCAGGAGTTGGTAGCTGACGGATTGTGCACAAGAAAACCTTCTCGTACAGCACCTTGTAAAGTCGTAGCCACTCCACATCCCCTTTCTTCATGAATGTTGCCATGTGAAACGCACCTGCGCGATTCGACTGGCTCATCCCGTAGAGCTTGGCAAGGTGTGTGGTGACGCGCCGAAGGTAAACTTGCTCGCTGCTGGTTCCAAATTTCCCGTTGATCTTGGGTGTCTGATCACGTGCGGGTAGGACATCTGTAGGATCATCTTTGTGTACGATGATGGTTGTACCCAGCTGCACGCGATGTCTGGATTGGAACTTGACGAACTTCTCCATGTACCCATCGGGAGTAGGATCCAGATACCAGCGAACTTCATCGGGTTCTCCTTCTGGTTGGGCAGTTGGCTCAGCTCCCCGAGGATCGGAAGAACTGGCCGCGGTTCCCGGTTGGGATGCCGCGGAGCGGACATCCTCCGGTCCCCGCTGCCTCTTGGCGGATTCACCTCTTGCTTCGACAAAGGATGCGCCCGTTGCCTGTCTTGGTGATGGCGTAGACGTCGATCTGTTGGCAGGATGATCCTCTTCCACGAAAGGAGCCGGCCCTTCCGGAACGGATGGGGATGCAGGCCCTGCGGGATGTTGACGTTGAACATTCACCCAAGGCGGGTGCGAATTCAATGCCGGAGGAAACACCGTGCCTGTTGGATCGGGCTTCAGGTACGGCGGCTGTTCACGTCCTTCGGAGTAACACTCGGCTCGCAGGTTCGTGATCTCGGACATCCAAGACCTGTGAGTCCTGTACATGTCGTGGACCGCCCTCAAGACGTTCTGCTCGGCAGCCAGCTGGTTCCACGAGCTGTGTGAAAAGGAAGCTGGTAACCCGAGACCGGTTGGTGGCGGGGCCATGACGACAGTTGTCGCATTCACCAACGACTCCCTGAGCTCGGCTCCGGTCGTTCTCGATGGTTCCGATGGCCACACCGTCCGACTGTCGTTGAGGTATTCGTGGGCTGTATGCAAGGCGACCGACAACCCTTGGAGGCTGTTGACTGCATGAGCGACCGCCGCGGACACGTTCTCCGGGGGATCGACCACGATCTCGATCAGATCCCACACATTCATCTGCGTGTGCTCGGCGACCTGATTGTGACTTCTCAAACAGTAACCCACTTGCTTCGCCATTGACCAAATCAGCTCCAGCAAATCCCAGAAGTCCTGGGTGAGAAGCATGCATGGTAGCCCTTCACGACGGTTGGGGAGGTTCTCGCGAAAGTAGGAATTAAGCCGCATCCAGTCGTTGTACCTAGTCACATAGATCCACGGACTCTTGGTAACGACTGTTCTGCAAATGACATTCGGATCAAGATATCCGTCCATAGTGACCACCGTCAAACATGGATATTGAGGATCCAAACGCCCTTGTTCAGCATCTTGAACCAAAACGTCGACGAACATGTCAATGTTCTTGAAGAGGTCAATCTCAATGACGTGGTCCAGAAGCTCCTGCAGCACCTGTCGAGTCGAATCAGTGCTTATCGCAGTCTTGACAACCTTGATAAACGTTGTGACATGGCTAAGGACTGTCTTGTAGCTCTCCGCACTCCTTGCTGGCAATAGGCTTTCCACCACACCTCGAAACAGCTCCCGAACTCTGACTTCAGGAAAACCATATGGGCTGGATGGTGCCGCAACTGCCGCCAAAAGGATAGCTGGCACTCCAAATTCCACCCACGCAGCAATGTTCGCATTCGTGGCGACCATGCCTTGCTCCAATCGTCCAGGAAGAGGTTGCCCTCTCAATGATCGCAGCGCATGACATGTCGTGCGCAAAGCAGTCATCCCATTGCCAACGGGGATGTTGATGCCCGATCTCTGGTACGGCAGGGAGAAGAGGTCTTGAGGTCGCGACCATGGAACATGCGGAGGAATGGGCCTCTGCTGTTGTCCGTCCATGCTGGTTCTAGGACCGGCGGAGCCGAGTCCCTTCCCCAGATGCAGATCCGAGCCGGCGGAGCCGAACCCCTCACTGCACTTTGGATTAGGGTCGGAGGATCCGAACCCTATTCCTGGTGTAGGACAAACGATTATG
Organism: Symbiodinium natans; assembly: GCA_905221605.1. Classification (NCBI taxonomy): domain Eukaryota; class Dinophyceae; order Suessiales; family Symbiodiniaceae; genus Symbiodinium; species Symbiodinium natans. The sequence continues at coordinate 255,808 of CAJNDS010002469.1, read as the reverse complement.
CAAGTACCTTGGAACTCATGTTGCACCTGGCTTTTACTGCAACGCAAACTGACATGAACAAGTACACATGAAGCTGCCACATGAACACTCTGAGCAGAGCCCCTGCGGATATTGCGAGCTTCATCACGCCATGCGTTGTGCAACAGCTTTGCCATGTGTGGTGTGTAGTTTCCTGCCTCCTTGAGCGCCTGACCTCTTGGTGTGCCATGTTCATGTGTGTTATCGCACGTGACCCCTTTGAGGTTCAACATGGTTGACACATTCGTGGCGATACACCATGCTTTGAGTAAAGGAATGCCGTCTTTGTCAACAACACCCATCATGCAACCGTCAATTCGTGCAACACGCAATGAATGCTGCTTTATTAGGGCTTGAACTTCGGGCCAACTCCAATACAAACAGGTTTTCGGCAACTCAAAAGCGATTTTGGGGGAAAATACCGCCAGCTTTCGCAAAAGGCGTTTGAGAGCTTTGAGTAAGTCCCTAAATTTCTTCCGATGCTCCTTTCCCTTCTCAGTTTCACCCCCCATTTCGTTCACCTTGATCCAGTTGGACCCCCCAGTGCACGGAAGAGAAGCAAACACAAGAATCGGACATTTGGGATTGGATTTTCGGAATCGTTCCGCCTCCTTGAGGATGTTGCTTTCACATGCCTTGGTTTGGGCTTGAAGGGCTTCATGCACACGCATGACGTGAGCTCCCTTCGTAGCACTCGAGGATTTGCCCAGGCTACTGTCCTTAGAGCAACAGAATTCAATGATCATCCTGTCCTTACCCGACGGTAACTTCTCAACAGAACTGCAGGCCTTGGGATCCCCAACCTTGGTGTCCCGTTCAGAAAGCATTTTCAACAAGAGGCGTGACACTTTACTGGTTCTCTTTCCACACCCATCCCCGTGAGTCTCGACAGCTTCACGTGATGCATGATGATGTTGCATGCCGCACACACCCTTCACGTTTTCAGGGGCTTTGAGTCCATGAATGAGAAACTCAGTAGCTTCGTTGACATACACGATGTTCGGGGCCCCGCTTCCCTGTGGAACGCAGATCCTCCGACCGTGGCAGCAATCAGCAATTGTGAATCTCTCCCACTTCATGCAATCAACTATGTTTTTGTACTGTGCCGACTTTCGAAACTTCGGCTTGTCAGGAACCTCGACGATAGTAGTCGCCCCTTTCTTCCGGGCCTCAAAGACTAAATCAATGACCTCCCCCCAGGGGTAATCTACGACGCCTCGGTCCTCATAAAAGCGTTCTCTAGGATCAACATCAAGCCAAGAAGCTCGATTCAGTGCCCCTGCTCCTATGAACAGAACGTTCCGAAGATCCTTGAACGACCATTTAATGATGTCTTTGCAGTACTGGTAGGCGCCGCGTGCATCCGCTTCCGGCACGCAGATGACGTTGACGTCCGGCGGTGCATACGTCTGCCACCAGTTATCCTCTTCCAGACCTACGAGCAACCACACGCGAGGGCTACTGTTTTCGACATCCGAAGCTTTGATCGTCATGGAAAACCCTATAGCCCCGCTGAGCGAGTCACTCCGTGCCTTAAACATCTCTTTCCCGTGCTTGTCTTGGAAAGCGACTTCATGATTACCAGTCCCAGCACGAGTCACCTCGATGAATTCGGGCACGAATGTAGATTGAGGAAAATCTGCTTCTTTTGCGGCGCGCGCAACAGCGACGACGGTAGATTCGAGCGCAGGAATTTCGTTGATATCACCCCCCATGCCTTCAGACCCAGCACGAAAAACACCCCCATACCCCCCATGGGCGGCGCGGACCACTAAGTCGCACACTTGCCTACAGAGCGCGGGCGAATCGCGAACGCGACAGCGCGAACAGTCGGGCAGCGAGGACGCAGACACGGCAGGCGACGCGGTGCGGTGCACACGCGTCGTCGCCGCCGAGCCCCGTTGGAAGTGATATTGAAACACAGCGCGCTCGACATACCGATCGAATTTCTGAGGTTCCGACGGGATAGGGACCTCATCCTCGATACGATGCCATTGCCCTTCACGCAGAATCCACGTGGACCGCAAATACTTCCCCGGTCGCAAAGCACTGGGGACGCCGCGGAGCATGCGCGGGAACTTCACCACCAAGATCGGATCAGTACTGTCCGTTTCCTGGACACCCTCCTTACTGGACAAACCGGCCCTATACAGCTCCTGGGGCAAGATAGGTGTTTGCGTGTAAGGAAAACATGGAACCTCGTTCTTAAACGAGTAGTGCTGATGACCTTTCTCATCAGCCGATTGTTGGTGTGTAGCCTTCATCATGTCCATGACCTCAACGCTCGAAAGCATCGTGGGAGGCATGATGTTAATTAGCTGACACGCGTGAGCCCAGGAGACGTGGTCTTTAAAGGCCTTCGTATGGATATCGGCCGCCATTTTGGCGGTGACCTCGTAAGCCAGAGACACGTACCCCTCCTGGAACACCTCGTGCATCCACGCAATGCAGATCCCGTGTGAGCGTTCCAAATGGCGCATCGTCGGGTTCTTGCCTGTGCGGACCACGCCGATCATCGTTTGATTGTCATCGTAGAACACGAAATTAGGATCTTTGCCCCCAATCAAACGCCACAATGTGATGGCCGGAATGCCAATACGCGACATCGCATAGTCCGCAGCCACAATTTCCGCTTCGGGAGTAGAGTGGCTGGCGCAACCCTGTCGCTTACTGACACCTGCCAACGGGAACCGTGTGTGCGGTCCCTGAATATGCATGTGAGCCCCCGAAGTAGAACGCAAACTCTCGCCACAACCAGCGTAATCCGCATCCGCATACAACCCTATGGAAGTAGCATCCATGGAATCGCCGACCCATCCGATCATCTTATGACCTTTGGACTGATGGACGTAGCACATCAAATGATGCAGAGCCGCATCCTCTTTCTTGGACCACTTTGTAATGCGTCGCGCAAGATTGTTTATGCTTCGCAGCAAATCAAACCTGCAAATTCTTGCAGCATAGAGCAACTTCATGAGGATGCTCGCCGCATGCGGGGCAAGAGTACCCCTGTCTGCCTCATCGAGTTCCGTTTCCTGTGGGCCCTTGGGAACCGGTGGTGGAGGTAGAAGCCGTCCGCCCTTATCGACAGGCATTGTGTGTCCACACCATTGACACCGATGGCTTGCAGCACCTGGATGACACGGTGCCCTAGCCGGGTGATTTTTGGTTTCTTCAACTGGACTGGGAGATGGTACCTTCTTGAATTTGTCCACAGGAAATCCCGTGGTTTCACAGTACTTTTGCACTGTCATTTCGAGATAGGTTTCCATGTCATAAGTGACAGTTCGCACCTTGGTGTTGTCGTGAAGTTTAGCCTCTCCCTTTGAGATTCGACATCCCAAATACAAACCAAGCGGAGTTTCCTCCTCAAGACGAAGTTCCTTGCGAAGCATGTTCCACCCCTTCGGGAGGTTCTCCGCCGGACCGGCGAGCTTCAGGTCGTCGACATAGATGACCAATAGGAGCTTCATTCCTGCATGGAAGTAAAGAGACGGCCATTCCTCACCAACTGGTGCAAAACCCATCTTCTGGACTGCGGTGTGACAATGTTGTTCCCACATTGTACCAGCGTCCGGATGCCCATAGAGTGCTTTCACGAGCCTGCAGACTGGTCTGCGAAATTTCCTCCGGTTCACCGAAGGATGCCAAGCCTCGTCTGGAAGTTCAACCCAGCACGGAGTCCCCGTCAACTTAGCCTGAATGTAGGCCTGGATAGCATCCGCCATCTGAACGTCGTTCCCGGGTAGGCACCCGTAGAAGTCGGCCCAACGAGACGCATCAAAGGTTGCCGGAGAGTTTCCGAGGTCCTGGAACAGCGCCGCCTCCATATTCTGATCTTTGACTTGATCTCCAAGCAGCACACCTCTTCCTTTGAACTTCCTTGCAGGGTCCCCTTCTTTGAGTTGATAGTTCTTCTCATAGATGAGACCATGCACTCTTGCCATGTGCACCTTCGCGTTGGACTTCTTGGCTTCTCTGACCACGTCGTCATACTCCCGCACTTGGCTAAAGTCGAAGACTTCCTGATCCCACAAGCCTTTCCATTCTTTCATGAACGCCTCCATGGCTTTGGGATTCTCGTACATCTCCTTGCGGTTGACTGGACGTGTAACCATGGCGTTGAAGCACGGCGCTGCACATGCGAGCTTCTCTCTGTGTTTCTCTTTGGTTGATGACACACATGGCATGCGAGGAGCTCTCAATCCGAACTCTGCCAATTCACTTGGAAGAGCAGGCAGCACATCGTCCAGAAACATTTCTGTGGCAATCTGCGTCACCTGTTCCTCGCACCATGTCCATCCAGTAGTCGTTCCCGCCCTGAAGTCCAAATCGATCTTCTCCGCAGGCACGACCTTGGGAAGTAGTGCCTCCAACGATGCAACGAGTGCGTCTTTATGCTCTTTGCCTTTCTTCTTCTCCTTGGCCTCCTTCTTGCGAGCCTTCTTGGCCTCCTTCTCTTCGACCTTCTTTATCTTCTTAAGTTCGATCTTCCTTCCTTCGCTTCCGAGCTTGTGCCATTCTTCAGGAGTGAACTTGCCCTTCGGACGTGTGGAGGGTAGCAATCGTCTACCATCACTCCCAATCTTGAACGGAGCCCCCCGCTTGTCGATCTTGCAAGGTTCGCCGTCGTCATTGATGTAGACACGACCGTCGCCGGGAGTACCGAACTTCCAGAACTCGGGTTCCGGTCCGATGAGTCCAGCTTCCTTGAGCTTTGCGATGATGAATGCAGGGTCAGTCTCGTCAATGTCCGGAATGGAACGCCCAGTTGGACCGCGTGATGACGATGCAGGTTCCCCTTTGCCGTCCGGAGGTTCCGAAACGGTTTTGGGGGGAGTACCACGCTTAGTTTCCCTTTTGCTGCTCGGAGGATCCGAAGCAACATCCGGTACTCCTTCGCTCTGTGGTACACTTCCTGCACTGTCGAGAATGGAGTCGCCAATCAATCTGAGGGCTTTGGCATCTTCAGACTCCAATGCTGGTCCGTCGCGAGGTTCACCGGGTTGATCATCTGGAAATTCTGAAAGATCAGGCACAATGTCATCGTTCTCCATGACATAGTCGAGCATTTCCTTCTCCATGGCTTTGACGCGTTCTTGGCGATCAGGTAGGTCACCACCATCATCGCCATTGTCGTCATCATCGTCGTCGTCACCTTCTCCTGGTGGCTTGTCCTTGATTTCTTTTCCTCCGAGATCCTTTCCTTCTTTCAGTCCTTCAAGTGTTCCGTTCATTCTCTCGTACTCGAGCTTGAGCGGAAAGGCAATTTCATCCGGCATGATGACCCGTTCGGTGATGTAGGGAATTTGAAGCTTGCGAGGCACTTTCGCATCATGCGCAAAGTTGGCATTCGCGAACTCCTTCATGTCCCACACACGATACTTTCGTGACCATGTTTGCCCCGCATTAAGGACATATCCTGCGAAAATGCCGGGTATTCCCTTCGGGTCAAACTTTCCACCATATGTTGGTTCGCGGGTCTCGGTCGGTTTGAAGTAAACCTTTGCTCCAAACGGAATCAACTTTCCCGGGAATTCTTTCCCAGACATTCTCTGCCACGCCGACTCACCATCCACATCCTCGGCGTTGAGATTGTGAGTGACGCAATTCAAGGCATAGGGCCAATAGTTCGCAGGTAGCCCTGCATGCAGCAACGACGTGGCTGTAGCAGTGATGACGAACTGGTTGGTCCTTTCCGCCAGAGAGTTGTTCATAGGACGTCCTGGCAACGAGTGATCCAATGGAATTTTGAGCTTGTTCATCGCCGCAATGAACTCATCTGCGCAGTCACTATATGCCAGCCTCACTTTCTTCTTTCCCATGAATCTCTTCATACATCGTACAACTTCTCCTTCTTCTCTGGAGATTGTGGGATATGCTGCAACCACCTTCGTGGCCACGTCGCGGAATACCAGGATTTCACGGAGCTCGTCGTCAAGACCCACCCCCTTATCCGTGGCTTTTCCCATATCCACAAAGTCGAACGTCACCAAGTCACCCCACTCATTGACTTCTCGTTTGAATGCTCCCTTTTGGGTTCTGAAATGCTTCATCTTTGCTCTCACGCATGCATCACAATAGGGATTTCGGAATCGATGGGTACAAAGATGAGCCAAGGTGTTCGCTTCGGCCTTCAAGGTGCCGACCTTCGCCCTTCTATCTGGACCAGATTCGTCACCTTCCACGTCGATCTCCTGCGCGTCGCCCTCAGCCTCAACTGGAAGTTCGGCTTGTGGTTCATCTTCACGAGCTTCATCGCCTTCGACTACTTCGCCGTCTTCTTCTTCGTCAGCTTCGGAAGCTACGTCGGGGATCTCCTCGCCGATGTCGTCAAGACCTGGTACCGCAACATACGTCGAATCGTCGTCGGTATCATCGTCCACCTTGTCCTTGTACTTCTGCACCAAGCGGAACATTTCCATCGCTTCGGGTTCCTCATGGGCTTTGGCTCCTTTGCTTCCCACTCTGACATAGGGGATGTCTCCTTGCACGAAGAATTGTATCCTCTCGCCAGCATCGTTCACCATAAATGGTGGACGTCCCGCGGGCCACACAAAGGAATAGCCGTGAAGCATGCATCTCTTCCCAACTGACAGCACAGAAGGTGTATTCTCCAATACATGTGCTTTGATGGGCTCCTTGAAGGATTTCGTCAAGAATTCCGCCGTCTGGTTGGTCATAGTGACACCATTCGCCGTCTGGAACGATGTAGATTCGCAATCCATTGCAGTGTCGATGCCGTGCTTGGCGACCTTTTCTAGAGAGATAAGGTCATGTCCGCATCCTGTGTCCATGATGAATTTCAGCTTCCTGCGAATAAATTCTGGTTGGACCATACACATGTTCGGGTTCTTCATCAGTTCCTTACGACTCTCATCAACGCTCAAGGCTCTTTCATGAAACTTCCCCTTCTTGTTGTCGAACTTGAACATAATCACCTTCTCGGTTCCTGGAATCCTAACTGGTATGCATCCTCCATCTTTGCCCAGACACATATCTTCCATCAGTCGAGCCCTAGCTCTTGCTTTGTGCTTCTCGTACTCGACCTCCGAGATGTGGTTCTCGTGCTTCAGGTTCGCTTCTGTAAAAAGTCGCGGGGCGAATCCTCTATCTTTGTGTGATCGCCTCGGCTTCGATGACGCGAACTTCGTTCCCCGTTCGAAGGAAACCTTGAGGTCCTTGACGTCTCTGTGATAGGATCCGATCTCATCGTCGGTGGAGCAATCTGACGCCGCGTCGCCATCAATTGACTCGTCGTCAGAATCACCGTCACCATCACCTAGGGATCGAAGAACAGGTACTGCAGGCAGACCTCGAATCGCAATCGCGGGTGCGGCAGGTTCAGGCTTCTTCTTCTTGTCCTTCGCCTTCGCCTTTGCTTTTGCCTTCGCATTCGCGTCGGTTTCCCCGGTTGCGGGCGCTGCCTTAGCCGGGTCATGCTTGAAAGGGCAATTCTCTCGGCTGCAGGATCCGTTCTTGCTCCACTGGAAGCAAGGTCGTTCCGATGGTTTTGATGACGGGCTTCGCGCTCTCTGATTCTTATCATCTCGTGAAGACGGTCGTCCTCTGTCCGTATCTTTGTGACTCCATTTGCAATTCTTTCCTGCATTGCATCCTCCTCCGAAGTGAAATTTGCAACGAATCTTCGCCTTTTCCTTGTCGGTCAGCGATCGTGATGATGAAGGAGATCGGGATCGTTCTTTGCCTTTACCTTTCCCCTTCTTCTTGTCCTTTTCGTGTGCCTTTGCTTTACTCTTTGGGAGTACAGGCGCAGCATCCGCAGCTTCTTTGTCCTTGCCTCTCTCATTCGTCTTCTTCTTCTTGTCCTTGTCTGGCGCGGATGAGGGAGGCCCTTTGGGATCGGGCCTAGCTGGTGCAGCAAGCAGGTCCTTCCCAGCAACCATCTGGTTCAGACCATGTTGTGTCTCGTTGAGGTTCTTCTTCTCTCTTCTCCTCTGCACTGCCCGGTCCATGATCCTCAGCAGCATATCATGTGATCTCTCTGGATCGTCATAGCTCTTGATGTCATAGTCAAGCTTGAGCTCCATGTTCATCTCGGAGGATCCTGATATCTTCTGGTACAAGATGTCGCGGAGGGCATTCGTGGAAGGTACATCTTCAGGTCGAATCCGAGAGATGATCTCTAGCCACGTTGCTTTGAATGCGGCAATCTTGTTGTCCCCAGGATACTGCAGTTTGGTCAGGTAATCGATCGTGTAAACCATGTCAAGGCGATCCCGTGCGCGGAAGCTTTCCATCATCATAGCAATGATCTGTCGTCCCTTCAGAACCTTGTACTCGTTCCCGCGAATGTACGCGTTTGATTTGAGGTTCACTTCCAAGAACAGATCGGCTGCTTGATCTCCAGCATTCCGTAACATGAGAGTCATCGCACTTGCCAGCTTCACGTCGATGCTTCTGAACTTGACATGTCCCGAGTCATTGAGCCCTTCAACATCCGGCATCGGCTTGAAAGACTCTTGCAGCCATTTGATCCAGGATTGGTATCCGCACACGCGGCCAGGACGTTTGTGGTGACTGCTGCCTGCCAAGCGTCCAAGTGAGTGACCTTGGGAAACGCAGGAATGTTGATCTTGTCGGCTTCTCTTCGGGATATCTTTGGCCCTTCGGTGTAATCAAGTCCATCTTCGGGTCCAGATCCACCGCCACCTCCTCCACCACCACCGTGGGGAGAAGAGTCTGGATTGCCACCACCATCACCTCCTCCACCTCCTTTCTTGATTGGCTTCCAGGATCCGGGGTCTGTTTTGTCTCCGTCCCCTTCTGGTTCGCCTTCCTCCTCGTTCTCTCCCTCTTCACCCTCATTCTCTTGCTCCTGTTCTTCAGCAATTGTACGCCATTGATCTCGTTCACGACGAAGACGAGCTTCGGTGTCTCTCATTCTGCTCATTTCTTCCCGAAGATCATCCATTTGCCTTCGTAAAGCTTCTTGCTGAACAGTTGTCGAAGCGTTTGCGCGAGGATCTTGAGGATGATTGGGAGCATTCGGAGGAATTTGAAGCCATTCCCGGCGTGACCTCGCCCGTATGCCGCGAACGCGATGGTTGCCGCACACACTGGCGTGGACGCCGTCGCCCAGCAAGTAACTGTGAACGCGATGGTTGCCGCACACACTGGTAGGACGTGGACGCCGTAGGTGGATCAGCAAGTAACTGTGAGGTGTGTGGTCTGGTAGCCAAGCCAGGAGGCAAGTCCAGCAAACCTGTCGTGAACATCCTTCCCGGAACCAGGTTGGGAACTGATGGTACTTCTGGAACGAGAACGGGAGGTCCACCAAATAACGATGTCCTTGTAGAAGTCGGTCGGCTTTCTGCCACTGGAATAGGTGGTCCTCCGAACAACGATGGCCTCGTGGGAAGAGCCGGGGGACCCGAACCCTCCTTTGAGGCATCTCCACCCTGGGAATGAGCCGGCGAAGCCGAACCCACCCCAGGAATGGTGTTCTGGACCCATGTCTTGAACCTCGATTCCGTCGTAGATGACATTGGCATATCACGATCAACTTCTTCCGGACTGCTGTAAGCTTGGGTTATTCCTGAACGGGATTGAACGCTTTGTGGACGCGAATTATGCACACCTACCCTAGGCACTGAAGAAACATTATCCCACTCAGACGTTCCGGCTGACGTAGGTCGGTTGTACGTTTGAACCTGTCTCGCAGCATCCAATTCCGATGTCAGTCGTCGATTGACGTCCTCATGAGATTGGCATTCCGCTCGTACCCTTTGCAGCTCCTCATGGATGCTAGGCAACGAAGCATGTTGGCCTTCCAATCGCTGCTCCATTTCGTGCACAGCTTGTCTCAAAGCAGCTGCTCTTTCTTCTTCTTCGTGGTACTGAACGATGACGCCATGAATGTTCACGTTCAAGAGCCTGGTCTGATCGCGTTCATCCTGCAATGCCACGCTCTCATGATGAGCATATTCTCGCATCTCGCTCTTCTGCTTCTCGGATGCTTCACGTGCAAACTCGGAGGTTCGCAGCTGATCTTCCATCTGGGCCACAATGATTTCGGCTTGTTGTAGATCGGCTCGCCTTCTCAGATTTTCATGTGCTCGAATGTTCAGCTCCTCTGTAAGTCGCTGATATTCTCGAGCTATCGTGTTTCCTTCACCATGGGCCGCTTCTTCCACGTTGACCATGTACTGCGCCATCTCGCGTTGCTGGTGCATCAGCTGCTCCTGAGTCATCGTCGCTTGGTGATGATTGTCGGCAGCATGTTGCTCCAGCGTTGCGATCGTGGCACCAACGACTTGCTCACGTTCAGCGAGTGTAGCTTCGTGACGTTGATGGATATGAGCAGCCAGTTGCGCGTTCTGATCACGTTCGCGTTCTAGCTGCTCGATCCTGAGTGATGCCCCATAGTCTTCCTGTTGCATCTCCTCGATCTTCAGTCGCAACATGGCAATGACCTCTCCCATTTCCCGCCTTTCGCCTTCTTGCCGGATTCGTTCCGCTAGAGGGTTAGCAGACTCAACCGGGGGACCCGAATCAAGCCCGCTCCTACCGCCAGCCGGAGGTTCCGAACTGGGGAGGCCGGTACCCAAAAGAGGGCCACCGTACCCTCTTCGCGGTGACGTTTCCGGTCGTCCGGCGTCCGGCGAGGATCGTGGAGAGATTCGTGTAGAAGTGCCTCTTCTTCGTCGTGGAGTACTTGGAGTGTTGGATCTCTTTGATGTTCGTTCCGATGATTGTCTGGAAGTGGATCTGAGGCGTGAAACTTGACTCATCTTCGAGTTTCCATCTTCACGCAGTACGCTCAAACCACTTCTGGTTCGTGCGGGTGCCTTCGCAACCGCGACCAGCTCAACGGCATCATCTGATGATGTAACCGCATCTGTGTCGGCGCAGCCTGTGCTTTCGCCCAATGCAGGTGCAGCAATAGCATCACCATCACCGAAGGTCATGGTTGTGTCGGCACTCGACGACGAGGTTGGCAGTGCCATAGCTCAGCCCGTACAGTAGTCGCAAGTCGCAACCGCTATACGGCTGATAACCTGCGTGAGGTCGGGTAGTTGCTTGCACTACGCTTTGGCTCCTCACCAGCCAAATGGTCTCGCACTTGTTTTCTGCACTGATGTTCGCCTTCAGTCTCCGTCTCGTGCACCCGGGCGGTTTCCAGTTACGCTATTGCGCTTACTTCCAACCTATGAGTGACCTACACTCTAGGGATTACTTGAGCCAACATGGTGAACAGGCCACGGCGTTCTAAGGTGGTTTCCCCGATGTGCGGCGGAGCCGACACAAAGGGGTTCCCAAAATGTGCTGTGGTTCGGGGATCATTCACATTAACGGTTTAGGGCTTAGGGTTTAGGGTTTAGGAGGGTTGGGGTTTTTGGGCAAACCTGAGTCTACCATGGAGTGATGCTTGGATTTGGCTGACTATGTCTCGGACGGCTTAGCTTTGCCTCGGTTTGGGCGGTCTTGGCGACCACTACTACACCCTACCCCCCTCGCTTAAAACTTTAAAACCTTGAAGCCACTAAATCCCAAAGCAGCCACGGAAGCGGAAACCGCTCGTCATTTGCGGGGGTGGGGGTAGTGGCTCTACATCAGGAGCCCTGCTTGGGGACCTTCGAGATTTGACAAGGGAAGCTATCAGATTAAGGTTCAGGGTTTGTATTCTGCAGGGTGTTAGGGCCTAGGGGACCTTAAGTCAAAAACATTCAAACTACAGCTCTACTACACCACAAAGCCCAAAATCCTAAACCCTAAGCCCCTCAACCCTAAACCCGAAACCCGAAACCCTGAACCCTAAACCCTGAACCCTAAACCCTAAACCCTAAAACCCTAAAACCCTAAAACCCTAAACCCTAAACCCTAAACCCTAAACCCTAAACCCCAATCCCTCTTCTGCCACGGCACCCTCGCAGCAAGCGTCGCAGAAGGCAGCAGCAGAGCGGCCAAGAGGCGCATGGCAGGGAGCGGGCCACAGGTTTTAGGGTTTAATTAGGGTTTAGGGTTTGGGGTTTAGGGCTAGGGCTTAGGGTTTAGGGTTTAGGGTTTAGGGTTCCAGGTTTAGGGTTTAGGGGGTTTAGGATTTAGGGTTTAGGGTTTCGGGTTTAGGGTTTAGGGTTGAAGGTTAAGGGTTTAGGGCTTAGGGTTTAGGGGGTTTAGGGTTTAGGTTTTAGGGCTAGGGGTTTAGGGTTTAGGGCTTAGGGTTTAGGGGTTAGGGCTTCTAGGGAGTGCTGCATGGACAAGGATTCTATTAAACAACATCCGGCTGCAGCGGAAAGTGGTTGCTGCTTGGTTCATTGAGACCGGTGGACATGGGGTTTAGGCTCTATCGGGTTTAGGGTTTAGACTTCTGGGCCCAGGGCTTAATGTGTTGAGTTCCCCGGGAAAAGCTGAAGCGCACCCTGAATTTTCCCGGAACTGAAGGCTAACTTGAAGAATTCTGTAATGTTTCAAGGTTCAACGGCCTTACGTTCCCTAAATGCTAAGCCTTAAACCCTAAACCCTAAACTACCCTAAACCCTAAACCCTAAACGCCTGGCCTCAAGGAGAACTATTGCGGTACTCGGGTCACCCCTTACATCTGCAACGACTGAGGCCCAAAGCCCTGCACCCTCATGCAAGCCTTGAATGCCTTCAACCCAGAGCCCAAAACCCCTGTAGGGTTTAGGGTTTAGGGTTTAGGGTTTAGGGTTTAGGGTTTAGGGTTTAGGGTTTAGGGTATCAAGCTACTTGTAACCCTACAATGCCCCGGAGCCTTGTGGGGTTGCGCGTTCACGGTTTTGGGGGCTTTACTTGGAGCAACTGCCGCATGTGGGGACTTTAACTTCGCCTGAATTCAGGGAGCTTCTAACCTGCAAACTTAGGGTTTAGGGTTTAGGGTTTAGGGTTTAGGGTTTAGGGTTTAGGGCTTAACCCCAAAACCCTAAAAGACACCCACATTCCCTCACAGAGTCCAACCCTGAAGAATGAGCCGCAAACTAAACTGATAAACCCTAACCCTAAACCCTAAACCCTAAACCCTCAACCCTAAACCCTAAACCCTATTGCTCACCTGTCTCAGAGAGACCTGAACAGCGATCTCTGGGTGCGGTGCAGGATCTTCTCAGGTTGCCAAGCGCATCTGAGCCGTGAAAGAGGTTTAGGGTTTCGGGTTTAGGGTTTAGGGTTTTTGGGTATCAGGGTTCTTGAGGAGAGGAGGGGGGAGAGGAGTGAGTGTTTTGGGGTTTTGGGGTTTAGGGGTTTAGGGGTTTAGGGGTTTAGGGGTTTAGGGGTTTAGGGGTTTAGGGTTAAGGGTATAGGGCCGTTGTGGCTCTTAAGTGGCAGGGTGGGTAAATGTGGGGGAGGCACCTGAGTGTTCAGGTGTGCCAGGCACCCTATAAGCCCAAAACTCCGAAATCCAGCAAAGGCCCCGAGCCCTAAACCCTAAACCCTAAACCCTAAACCCTAAACCCTAAACCCCCCTCACCCTGAACATCGTCACAAGCCCTAAGCCCTAAACCACAAGGCATGAACAGCCCCGAACAACCTCTGACCCGCCCAGAGCATTACAATCGTTAGGAACTCTAAACGCCACATCAGGGTTTAGGCTTTAGGGTTTGGGTTTTGGGCGGGGGGCCCACTACCTGGACCTTACACCCACAACCGGCCTTAGAACCTTGAAACCTGAACCCTAAACTATCAACAAGTTGGGACGCCTCAGCCCTTCCAGCCCATCATAGTAGGCTGTGATGGCACTGGCGACCACGACGCCCACCACCTGGTTTAGGGTTTAGGGTTTAGGGTTTAGGGTTTAGGGTTTAGGGTTTAGGGCTTAGGGTTTAGGGTTTAGGGTTTAGAGTTTAGAGGTTAGGGCGTAGGGCTCAGGGCTTCGGAGGGCCACTTGGCTACCGCAAGCCCCTGGAGTCATTGGACCTCGCAGGACTTGTGAGAGTTGAAGGGCCCATATGGGGGCTTCCGAAATTCGGGGGGGGGGGGGGGGGGGGGGGGTACCTTGTGGGGGTCCTTATGATCCTACTATTTGGGGACTACATTAGGGTTTGGGGTTCAGGGCCCCTTTGGGGGTTTCCGACCTACGGTGTACCTTATTGGGCTCTTTATGATAAGGTGACGCAATTCGGGGGTCCCTTTCTTTTTTCGAAAGCCCCCAAAGTGGTGGGAGGCTTCAGGCTGAGGAGGCTGAGGGTTTAGATTTTCCCTCACCCCTACAAGGCTTCATTCGGCTCGTTTCTGAGCTTCTGCTGTAGCAAAGTTGCTTCTTGCTTCGCGTTCCCAGACGGTTCTTGTAAGCTTCGCGTTCCGTTCGCAAAAAAGATCTTTCTCAGAAACCTCGATGAGAGGAGCCAAACTGCAGGGACCAGCAATGTTGGGCTTAAGGGCTTAGGGTGAAGGAACTGCGGGTTTAGGGTTTAGGGTTTAGGGTTTAGGGTTTAGGGTTTAGGGTTTAGGGTTTAGGGTTTAGGGTAGTTACACGGGTAATATGGTCCCTGACCTCCTTAAGAGGGTTCTGAAGTAGGGGCCCTTGGGTTGTATAGGGTATATGAGGGGTATATATATTGGGTCCCCTTTTCGGATGCAACTGCCCAGAGAACCCTAAAACCCTAAACCCTATGGTTTAAGCTTTGGGGTGGCCACTGTTTCTGCTAGGGTTTAGGGTTAGGGTTCAGGGTTCAGGGTTCAGGGTCCAGGTCCAGGGTCCAGGGTCCAGGGTCGAGGGTTGAGGGTTGAGGGTTGAGGGTTTAGGGTTTAGGGTTTAGGGTTTAGGTTTTTTTTCAGTCACATCTTCGAGTCAGAGACCATATCTTTGTGGCAGAGGCAAGGGCTCCATGTGATGTTTATCTAGCGTTTGTCCTGCTCTCAGCCTGAGCACCCGAACGTCCCCCCAAGACCTTTAGAACCCTGACCCTGATGAACCTCCCCCCCCTAAACCCCCCAAAAACCTAAAACCTAAACCCTAAACCCTAAACCCTAAACCCTAAACCCTAAACCCTAAACCCCTGGTTGGAGTACGCTGCAGGATCCTCGAGTCTAATGGCATGTGCCCCTTGCGGAGGTGCCATCGATCGTGCTCTGCATGATCCAGGCTTCCATTTTGCGACGCCTTTCCCTCATGTCTGCTAGGCGGATCATAATGCGCTGCAAACTGAGCTGTCGTGCCTCTTGTTGCTCGTGTATCAGCCTAGAGTGCGCACTTTCCTTGACAGCTCCTGGAAGATCAACAGCAGCTCCCGCGTTGAAGTTGTGTGCTTCGTTGAGATGTCCAAGGTGCTGAGCCACTGCTGCACCAAACTCCTTTGACATTTTGGTCTGTGCAGCTGTGATCCTAGCTGATTTTGGTACATATCTGGGAGAAGCTCTCGCATCATCGAAAGCTGACCCCGCAGAAATCTGGATTCTGGAGCCAATGACTTGAGATCCTCCTGGGATCCTTCTGAGATACTTCAAAGCTCATGAACAAGAGACCCCTTCAGCATACCACATCAAAGGTTTGGGGTTGAGGCTTTTTTTCGAGGGGACCCCCTTTAGGCTCTAAACCCCAAACCCCTTGAACCCCAAAATCAACGTAATCCCTTAAACCCCCTTAAAACCCCTTAAAACCCCTCCCTTAAAAACCCCTTGAGCCTTACCCCAATCCTGAGGCACCCCGCGAAGCAAACCAGACCCATGACCGTGGAGTTCGTCACCTCGATGCGTTTCGAGCAAGGGCTTGAGGTTTGGGGTTTGGGGTTTGGGGTTGGGGGTTTGGGGTTTGGGGTTTTGGGCGCCGATCGATCGACAATATGGAGGTTTCCGAAATTAGGGGTACCTTCTTGGGGTCCTTTTCAGAAGGGGATCCTACTATTTAGGAGTCTTTCTTAGGGGTTCCTTATGGAAGACAGTGAATCAGGATTTACTTGTTTCTGCTAGACGACCCAAGCCCGCAGCAGAATTAAATCAAGATTTAATGGACATGAATCAATGACCAAGCCAGAATAGAATAATAATAGTAATAATAGTAATAATAATACTAATAATAGTAATAATAATAAGAAGAAGAATAATAATAGTAATAAATAATAAGAATCGTAATAATAATAATAGTAGTAATAATAATAATAGTAATAATAGTGCTAATAATAATAGTAATAATAATAATAGTAAGAATAATAATAATAGTAGTAATAATAATACTAGTAATAGAATAATAGCAATAATAGTAATAATATAGTAATAAATGTAATAATAGTAATAATAATAGTAATAATAAGAATAATAATTAATATATTATTAATAATAATAAATCATAGAAATAGGAAAATAATAATAAATAATAAAAAATAAAAAATACGAATAATAGTAATAGTAGTAGTAGTAATAATAAACAATAATGATAGTAATAATAACAATAATAATAGTAGTAATTAAAAGTAATAATAATAATAGTAATAATAATAGTGGTAGTAATTAATAATAATAATAGTATTAATAGTAATAATAATAAGAATAGAAATAATAAGAATAACAAAAAAGTAATAATAACAATAATAGTAATAGTAACAAGAATAATAGTAATAATACCAATAATAATAATAATGAAACTAATAATAATACTAATAGTAATAATAATGGTACAATTAAATCATGATTTAATGGTGCTAATGGTACAATTAAACCATGATTTAATGGTGCAAATAGGTACCGATTAGCAGAAGTCTCTGCTATACCATTAACTCAGGATTTAATTGTCTGCCAGTCAAACGCAAAGAAACACAATTAAATCTGGATTTAATTGTGTTTCTGGAGGGGCAGGGTATGTCGAGGTAGGTCAAAACCCAACCCAAAGGCAACAAATAAATCAGGATTTAACTTTTTTTAACTTCTGGATTCATTGGTTTTCGGTTCCTTATGATCGTAAACTCCCATATCGCTATGTGGCGGGTTTACGAACATAAGGGACCCCTACTAATATCCCCAAAATGTAGGACCCCTTATAATAAGGACCACAAGACAAGAAGGTACCCCTAAATTCGGAAACCCCCCCCCAATGTGTGGACATATGTATATATATGTACTATCTGCATATATACATATATATATATATATATATTTATTTATATTTATGTATTTATTTATACTCATGTAAAGATTAAAAAAACTCGACCTTTACGAACAACAAACGCATAACACGGTATGCATACACATATACGTGCAATAAGCACATCTTATGTACATATGGTCGCTTCTCTGGAAATAGGGTTCCTTTCGGGGTTGGTATCACAAGGTGGCCCCTGAATGCTCGGGTACCCAAAACGGGACCACAATTTTGCGAACTGACCATATGTTCGTAAACTTGGATTCAGAACATGGACACTTCTTTACTAGTGTTGTGCATCCATCCCAAGCCCTGCACCCCTGAATTGGCCCAAAGCCTCATGAAATGCCCGACACATAAGCCTGAAAACCCTAGATACCAACCCACAAAGCCTCAGCCCTAAACCTCTAACCCTAAATCAATAACCTTCAACCCAGGCCCGAAGCAACTCTGAGCTCCAAACCCTATACTTTGAAACCCTAAACCCTAAACCCTAAACCCTAAACCCTATACTTTGAAACCCTGAACCCCAAATCCCAAAGCCTAGGCTGTAACTGGGGATGGTAGGCAGTCTGCTCTGCAACTGACTGAGCCTTCGGCCGTCGTGCTAAGCGCCTGGCCATCACTTGGGGTCGCTGCTCATTGTGAGGTTTAGGGTTTAGGGTTTAGGGCTTAGGGTTTAGGGTTTAGGGTTTAGGGTTTAGGGTTTAGGGTTTAGGGTTTAGGGTTTAGGGTTTAGGGTTTAGGGTTTAGAGCCCTGCCTCCCGCACGTAGCCATGAACATACCCTAAGAGCTGTAGGATGGGTTGTTGTGTGTTTTGTGTGTGTGTGCGTGCGCGATGTGTTTCTTTGACTTGATATGTGGAGGAGTCTACTCCCTACAACCCAAATAGCTTGTTTATCCATTGGCTGCTGTCCCCACAAGACCAGCATGCCTTATGAAATTCTGACCCCTAAACCCTTGAACCCTATAAACCCTATAGACCCTATAAACCCTATAGACCCTATAAACCCCTATAAAGCCTAAACACCCTAAACCCTAAACCCTAAACCCCAAACCCTAGCCCTAAACCCTCAACCCTCAGCCCTGGAGTCGAAACACCAAGAACCCCAACAAGCCCACGCCAAGCGAACGCTCCACGAAGGAGCGGAGCCTTTTGAAGGATCAGCGTCCTCCCCGCATCGGACACGATGTAGACCATGATCAGTGCCTCTAGGGGGAGGGTTCCATGAATTTAGGGGGTTTAGGGGCTTCGGGGGGTTGGGGTTTAGCGCTTTTAGGGACTTCCGGGCGTTTCAGGAAGACTCAGGGGGTTCAGGGTGCTTAGAACCCCAGTTCTGACTATACGTATCAGCCCCCCGAAGGCCCCTAAGTGGGTCCAAGTAGGGATAGTTGCATGAATTTAGGAGGTTCCGGGACTTCAGGAATTGCCATGATGGCGCGGCCGTTGCCTGAGCTCCCCGACTCTAGATCTACCCAACACTAAACCTTGAAGTCCCTAAATCCGAAAGTCCTAAACCCTACACCCTAAACCCTAAACCCTAAATCCTAAACCCTAAACGCAGGGCCTGCGTCATGAGGAGTTTGGCTATGCTGGCGGCATCCATGGGCGCACAGCAGACCTGCTTTCACCGGAGACTGCGCGGAGTTTAGGGTTTGGGAGTTTTGGGACCTTGCGATGCTTCCGGGCTTGGAGTTTTGGGGTTTGTAATTTAGGCCTTAGGGTCTGGAGAGTTTAGGGCTAGGAAAGTGCGGGTGTAGGGCTTCGGTCTTTTTGGGGCTGGGGGGGTTCGAAAGCTGAAGCGCAGGGGAGCCAATGCGAAGGGCTTAAGGTGTCCTACCCGAAACCCTAAAACCTAAACCCTAAACCCCAAACCCCAAACTCCAAACCCGAAATCCTCGAGGCTTCTGGTCGTAGGGTTCAGGGCTTTTGGGTTTATTTGGGCTTGGGATTTTCTGGTTCAGTGCTGTTGGGAGGTTGGGAACACTGCCTCTGAATCCAGCAACCCGAAGCAAGCCCTAAATCCCAAAAACTATACCCCAAACCCTACACTTTATAGGGTAGCTACATGGTCCCTCCCTGCGGGCTCCTTGCATACCCTGTCAGACTTCCCTTAGACCGCACCGGTTTTCTTTCAGCCTGGTTTGCAGAGCTGCAAATCCCTACGGGCTTCTCCGCACAAAAGACCGCGCGCGGCAAGCGATAGAAAGCTAAAGGGTTTGGGGTCTATACTTGGAGGTTCAGGGTACTTATAACCGCAAAAATAACTGTACTTATAAGCCCCCTGAGTCCCCTAAGTAGGTTAGTAGACTCCATGAAGCTCCAAGTAGGGTTTCGGGTGTAGGGTAGCCCGAAACCCCTACAACCGCAAAACCAACACGCTGTTGGCGTCCTTACATGACCCGGATCTTGCAGAAGAATTGAAAGGTAGGGGATCAAGGCTTGGAGTTTCGGGTTCAAGGGGGTCTAGGGTTTAGGGTTTACCCCAAAACCGCAACCCTAAGCCCGGAACCCAAAACCTACACTACGATGCCCAGCCCATCTCACGCAAGTAGGCCAAGCCACCCCCAATTTGGTCCAACCTCGCCGGTAACTTGAATGAACAACCGCTTTTTGATCCCGAAGCCCTAAACTTACCTAAACCCTAAACCCTAAACCCTAAACCCTAAACCCTATACCCTAAACCCTAAGACCTAAACCCTAAACTTGCCCTGAACCCCTAAAAACCATCCCCGCCCCCTCGTTACTCGGAGCCTCCTCCTCCTGTGCCTCCAACTTCTCTGTGACATTGCGCTTCAGAGGCCTCTCATGCGCGTCCAGGTTCCAGGGGCGTTTGGGTTTAGGGTTTAGGGTTTAGGGTTTAGGGTTTAGGGTTTAGGGTTTAGGCTTTAGGGTTTAGGGTTTAGGGTTTAGGGTTTAGGGTTTAGGGTTTCGGGTTTCGGGTTTCGGGCTTCGGGTTTCGGGTTTACGGTTTAGGGTTTAGGGTTAGGGTTTAGGGTTTAGGGTTTAGGGTTTCCTTTTCAGCGCGCCAGCCACTGTGGTGCTTGAAGGAGTACGTAGCCGATGTAATTAACCCTAAACACTATACCCTAAACCCGAAACCCTGTTTAATCCTAAGCATGCAGTCGATGAAGACGCTGAAGAAAGATGTTGATGTAGTCCATGAAGTCAAGGGCGCAGTTACGTTTTAGGGTTTAGGGTTCTACGGTATTAGGGTTCTTTGGGTCTTTTGGGATCAGGGTTTCAGGGTTTTTGGGAACAAAGGGTGCCCTTTCTGGTTTTGAGAAAGAATAGGGGCCTCCTCACGGTCCTTCTTTTGGCAACTGAACGCGCTTAAAGACAAGGAAGCCGACCCACCAGTAGGGAGCCCTAAGCCATGTCCGTTTAGGGTTCAGGTTTCAGGTTTGGGGTTCACATTTCAACGGAACCCTCAAGGTACCCCGGCCCACCTATATAATCCTTTCAACCCCGTGCAAAAAAAAACCAAGCCCAAAAACAACATGTAAACCGACAAGTCCACCCTAACCGTCGAACCGTCACCTGCTTGAAGCCCTAAGCTCCAAACCTAAACCCGAAACTGTAAATTGAGCATGCTAAAGGCCACGCCTCTCTTCATTACGATCACTGCGATCACGGGTGCGCCCCTTCCGCCTTCGGCATGCCGAAGCCCCTTATAAACCCCAAACCCCAAACCCTAAACCCTAAACCCTGAACCCTGAACCCTAAACCCTAAACCCTGAACCCTAAACCCTAAACCCTAACTCTGATTTCTGCACACCCTGTCATCCGATACCGCAGAGAATCGACGCCAGGGTTCGAAGTCTACACCCGCCACCCCTCACATTCCAGATACCACAGAGGCCTTAAATAGTGCTGGGGCTTCGGGGTTTTGGGGGTTTGGGGGACCCTAAACCCTAAACCTTTTAGGGTTTATGTAGGGTTTGGGGCTCAGGACTTTCGGCCCAAGTCGCCCTAGGGCAAGCTTTAGGGCTTAGGGTTTAGGGCTTAAGGTGTAGGTTGAGTGGTAAACCACCAAAAAGATTTGAGGTGTAGGGCTTCGGGAATTGGCGGGAATCTCAACCGCAAGCCTAAGCTACTATTTGCTAAAGAACCACCCACAAACATTAAAACTATTCTGCCTCGTAAGGGAAACATAGGGTTCATGATCTCTAATTTTCTTGGGCGGCTTCTTGAGCAAATCATAGAAAGGCCAGGGGCCTTCATGAAGCTGTGCGGCTGGGTAGCTCTCGAAATTGAGTTCTCTTTCGGGGTCCCTAAACCCTAAACCCTAAACCCTAAACCCTAAACCCTAAACCCTAAACCCTAAACACTAAACCGTAGAATAACAACCCCAAGAGTTCAAAAACGGGACCCTGCTCAAGGATGGCCCTTAAAAGCCACTGCAACCTATTCCTCTTAAACCCAACAAGGGCCAAATGAAACATACCATAAGGGCTAGACCCTAAACCCTAAACCCTAAACCCTAAACCCTAAACCCTGAGGCGCCGCTACAAGAAGCTGAGCTCCTTGCATGGGCTTCGGCGTTGTGGGATCGGCCTGCGGTTTAGGGTTTAGGGTTTAGGATTTAGGGTTTAGGGGTTTAGGGGTTTAGGGCTTAGGGTTGGCAGGGTTGAAAGCTTGGGGCTTGGAGCTTGGGACTTTACAGGGTTTCGGTTCAAAGTAAAAGTCTTGAGGGTGTAATTCGGGTTCTGGTCGGATTCAATGCCAGCTTGGTAAGGCTTAAGCGGTGGTTTGGCAGGTTTACTAACTTTACGGCGAAGCCCCAACACCAAACACCCCGAGACCCAATTCTTGGCCCCTAAAGCCTCAACCCATCTCCCTGAACCCTAACCTTGCAGACCCAACGAACCCAAAAAGGGCTTATACCCTATTAGTAAGAATTATAAAAGTATAGAAAGCTCACGCCAGCACTCCACAATCAAAGTGGCTACAAGCATGATTCGAAGAATCTTCCAGGCTCTGCATCATAGAAGTCCAGCTCGCGGAATGGGAACAACCATGGAACCGACGAAAGACGGAATGCACTCTTGAAGGCAACTCACGAGGTGCATGCGGTATCATGCGGTCAGGCTCTGGGCAACGTCTTGCAACAACGACTTTCGCAATTTATGACGGCAAGCCCGCAAAACGTGCTTGCACAAGGCGCGGTCACGCCGGGCACAGGGGTGCAAAGCCCTGAGCACTGAAGGTCAGGCGAGGGGCGGGAAGCCCAAATTGATGCAGCAAGACATGCACCTGCGAAGACCAAGACTGCCAGGGTAGCTCGCTCAACATGAGCGTCAAGCGTGCTGTTGGATACCCCAGGGTTTAGGGTTTGGGGTTTGGGGTTTAGGGTTGAGGGTTTAGGGGCCCTCCCGACAACAGCCGCGCACAAGGCAGCCTCGTTGACATGCTGCTGCCTCGGAGACCAAAACTATTATAACATACGTCCTTTTAAGGTTTACATACATATATATATATATACACATACATACATATTTGGGGCCATATACCCGATACTACTATAATGTACGTCCGATTATAAGGTACATGAACCATGAACCCTCTCTGAAAGATATTTCTGAATATGATCCTCTTAGAACCCAATAAGGGGAAATATAGAATGTCCCAAGAGCCCACCATAGCCTGTCCCGCCCAACACCCTAAAGCCCTCAGCCCGTAGACCATTAAAGCCAGTAAGCCCTTAAGCCCTTAAAAAGCCCTTCAACCCTAAGCCCTTGCACAATCCCCCCCCCTCCCGAGAAAAACAAAACTAAAGACGTAAAGCCTGCCTTAATCCCATAAGCCCTAAGCATGAAGCCCTAAGCCCTAAACCCTAAAACCTGAACCCTAAACCCTAAACCCTAAACCCTCAACCCTAAACCCTAAACCCTAACCCTCCCCCCCTCCCCCCCGCTCTCCACGACCCCGGCCGAACCTCCGCCTTGGGGAGGCTGCCCAGGTCGAAGCCCGGAGCGGCCTCTGGCATGACTAGGGTTTAGGGTTTAGGGTTAGGGTTTGGGGTTTAGGGTCTTTAGGGTCTCTAGGGTCTCTAGGGTCTCTAGGGTCTCTAGGGTCTCTAGGGTCTCTAGGGTCTCTAGGGTCTCTAGGGTCTCCAGGGTCTCTAGGGTTTAGGGTTGGGATGTTCCCCTTGTACTAACAGTCCTTAATATGGATTACGATAGGGGTACCATAAGCCCTACGGAGGACTGTTTGCATAAGGGGCAACAGGTCCAGGCTCTAGGGTTCCCAAACACCCTCTCACCCTAAACCCTGCACCCTAGGGTTTAGGGTTGAGGGTTCAGGGTTCAGGGTTTAGGGTGCATGGTTGAGGGTTTAGGGTCTCTAGGGTGTAGGGGTTTAGCGTGCATAGGGGTTAGGCATGTTCAGGCTATAAAGAGGGTGTAGAGTTGAGGGTTTTAGGGTTTTGGGGTTTAGAGTCTTTAGGATCATAGGGGCACATTCCTCAGGATTCTTCTAGGTTTGATCGGTCAGAGCACCCCCCCCAAAATCAAAACACACAACTCAAAAACGCTTAAAGCGACCCAATAAAATAAACCGATAGCCCGTAAACCCTTCAGAGCACAAAACTAAACCCCACGCCCGTAAATCCTTAAGAGTACTCAAGATGATCAACGCAAAGCCCGTAAACCCTTAAGAGCACCCAATACAAAAACAACAACAACCCGGCAATCTAGTTTGTCTTTGTGTTGGGTTGATGCTGCAAACTCGGAAGCATGAGCCCTAACCTACAAGGGCTTGTGGGGCTTGCGGCGTTTAGGGCATTTTCGGTTAGGGTTTTATGGTTTCGGGCTTATGACAAGAGAGTGTTCTTAAGAGCTCTTTAGGGGGCGATCAGGGCCATATGGGGTTTGGTCTGAGTGTTGTTCGAGGTTTCGGGGTTTCGAGACTCTGTAGGGGGGCCTAAGACTTTTCAAGGCTTGGGTTCTTAAGGCTATTCTGCAAGAATCAAGTCCAACTCTAAAGCCAAAGAAGCATCGCAAGCTTTATCTTAATTGCACAACTGCACCCGATCACCCTCAACACTACAGCCTGAATCCTCAACCCTCAGCCCGCAACCCCCAGACCTAAACCCTAAACCCTGAACCCTAAACCCTCAACCCTAAACCCTAAACCCTGTGAGCACCTAGCTGAAAGATGGAGTTCGTGCACGCTTTTTGGCTGCTCCAAGCGCGCGTTGCCCGGCGGGTCGCAGGCTGGGAGGTGGCGGAAGCTCGCCCCAACACGCAAGCGCAACCCAAGGAATGGTGTAGGGCTTAGGGGTTTCAGGGTTTCAGGGTTTAGGGCTTCAGGGTAGGGTTTAGGGAGTTTAGGGTTCAGGGTTTAGGGTTTCAGGGTAAACCCCTAAACTGAAACCCTAAACCCTCAAGCCCTGAAGGCTTGAGCTCTGCCACCCAAACCTGGAAGCTGCTTTGGAGCAGTTCGGTGTGCCGGTAGCACGGTCCCCAGACTTCGTGGGCCGGGATTTCTAAGCCTACAAGGTTAAGTAATCCTAAACTATAAACCCTCAACCCAAAGAACCCTTGTCCACGAGTCGTTTCGTGGGGTTCCTTGACGCTCTTCAGCCTCGCGGGTGGGTCCCGTGCTCTGCACACCACCTGGGCACGTTCTACCTGTGAAACATGGGCACCCTCTCTTCTGCCCCCGCGGCTGCAGCGTAACCAACAGTTAGGGTTTAGGGTTTAGGGTTTAGGGTTTAGGGTTCTAAGCCCTAAACCATAGCCCCTGTTTAGACTCGGAACTCTCGAACCTGGCCCATGGATCCGAAACCCAATGCCCCAGACACTCACCGGCACGCTTTCCACAGCGGCTTTCCACACAAAGACCGCCCCCTCGTCCCCTCCTGAGTAGATATAGAATTTTGAACTCATTCTCATTGTGTATATGCATAATTTAATGTTCCTACGCTAGTATTTGTGTGTTGTATCATGTTCCCCTCCTGAGTCCTGAGGTTCAGGGTTCAAGGTTGAGGCGTACGTCATCTCTTGAGGGCTGCCTTGGAAACTCGTGGGTACTTATAACGCTGATGATGACCGTAGTAGACTTATCATTGGGGTTATGAACCTTACATTGTACCTAAACCCTAAACCCACAAAGCTCCAAGTGGGGTTAACGAACCTAAGGGACCCCTCATACAGACCCCAAACAGAACAGGATTCCCTGACAAGGGACCCCCCCCCAAAAAAACCTAAACCCTTTTTTCGGAAACCACCCTAAACCCTAAACCCTGAACCCTAACCCTGAACCCTAAACCCTAAACCCTAAACCCTAGCCCTAAACCCTAAACCCACGAAACCTCCAAGTAGGGCTTGCGGAAAGCAGCCGACAGCTTCCTCCGCGCCACCAGCGCTGCAAAGATCGGCCGGGATTCCAACTTTGGGGCGCCCGCCGAGGTCAGCTTGCCCGCCAGGGTTTAGGGTTTAGGGTTTAGGGTTTAGGGTTTAGGGTTTAGGGTTTAGGGTTTAGGGTTTAGGGTGTAGGGTTTAAGGGAAGTGTCATGGTCCCTTCATATGGTCCCATACCTTCTTTTCCAGAGTTCTGAGGCTTCCCCCCAATAAAGGGCCCATATTAAGGGGACCATGAACTAACCTAGAAGTTTCGGGTTTCGGGTGCAGGGTCTTTAGGGTGCCGGGCTGTAGCGTCTCCGCTTTGTAGGCCATGTCGGGTTTGGGTTTAGGGTTTACGGTTTAGAGTTTTAGGGTGTTGGGGCTTCAGGGTTATAGGACTGAAGGGTTTAAGAGTTTATAAGGGCTTAAGGTTAAGGTCGATTACTGCATGGATGTCTGGCCCATATCTTCACCCTAAAGCCTGAAACCTAACCCGAAAACCCTTAACGCTTCACCCTTAACCCTTAACCCTAAACCTAAACCCCGAACCCTGAGCCCTATCCTGGGCCGACCTTTTTCAGCTCATCTTGCCCTAAGTATCCTGTCCCTCCTGGGTTAGGGGCACTAAGGCTTAAGGACCAAAGGAGCTTGAGGTCTATTGCTGAATGGACGTCTGCCCTAAAGCCTACACCCAACCCCAACCTTTCCCAACCCTCCGAGGTACCCCGAACCTGAAGAACTCAGTACCGACCACCCTAGAGACCCGAAACCCTCCAAACCCTCTAAACCCTATACCCTAAACCCTAAACCCCAAACCCCAAACCCCCAAACCCCAAACCCGAAACCGTAAACCCTAAACCCCACACCAAGGCCCCCCCCAAAACCAACCGAAACCCCAACCTGAGTGGACCCTGGGTATCCTGTCAACTCCTGGTGTCCCGCCCTGAGGGCTGGGTCTAGGGTTTAGGGTTTAGGGTTTAGGGTTTAGGGTTTAGGGTTTAGGGCTTAGGGCTTAGGGCTTAGGGTTTAGGGTTTGGGGTTTAGGGTTTAGGGTTTAGGGTCTAGGGTTTAGGGTTTAGGGTTCAGGGTGCTCCTAGAGCCCAGAAAAGAAACCCTTCAACCCGGGACGGGTGCGGCTCTTAGAACTCGTTCGCACAAACCTGGCGCAAGGAGCGGCGCGGCTGATTTGGAGCTTGGGGTTTTTGGGGGTTCTGGAGTTTGGGGTTCTTCGGGTTGAGGGTTTAGGGTTCTGGCTGTTTTGGAGCTTGGGATTTTGGGGGTTCTGGAGTTTGGGGTTCTTCGGGTTGAGGGTTTAGGGTTCTGGCTGTTTTGGAGCTTGGGATTTGTGGGGTTTTTGAGCTTAGGGTGTTTTGGGGCTTTGGAGTTTAGGGGTATTAGGGTTTTGGAGTTTAGGGTTTTTAGGGTTTGGGGTGTAGGGTCTGGTGTTTGGGGGCTACAGAAGCAAAAGGGCGTGGCGCTGGATTTAGGGTTTATACAGAGGTATCACCCCGGGTTGGAAGTATCATTACATTGGGTTTTGGGAGTCCCTCAGCCATTACTTGGTACGCTTTGGGGTTCCGACTTGCCCTACAAGCCGCAAATGGGCTTGCTCGTACAGAGTGGCATCCGCCTAGCCTTGTTAAGGGACTCCGAAAGACCGAAATGTCATGAAACGACTACCAATTGCAAAATGACATGAACCGCATACTTCCAGGGGACGAATATTTGGGATACTGGAACCCTAAATCCTATACCCTTAACCCTTAACCCCATACCCTAAACCCTACGTCCCTGGAATGTACAGGGGAAGCCTTCAGCTTATACGGCAAGGCAAGGGTGAGCCAAACCCTGTACGCTTTCTTGTTGAATGGAGATTGGGATGTATAAACGGAAACCGAACACTTCCCTGAAATAGGAAGAAGGGAAGTGCTGGACATTCAAGATCTTCACATCCCCCTCCCCTCAGCCCCACAAACCCTAACCCCTTTGACCTAGACCTCTGATGTTTTTTGTTTCTTTCCTTTTTTTTTTGGGGGGGGGGGGGGGGGGGGGGGGTTTGGGGGGGGGGGGGGGGGGGGGGGGGGGATTGGTAGGGCTACCGAAAGTACATGGGGGGGGATTGGTTGGTGGGGGATTGTTTTGGGGGGGGGGGGGGGGGGGGGGGAAGGGGATGTGAAGATCTTGGAGGCCCAGCAGTTCTCTTAGGAATGTAGGGCGATGAAATCGAAACACGCTCAGATGGGAGGGTTACTCAGTGCCCCTGACGCAGGCAGACACCCTTCAACTCAAACCCGGTTTAGGGTTTAGGGTTGAGGGTTGAGGGTTGAGGGCTTAGGACAACTGGACGAAACTGGATCCGGCTGGCTGTGACGCAGCAGCCGGCGCTCTCCAGCAGGCAGGAGAGGAGGTGCATGCGCCTTTCAGTTTAGGGTTATAGGGTTATAGGGATATGGGGTTATAGGGCTATGGGGTTACAGGGTTTAGGGTTTCGGGTTTAGGGTTTTCGGGTTTTAGGGCTTAGGGTTTCAGGTTAGAACCCTTAATCTAAGGTACCTCCTTTGGGAGTTCCCTTTCCGAAGTCGAGCGGAATACAACGGTCTTCCAACCTTGCCCTAAACCCCAAAAACACTACACCCTAAACCGCAAAGCCTATAACCCCAAAACCCTATAACCCAACAAGCCTAAAACCCTAAAACCCCAAAACCCTATAGCCCTATAACCCTACAACCCTAAACCCCCGAACCCTATAACCCCAAAAACCCTAAACCCTACAACCCCAACCTTGCCCTAGACCCCAAACCCTAAACTCTTCCCTGTACTCCTCATGGTGGTGGGCGGACCTTCTGTGACGATCCACGGCTGAACCATTCCTGGAGGAGCCGTGCCGGGATGTTCGGTGCACGCCAAGTGTTGGAAGGACTTGGATGGACTGATACCACTGGACCCGGGGCCACTTGGGCACCATCTGCGATCTTGTGCATCTCGGTGACCATGCTGTAGTCGGCGAGGAGGGGAGGGAAAGCTGACTTTGCCGTTCTTTGAAAGATATCAGCGGGATGCTGAGATGCTGAGATGCTGGAAGCCCCGCCTGCTCGAAGAACTCGTTCCGAAGGGTTCAGGGTTTAAGGCTCTAGAGGTTATAATACTAGGGCGCAAGGGTTTTTAGGTGAAAAAGCGTTGGAAGACTTGAAGGCTTGAAGGCTTTGTCATGAACCCTAAAGGCTTTAGAGTTTAGGGTTTAAGGTTAAGGGCTTGGGGTAAACCCAAAACCCAAAACCCAAAACCCTAAACCCCTAAACCCCATTTAGGCTTCTTCTGAGACGGGAGGATGGGGTGGTAAGCCTGAATTGCCCCTGGGATTATGTATGGCCTACACCCAGTTTGGCACCCTACAACTGCAGGCAACCCTTATAAACGTTTAGGGTTTAGGGTTTAGGGTTTAGGGTTAGGCCCTAAACCCCAATTTTCAGGAAAACATCAAAGCAAGAGTTGCCTAAACTTCTTCTTGGCACCCTACACATAAACCCCATGTGAAAACATCGCCGACGCCAAGAGGGCCATTCACATTCACAGGTTCAGGGTTTAGGGTTTAGGGCTTAGGGTTCAGGGTTAAAACCCCCAATCTGTGCAGCGGTGGCGGCTCCCAACCAACCCTATTTAAACCGTTTCAGTCTGAACCCTCAACCCAAGTAGGTTTCAGGGTTTAGGGTTCTAGGGCTGTAGGTTTTAGGAGGTTTCAGGGTTTAGGGTTCTAGGGCTGTAGGGTTTAGGAGGTTTCAGGGTTTAGGGTTCTAGGGTTGTAGGTTTTAGGTTTAGCGCTTGAACCATTTCAGCTAGCAACACCTTGCAACTCCTAACCCGAAGCGCTAGTAAATACCTAAATGCCTAAACCCCATTCCCCGAACCCTAAATCCCTCAATGACTTAACCCCATTCCAAAACCCTAAATCCCTAAATCCCTAGACCCCTACCCCCTAAACCCTAAACCCTAAACCCTAAATCCCTAAACCCTAAATCCTACATCCCCAAACCCTGTCATGCCTGCTGCGCTCGGGCTCCTGCAGCCTTGGACGCTGCAAGTATGGGCTTAGAGCTTAGGATTTGAAGGGTTTCGGGCTTAGGATTTGGAGGGTTTAGGGTTTAGGGTTTAGGGTTTTAGGGTTTTAGGGTTTAGGATTTTGTGGCTTTGTGTTGAGGATTTAGGCCTTTAGGGCCTTCCTAGAACCCCCCAAGTACCCCTTAAGATGCCCTAACGACCACCCCCATTAAGGCACCCTTCGGCCCTTATTGAGGGGTGTTTAGGGTTCAGGGTTTAGAGTTAAGCCCTAAACCCAGCTAGAAACCTAGGACCCTAGACCCTGAAACCCTAGCACCCAAAAAACTGAGAACCCTAGCACCAGAGCACCCTAAACTCCAGAACTCCAGAACCCCTAGAACCTGAACCCTACTTAAGCCCTGTTTGGGTTAGCTCGAACCCCTAAACCCTAAAGGTTTAGGTTTTAGGGTTTAGAATGGGGTTTGGGGTATCAGGTTTAAACCCCGCAACCCCAAAACCCCACTAACATTGAGCAAACATGAAACCAGGAAGTTGAAGGACCCACAAACTCTACAGCTGTTGAATGCTGGACAGAAACTTGAACGAAGCTCGAACTAGCACATTTCTCAAATCACAAGAGAAAAACGAAAGCACTGCTAGCTCTTGACCCAGCCCTTTTCGCAAGCGCCCGCGGTCAGCAGGGTTTAGGGTTTATCAGGTTTAGGGTTAGGGGACCCCATTTCCCTGACAACCCCACACCCTACTTGAAGGTTCAGGGTACTTCTTAACTAATTAATGAAAAACTGTACTTATAACCGGACTTCAGGGGCTTGTCAGTGGGTTATAAGTGCAGTTATGATCGGTTAATAAGTACCCTGAACCTCCAAGTAAGCCTGCTACTTTCCGATTACACACCGTATAGACACGTCAACTGGCTACGCAAACTTCCTGTTTCTTAGCAGGCAATGTTGGGAATTTGTTTGTACGTACATACTTTACCGAAATTTACAAGGGCATATATAGGGGAGATCAGGTAATCAACTCCCGCATTCCCTACTCAGAACCACAAAACCCCAAAACCCAAAACCCTAAACCCTAAACCCCTAAACCCTAAACCGAAACCCTTTAGGGCCCCAGGCGGGCCAACCAGGACCTCGGCGGAGTTCCCGGAAAGCCGTAGCCGTATCACCTCTCCAGCGCGCTTTCTGGGGGGTTTAGGGTTTAGGGGTTGAGGGTAGGGTTTCGGGTTTCGGGTTTCGGGTTTCGGGTTTTCGGGTTTCGGGTTTAGGGTTTAGGGTTTGGGGTTTAGGGAATACGGGATAGGGTTTAGGGTTTTGGGTTTCGTGTTTGGGATGGCAACCCTTACATAGCGCTTATGTATCTTATGAACGTAACCTTGCTTAGAGGTTGCCGGATTTTGGGGGTCTTAGGGTCTTGTGCGTCTTAGGGCGTAGGGTTTCGGGGTTTAGCTCTAAAGTCTTGGGGCTTCAGGGTCTAGAACTTTGGGGTCTGGGTTTAGGGATCTGGGGTGTATAGGGCTCTCGGGATATAGCTTCGGGCTTGGGGTGTTGGGAGCTGGACCCCTAGTCCCTGCTCCCCAAAACCCCCGAAACCCTACATTTCACCTTCGAAGTCCTGAAACCCTAAGCCCTAACCCACTGAGCCCCAAACCGAAAACAGCCATACCTTCACCTACACCTACACTCTACACCCTAAGACCCGAAAACCCGAAATAACCCTGAACCCTGAATAGCCCTACAACTCTTAATAGCCCAAAGCCGCTTAAAACAGGTTTGGGTCTTGAACCTACTTCTCCAATAGCCAAGGGACCACTGTTCAACCTTACTATTCCCATCAAATGAGGAAACCCAAAGAATCGAAAGTTCAAGCATTGGACCCTTAACCCCGAAAGCCCTAAACCCTTAAACCCCTACAGCCTTTCACCCTAAAGCCTAAACCATGAACCCGAAGCCCTAAATCCCCAAAGCCCGGTTGGGTTTTAAAGCTTCCTGCAATTCCCGGCCTTGAGCTCCAGCTTCTGACACATCAACCCCTAAACCCTGAATCCTACGCCCTGGACCCTGAACCCTCAACCCTGAACCCTCAACCCTGCACCCTAAACCCTAAACCTCAACCCCCCAAAGTGCAAGCCCCGGCCTTAAGCTCCAGCTCCTGACACATCTTACGCAGTTCGCTGGCCGTGGCCTCCTCTGGCAACCTTTTCACAGGGCTTTCTTTGGGCGGGGTTAGGGTTTAGGGTTTAGGGTTTAGGGTTTAGGGTTTAGGGTTTAGGGTTTAGGGTTTAGGGTTTAAGGCTTTAGGGTTTTAAGGGTTTAGGGCTTTGGGGGTTGAGGGTTTGGCGTTGGAGGCTTTGTGGTTTCAGGGCTTTGAGTTGCGGATTTTGGGTTAAGGGCTCAGGGTCTAAGGCTTTATGTAGGGCTTGTTGTCGGGTTTTTTGGTGCCAAGAAGCTATACTACACAAGGAGTCCTTGTAGGGCTTAGGGCTTCGGGGCTTCTTGTTCAGGCTGAGGGTCGGGTTTAGGGCGATGAAAAGGAGTGTCGGATAGGGGACCACCGCGCAGAACTGAGTTTCTCCAACCTCCACCCCTTCATCTGTCACCAGGAGTTCGGTTATGAAACGCAGTGGCCCTAGATACCCGGTTTAGGGCTTCGGGTTTATAGGGCTCAGGGCCCCCAAAACCTAAACCCTAAACTCTAAATTCTAAACCCTCAACCCTCAACCCTAAACTCTAAACCCTAAACCCTAAACCCTAAACCCTAAAAAGAATCTCGGCACACCATAGACGCGCCTGGTCACGTGAAAGGCCATCCCTGGCAGGGGCACCGCATCGAAGTCCTCTTCGTTCCCCTCATCCTGATGTAGGGCCGTAGGATTTTTTCGGTTTAGGGTTTTCAGTTTAGGTGTTTGAAGGTTCTTGAAACCCTAAACCCTAAACCTAAACCCTACACCCTAAACCCTAAACCCTAAACTCCTAAATCCTAATCACGCAAACGATTCCTGCAGCCCTGAAACCCTGAAATCCTGAAACCCCAGGATCGGACCACAGCTCAAATTGACCCTGGCCCTAAACCCTAAACCCTAAACCCTAAAACCTAAAGCCTAAAGCCTAAAGCCTAAGGCCTAAAGCCTAAACCCTAAACCCTAACAACCCGGGGCTCAGGGTCATGGCCGTGATGTCTAGCCGCTTTAGGAGGAGTGACGCGTCTCCCAACGCGGAGTCCTGACACCCGAACCACAGCTTTTCGGGTTGAAGATGCTGAAGGGCAGAAGTTGGGGTTCAGGGTTCAGGGTTTAGGGTTTAGGGTTCAGGGATTAGGGTTTAGGGTTTAGGGCTAGGGCTTCGCGTTTGGAGGAGGCACGCCCGGTGGGGGGGATGAAGTTTACTGGCCTCTTTGCTCTCATCTTCTTCTCCTGATCAGGAAAGGGAACCAAGTTCGTACCCCTGCGGAGCTTAGGGCTTCGGGTTTAGGGTTTAGGGCTGAAAGGTTTAGGGTTCAGGGTTTTTCCTTGAGGTTCGAAGCAGGGTTTGGGTTGGGCCCTCGGTGGGATCTTAGGAACTGAAGGTCAGGGTTCCAATGCTCTGAATGTTTACGGTTTAGGGTTTAGAGTTTGGGGGGCGCGGGGGTTCTTGGAGGCTCATGGGTGCTTATAAGCAGGGTGAAGATTATGGTAACTTTGCTTATAACCCTGTTGAGGGCACTTATAACCATACGGGTTTAGGGTTGATAGTCTCGGGGTTCTTGCGGTTTCGGATTCAGGGTGCAAGGGTTCCATGACAGAACTCCCCCCTCCACCTCCACCTCCCCACACCACCGTTTCACTAAACCCTAAACCCTATAAACCCTAAACCCTAAACCCTAAACCCATGTGCGCAGCTGAGCTTGAAACCCCAGACCCTCAACCTCACTTCGAGGCTGCTCCGACGCACAACCAAGCCGGCCTTACCAAACGGGTTTCGGTACTGAACTTGGAACCCCAGCAAAAAATCTAATATTTTTGCTGTTTCTTAGGAATTAGAGTACCCAAAAACTAACAACTATTTCCAAGTACCCCTAAGGTTTAGGGTTTAGGGTTTAGAACTCTAACGCCCTGCAGCCTGAACCGTAAACCCTAAACCCCCTCAGACAGACGCCTCAACCCTTAAAGCAATACACCCCACGCCAAGAACCGCGGAAAACCACCACCACCAACCCCAGGAAAGTAGTACAATCCTGATTACTGCCCCCCCCCCCCCCCAAACAACAAAAACTAAACTAAACCCTAAACCCTGAACCCTGAACCCTGAACCCTGAACCTAAACCCTAAATCCTAAACCCTAAACCCCAAACCCTAAACCCTAAACCCTAATCCCACTTTGCGCCGGCCTTCCAGGCTGATATTCTCCACGGTAGAGGAGTCGGCAGCCACGATGAGCTCGGATGGGTCTGTGGCCTTCTTGCCTGGGATTTAGGGTTTAGGGTTTAGGGTTTAGGGTATAGGGTTTGGGGTTGGGGTTTGGGGTTTGGGGCTTTGGGGCTTTGGGGTTATTGGAGGGGTTTTGGGAGGGGTGTTGGAGGGTTTTGGAGGGGTGTTGGGGGTTTTTTGGAGGGGTGTTGTGGGTTTTTGGAGGGGTACAGGGGGTTTGTAGGGGTTTTGGGGTTTTTTTGGAGGGGTTCTGGGGTTTTGGGTCTAGGTTTCCTTTGCGGGAGGGGGGCTGTTTCGGATTGGGGTTTCGGGGTTTTGTGGTTTTTGGGGCTTGGGGGGGCTGACGGTTCCGGGGAATTTGGGGTTTGGGGTTTAGGTTTGGGGAGTTTTAGGGCTAGGGGTTTAGGGCTTGGGGGTTGAGGTTTACGGTTTTGGGGGTTGGGGGGTCAGAGCTTTCGGGTATACAGGCTTCGGTTTAAGGTTTGGGGTTGGATACTTTATCTAGGCAAGCGAAGCCCTGAACATGACCGCTTAAACCCTAACCACTGTAAACCCTAAACCCTAAAACCCTCTAAACCCTATACACCCTAAACCCGAGTCTTCCTGCTGCCGAAATTCCCAGGTCCAATAGCACGTCGTCCACGGCCCAATTTGCTTGGCCTCGACAGCCCCCAAGTGCAGAGGTAGGGGTCTAGGTAAAGGTTTGGGGTTTAAAGGTCTTTACGGTTGAGGGTTAGGGTTTAGGGTTTAGGGTTTAGGGTTTAGGGTTTAGGGCTTAGGGCTTCAGGGCTCAGAGCTGTAGGGTGTGGTCGTTACTGCGGCATTGGGGCTTAGGGCTTTAGGGCTATTGGGTGCAGCCATAATAGGGTTTGAGTTTGATGTTTTTACGGTCTAGGGTCTAGAGTTTAGGACTTTAGGTTTGTAAGCTTTGCAGTCTTAGGGCACAAGGGGGGTTTAGGGTCTGGGCTTAGGCCTGCATACGGCCAATGGGTGCTCTCAACCCTAAACCCTAACTTCCCCACCCAACAAAAAGCAGAAGGCAAATGAGCGACATGAATCGCGCATACTGCAGATTAACCTAAACCAAAACCAAAACAAACCAACACAAAACCAAACAAAACAACACAACACGAAACAAAACACGACGAAAGAACCCTAAACTCTAAACCCGAAACGCTACACCCAAAGCAACTAACGCGCTTGCAGGGCGAGCTGCTGTCGCCCATGGTCCAACTCGCAGCGTCGCCAGTCAGGGCCTGCGTTTCTTGTTCTGGGTTTGGGGTTTAGGGTTTATAGGGTTTAGGGTTTAGGGTTTGGGGTTTGGGGTTTAGGGTTTAGGGTTTCGGGGTTTCGGGGTTTGACGAGGGGGCTTGGGTGTGGATCTTGCTTGGGCCGTTTAGGGTGCCGGGTCGCATATATGCCATTTCTCGTAAGGAGGGGGAAAAGTATCGGTGACTATCTAGGCAGCTGTGAGCGCAAAACCCTAAATCCCCAACCCCAAACCCCAAACCCTAAACCCTCAACCCCAAACCCTAAACCCTAAAACTAAGCCCAATCCCTACACCCTAAACCCCCTAAACCCTAAACCCCCTAACCCTAAACCCTAAACCCTAAACCCTAAACCCTAAACCCTAAACCTCAAACCCTAAAGCCCAAACGCACCACGGGCCTTCTCCAGACGGCGGGCCTTCTCCGTGGCCGGAATGGACGTGACCGGAATGGACTGTGCCTCTCGGGCTCAATCGCTTGGCTGAGGTCTAGGGTTTAGGGTTTAGGGTTTAGGGTTTAGGGTTTAGGGTTTAGGGTTTAGGGTTTAGGGTTTAGGGTTTAGGGTTTAGGGTTAGGGATCAGGGATCGAGTTTAGGTGGTAGGGTTCGGGGCTTAGTTAGGGTTTTGGGGGTTGGGTTTTGAGTATAGGATTTGGGGTTTGGAGTTCATGGTTTAAGGAGTATGCTTCTGCGAAAACTATCATAATAAAACCCTCCAAGCGCTTCCTTGGTTTTTAGGGTTTACATTTAGGGTTAGGGTTTCATATGAAACAAGAACCTTGCTCAAGCCCCCAACAAATTTCTAAACCCCCTCCCCAATCGAACCCCTTGGGGCAAGAACGCAGCCCTTTGAGCAAGCCCTTTTACAACCAAGCCCAAACCTAAACCCTCAACCCTAAACCCCAAGCCCTAAACCCCAAACCCCAAACCCGAAGCCCTAAACCCTAAACCCTAAACCCGGAACTCAGATGGCGGTCGAAGTGGGACGGCGAACTGAAGGGTCCTTCGAAGTTTAGGGGTCAGGGTTTAGGGCCCAGGGTTCGGTTTAGGGTTTAGGGTTTAGGGTTTAGGGTTTAGGGTTTAGGGTTTAGGGTTTAGGGTTTAGGGTTTAGGGTTTAGGGTTTAGGGTTTAGGGCTTAGGGTTTAGGGTTTAGGGTTTAGGGTTTCGGGTCTGGGGTTTAGGGTTTAGGGGTTAGGGGTTAAGGTGCAGGGGTCTTAGGGTTCCCTGCCTCCTGCGCCGTGGCAGGCTGGGTGATAACAGGCCCCCTCGACTGCCGCGGCTCCTGCGCAGTGGCGCATGAAGGGATCCTTGGGGACCAAATGCTACATGAACATATACTGATAACATAAACATGCTAAACCCTAAACCCTAAAATGCGCAAGACCGTGACATGTCGTCACGCTATCCACCGAGCATGCGGCAGGGTCCAGCGAATTTCGCTCGATCACTTCACCGTGTCGGCCGACAAGGAATCTTTCAACTCCTCATCGACAACCCCTTTGACATCTCGGAGTTTCCTTTCCGCAGCTTGTCTCTGGCGATTCCCAGATTCTAGGCGCAATGTCTACAGCGCCTTGCTCTGCGCCCGACTTGGGGAGGCTCACAGTACCTCTAAGGCCAATTAGAACTGTACGTATGATAACCCCCCCCCCCCCCCCTCAAAGTCCTCCAAGTGGGATGTAAGTAGAGTTGTAACAGTCGGCCGAGAAGGCTTCTAGCAAGAACCATGTCAGTGTTCACACACCCCACACCCTGAATTGGGATACCATAGACTCGAAATGCTACTAAGATACCCATGCCTAGAGCTGGCACATGTGCGCGAATTTCGGGTATGCAGGTACTTCTAAGGCTTTAACGGACGAGGCTGTTTGGGGGGGGCCGGAGTCTCCACAAGGAAGCTGGTCTTAGAAACTCGTGCGCTTTCCGTCCCTCAGCATAGCTGTACAAGTATTCAGAACAAGCCTCACTCCAACCAAAAAGAAATATGCGCAACGGTGGGAGCCTAATCTAGGCTAAAGCTGCTGACAGCTTCAGTGACGTCTACGACACGCCCAACAGAAAGCAGCTCTCAACCCGTAAGCCCTAAGCCCTATAAGCCCCCTGAAACGACAAAGACATGGGCGGATGGCCTAAATACACACAGAGGGGTACCTTTGGTTGATAAAAGGGCTGTTAATAAGGGAACTAACACCCCGAATTCAAAAGAATGAAAGAAGCATCCCACTCTACGCAGTTGGTGTGTTAGCGCCATACACAGGATTCTCCTGACTACCCGGTTGCCCAGCCGAAGGATTTTTTTGCGACGGCCCAATAGGGCCGTGGAGGTTGCAGTGCATCCGGTTTTGGGGTCCCTTGGCCCTACACGCTCACATTTGCAAGAGTCAAACGTGGATGATAGGCAATGACAGGGTTGAAGATAGACTTATGGTTGGTAGTTCATACTAAACGGTACCACACACACACACATGCTTCGCATTCAGACAAAGACACGAGAACCTACTTCCCAGGATAGTGCCAAACGATACAATCCCAAGGCCCTTGTGGCTTCTGGTTTAGCGTCCTAAAAGTTTGTAGGGTTGTGCCCCAAATAAAAATTATACACCCCCCCCAAACCGCCACCACCTCAAGAATGTACTGACCTTTGCTTTCAACACAGAGCAAGGAATTTAAAACATGACTCGGTTCAGGCTTTAGTCTTTA
The DNA here is from genome assembly GCA_905221605.1 of Symbiodinium natans. Lineage (NCBI taxonomy): Eukaryota > Dinophyceae > Suessiales > Symbiodiniaceae > Symbiodinium > Symbiodinium natans. The sequence goes on along the minus strand of CAJNDS010002469.1, from coordinate 217,960 downwards.
GGGCTTCACATCCCAAAGCACTGCTTGGGACTCCGGTAAAAGACCCCCGCCTGGGCACGTGGCCGCGCCGGCAGCGTCTTGGCATGGGCCAGGCGCCTGGCAGAAGCTGGGGTATAGAATTAAGAACTTTCAGGCCCTAAGCCCTAAACCCGAAACGCCCTACACCCTAAACCCTCTAAACCCTACAACCCTCCCCTAAACCCCAAGACCCACAGGTAGATCTCCGTTATCACAACGCTCAGAGTCAGCAAACCGGAAGATTTCCGGTTTAGGGGTTAGAGCTTGCGGTTTGGGGTTGAGGGGAACAGAAAGGGATAATATAACCCCTAAACCCCAAACCCGCTGTAATGTATCGTGGTCACAGAACCTCGATGTGAGGGCGCAGGTGACCTAAACCACGCTCTAAACCATCAATGTGGATTTTCTGTCCCGAAAACCTCCCCTGCACAAGCCCTGAAGCAAGGAGCTCTCGCCGTCGCTGTTGTGGCTTGGGCAGGGTGGGACAAGCTTAAGCTTTAGCTAGGCCAACCGGCTACGCAGATCCCGAGCAAGGAACGCTCGCTGACAAATAGCTCTCTTACGTGTGCGGACCTCGTGCGCCGCCTTGCCCCATTTTCGCTGTGTGCCCTTTTCTCCTTCTCTGTTGCACCCAGCTTGGCCGTAAGTTAAAGTTGGCAGCGGAGCCGGTCGCCCCGCTTCCGCCTTTTCCGGACCCAGGCCCCTTGGTGTTGGCCCCTGCTGCCGCTGCGCTCGCTCCTGACCTTCGCCCCTTTCGGCTCTGTCCTCTGCCTGCCATTGTGCAAGTTTGTGTGTGTGTGTGCACACGGCTGCTGCCTTATCTCTGCCTCACCACTGTGGACTTGAGGCTGCTTTTTCCCTTGCCAGCCAACCGGCGCTGTGCCACCGTGGGCACGCGTCTGCAGTGTTCTCCGGCCGTTGTCCTTGTCCTTCTGTTAGCCTTCCGACGCCATGGCTTCTCCCTCCGCGCCCTCTGCTGGCCCTTCAAGTACTTCTGCTGAGTTTGTTCGTGACAACTACATACCTGTCTTTGACAACAAGCCCTCGAGCTACCGTGAGTACAGACAGCGTTTGATGTTGTACTTCATGAAGCTGTTGAAGCGCACGTCTGAGGCTACAATAAACCTGCTGACCTCGCTCACCGGTACAGCGTGGGCCAGGGTTGAGCATCTTTCGGAGACGGCCCCCGACAAAGAAAATGGTTTTGATTTGGTGTTGGCAGAACTGGACAAAGCCTTCCGCTACGACAATCGGGTTGAAATGCCCCGTGCTATAGACAAGTACTTCTATGCTCTGCAGCGCCGCCCAGACCAGACGCTCTTGCAGTACACTGGAGAGGCTAGGGATGCCGTTCGTGAGCTTGAGAAACACGGCATTGCCTTGCCCAGCGAAGTGCAGGGCTATATCTTGCTTAAGAAATCGGGCTTGTCGCCCGAGCAGAAACAGCTGATCCTGAGCCAGGTCGGTGCCAAGCTGACCCCTGACAAGATCGAGGAGTCGATGTTTTTCCTTTTGGGCCAGGACCACAAAGCTGCAGCTCGACAGCCGCCTACCCGAACCTGGCACCGTGGTGGTTCAAAGTCTGCCTCATCCGGCACATGGCGCCGATCTTATGGATCGGCCCATCTGGCGGATGATGGGCAGACCTGGTCCCACTGAAACGGCAACGATGACCCGCCTTCGTGGCCGAGGACCCTGAGGTCTATGAGGAGGACGCTCAGTGGCAGGACGACGGCTACCTGGACGCTCTTGAGCCTGAGAAGACCGAGTACACTTACTATGAGGACATCGCCCAGGATGACGACGAGGCCTATGAAGAGGCCTATGCTTCGTACATAGACGCTCGCCGCCGTCTCGCGGATGTCAAGGCCTCCCGAGGCTTCTTTCCCGTGGTCGCTCTTGCTCCTTCTGCCGACTCCTCTCCCCATTCTCTTCAGATCCCTGTCGGCCCCAGTCGCCGCCCTAAGGGTAAGGGTAAGTCTAAGAGTAAGGGTTCTTCTAAGGGTCGTAGTCCCCCTGTTAAGGGAAACTCTGGCAAAGCCGCCGCCCGTGCAAAGGCCACCACTTGCCTTCGTTGCGGTCAGCCTGGCCATTGGGCATCGCAGTGCCCCATGCCACCTAGCTCCAGCCCCTCCGTTGCTTCAAGTCCTTCAAAGCGTCCTCGGGACACTGTGCGCGTTGCCGCCGACTTGCCCTGTGCCTTGGACTCGGCCCATGCTGTTGATGCTGCCTTGGTTGTCACTGAGGACGGCAACCTTGTTGCACAGCAAGACGGCGGAGCCTCCGCCATGTTGGGTGGCCACCGTCCCGTTATGCAAGCCATAAGCCACCTGCTTTCAAAAGGCGTGTCGCCAGCCAACCTTGCCTTCTCCCGTGCAAACCGTTGCTTCAGGTTTGGTGGTGACAACACACCCTTGCTACCTGGTCCGTGCACTTGCCTGTGTTTGTGCGTGGAGTGCCCGGACGACTTCAAGTCTTCATCGTTGAGGGCGACACGCCTCTGCTCGTTGGCCGGCCTATCCTTAAGGCGTTGCAAGTCAGAACCGACTTTGAACTTGACCTTTGCAGTGTGTTGGGCGGTGAACCGACCGCCGCTTTGCTTGGCCCTGGTGGTGAGTTCATGTTGCAGCTTGACGAAGGCCTTGACTCCGACTCAGTTCTTCAGCCGTTGGCCTTTGACCTTGTGACCGAGGAGTTGGCTACCCTGGCATCCCCGTGTGACCCGCGCTTGCCGCTCCTCACTCTTGCCGACTACCTTGCTGATACGGGCCGTGAGGGCCCTGACGTGGACCTTGCCTTCTCCACCGCCTCGGCGCCCGATGCCGACAGTGCCCCTGCCTTGGACTCTCCTTCTGCCGAAACAAGTGTCGACCCTAGCGTTCATGCTCCTGTCCTTTCGCCCGTAACGCCTAAGCTTCTTAAGTCTTTGGAGGTGTCCGCTCGCCAGGCAGTCAATGCCACCAATAAGGCCTTGGAGGAAGCCCTGTGGTCCTCACCTGCCACACCGCCTGTGTTTTGGGAAGTTTATTCTGGCACTGGTAACTTGTCTGCTGAGATGACCCGGCGTGGTTTTGATGTTCGCACGTTTGACCTTCCTGAGTGGGACTTTACAAAGCCTTCCGAGCGCCGCCGCTTCTTGAACTTGTTGCACCATGAGCGCCCGCATGTTGTGTGGTTGGCGCCTCCGTGTCCCTTGTTGTGGTCCCCGCTCCAGAACTTGACTTCCAGTGACAGCTACCAGCAAGAAATCTTGGAGCTAGACCGCCAGCTCCACCATGCAAGCCACCTCAAGCTGTCTCGTCGTGTGTTCGACTTCCAGCTGTCCACAGGTCATGTCGCAGTGATTGAGTATCCTAAGACAAGTCTTGCTTGGAGGACGCCAGCCTTCCGTGGAATTTCTGGTTGGGCTGCCACCCTTGACCTGTGTGCTGTTGATGCTCGACTTCCCAACCAGCACGGCCGACTCACCCCAATTAAGAAAGCAACCAGGCTCCAGGTTACTCATCCCGAGTTGTGTGAAATGCTGAGCATCAGGTGCCCCGGCCATTCATTTCACTTGCCTTTGGTTGGCCAATCCCCTCGCATTGGCTCGCGCTCGGCCGCGGCTGCTGCCTACCAGCCAACAATGTGTCGCAAGCTTGCCGATGCTTTGCAGACTGCTGTTGATGTTGCACTGGCGCGCCCTGTCTTTGAGAAAGCCTTTGCCGGAGGGTCTGCCTCGGCCTCCTCCGACATCCCTGCCGTGGACTCTTCTGCTCCTCCTCCAGCTCCTGTGTCGCACACTCCCGAGCGTGCCGCTGATGAGCCTGCTGTTGCCCCTGCCGCACCTTCCGAGCCAGATGTGGTGAATCCTCACCGCAACACTGGTGTGTTGGAGCAGTTGCTTACAGAGCGCCCTGCCGAGGCGCAGCGCATTGTAGCCCGGTTGCACAAGAACTTGGGGCACCCCAGCCGGGACCAGATGGTTGAACAACTTCGCGCCCGAGGTTCTTCCAATGCCCTTCTGCAAGCCGCCCATGACTATGTTTGTCCTACCTGTGCTCAGCTGGCTCCTCCCAACCAGCTCCCAAAAGTTCGCTTCGCTCTGCCACAAAGCTCAACCAGCGCCTCATGGCTGACACCTTTTGGGTGACCTTGCCTAAGGGCCGCACGGTCCCTGTGCTTTCCATGCTTGACGCAGCCACCAAGTATGTGGTTGCACGTCCCCTCGTCAGTGAAACCTCTGAGCAGTTCCTTCGTGCCTTGGAACGTGGTTGGGTTAAGTTGTTTGGGCCCCCGCATGTGTTGCAAGTTGACGCTCATCCTTCTTGGGCTTCTGCCGCTGTGCGTGACTGGGTCACTACCCATGGGGTTGAGTTGCTCATTAGTCCCGGTGAGGCACACCAACGTTTAGCCCAGGTCGAAAGAAGGCATCAGGTTCTCAGGCGTGCCATTGACGTATTTATGGCAGACACTGGAGGCACCACAATTGACGACTTGCGTCGCGCCTTGGACTTTCTTGTACCTCAAGTAAATAATACCATAAGTGTGCAAGGCTATTCGCCCACACAGTGGGTGTTGGGATACCAGCCCGACCTTCCTGGCATGCTCCTAGGCAGCAACGTTAACCCTAGTCACTTGGATGGTTCTCCCGACTTTCGTCGCAAGCTTGACCTTCAGTCTTCTGCAGCCAAAGCCATCATGTCCGCTGACAATGATGAGCGTTTGCGTCGAGCCTTGCTTCGCCAAAGCCGTGTGACTTCGTCGGTGTTCGCCGTTGGCCAGCGTGTTTACTACTACCGTGAGGGTACTGGTGTTGGCCCCCGCATCCGTTGGCGTGGCCCTGCCGTTGTTACCATGGTTGAGCAAGACAGCCGCGGACGCCAGTCCGTTGTGTGGTTAGTGCACGGTGCCCAGCTTATCCGAGCTGCCGCGGAGCACTTGCGTCGTGACTTCTCCGACTCAGAGCCTGTTGCCTCGCCCACACAAGCCCTGGAAACCCTTCGTGGCCGCGGCACTACCTCCTTCATAGACCTGCCGAGGACCAACCGGAGGGTCCCCAGGGATGAGGCCCACGCCATGCCTAGTGATGATGAGGTTGTTGAGCCGGACCCCAAGCGTTCCCGTCCTCATGTTGCAGTGGCTCCTGACCCGTCGCATGTGGCACCACCTTCCGTGGACTTCCCTGCACCCGCTCCTTTACCTAACCCTCCGACTCCTACTGTGGACTTTCGTGAAGCGCCCTTGCCGGACGACGCGTCCGATCAATTGTCTGACGACGCCGCCGTGCCTTTGCCAGACTCCGACATGCACCCTCAGGTTTCCGTGCCCGAGCCTGCCTTTGAGCCTGCGCCTGCTCAGCCTTCGCCTGACCTTCCACCGGCCCCCGAGCCTGTGCCTTTTGGCCCCTTTCGTGTGCCCGCGCAGGAGACATTTGCAGAACGCCGTGCCCGCATCGACCGTACAGAAACCTTGCCTTTCCACCGCCAGCCTGCCGCAGACCGCTCACGGTCGCCTCCTCCCAGTGCCGAGCCGGCCCTCACAGAGCAAGCCCACTTCTGTGACGTGCTACCCCAGTCCACTCCTTGCCTGCCACCTGGCTGGACTATTGCCGGCGATGGCCAAATGCACCTTGACTCCGTGCAGGACCAGTGGGAATTTGATGGCCGTCACCTTTTGCGCCGTCACTTCGTGGCCCGGGATCGTGCCTTTAATCCTCTTTCCCCTGACGATTGCCCAGTCCCTGTGCACATGCTTAGCAAGGTGAGGCACACCTATCGCGGCCGGCACCGCCACGATAACAGGTGGCGAGTTCAGCCCCGAAACGGGATGGTGGCCACTGGTGGACTGGAAAGACAGTCTTCAAGGTTCAGCCCAGGTATAGGCAGGAGGCGCATGACGCCTTTTACCAGGCTTCCGATGGACACAGTTCCTACGTTGGTGCTAAACGCAAGGCCGACTTGGATGAGAAGACCTTGAGTCTCAGTGACCGCCTTCTGTTCCAGGAGGCCAAGAGCAAGGAGCTTGCCAGCTTCTTCCAAAACTCGGTTTGGGATTTCGATCATGAGTCTTCCGCACCGTCCGGGCGCATCCTCAAAGCCCATTTCATCCTGAAGTGGTCCAAGAACCCCGACGGTTCTCCTCGAGCTAAAGCCCGCTTGATTACCCAAAATTTCAAGGACCCCGATGCCCTTGGGGGTCTTGTTGACCGTACTGCCCCGACCTTGACTCGTTTGTCTCGGCACACGCTGCTGTCACTTGCCGCCAACTTGGGTTGGGGTGCCGCCACGGGCGACATCAGCACAGCCTTCCTGCAGGGCAAGGAACACTCCACCGCTCGTACCTTGTGGATTCGTCTGCCGGCTGACGCTCGCAAGATGCTTGGGATTACCGAGCCTTCTGTTGTCATGAAATTGCGGAAGCCCATGTATGGGCTAGTGGATGCCCCTCGTGCTTGGTATTGTGAAGCAACCGAACGGTTGGAGCGCCTTGGCTTTGTTCGCCATCCTTTGGATCAGTGCCTTTTCTTGCTTTACGACTGGGAGACTTTGGACTCTCTTGGTCGTCCGCAACTGGTGTGTGCACTTGGGCTCTACGTGGATGACCTTTTGGCCATTGGCAACTCTGTCGACCCTCGCTACTGTTCCGCCCGGGACCGTCTGCAACAGACCTTTGTCTTCCGTGAGTGGCATGAGCGCAAGCCTTCCGTTGAGTACCTCGGTGCTGAGATCGAGCAGAGCCCCGAAGGCGTCTTGCGTTACCATCAAGCCAAGTACCTTTCCAAACTGCATCCCATCACCATACCGAACTCGAGGCTTTGCGACCCCACATCGCCTGTTACCGAAAGGGAGCGTACCCAGCTCCGTGCCTTGCTCGGTGGACTTCAGTGGGTTGCCACCCAGTCCTCGCCGCATATCCAACCTCACACTTCAATGCTTGCCGGCCTTACCACCAAGGCAACAGTTTCGACCCTGCAAGCTGCTAACAAAGCCCTGAGGTTTGCTAAGCATAACGCGGATGTTGGCTTCAGTTACCCTTACCTTGGCCCGGTGGATGAGTTGGTTGTGGTGGCTTACTCTGACGCTTCTTTCGCGTGCAGAGATGACCTGAGCAGCCAGGGTGGCTACCTCATTACTTTGTGCCACAAGGACGCATTGGAAAAGGGCAATGCTTTCACCTACCACGTGCTCGACTGGCGTTCCTTCAAGCTACCCCGTGTTGCCCGCAGTACCCTCTCTGCGGAAGGCCAGGCCGCAGCCGATACTTCACCTCCTTGTTTCTCAAAGCGTTCTTTGATCCTAAGCTGGACTTGAACTCTCCTGATGCCGCGCGTTTGCCCCACAGCTCTGCGCTTGTTGTGGACGCAAAGGCCCTCTACGACCTGCTTCACCAAGATGAGTTGCAAGCCCGTCTTGGGGCTGAGAAACGTACTGCCGTGGAAGTGCTTGTGACTAAGCAGCGCCTGGTTGAGGCCTCTGCTGTCCCCAGGTGGGTGTCTTCCGAACGGCAACTTGCCGACGGGCTTACAAAGGAGAGCGCAACGCAATTGTTCGCCGACCGTTTGCGCAGCCACAAGAACCGCCCAACTGACGACCAAACGTACCAGGCTGCCCGTAAGAAGGATCCTGCCAAGAGACAAGCCTCTGCCACTGAGTTTGCCATTTCACGGCCCCAAGCACTCGCCTCTGCCATGTTTGCCTGCTGCCTCACCACTGCCCGGGCCGAGCCCATCAGCCCTCGGCCTATGAACTTTGTGGACGTTGCTCTTGTGACTTTCTGTCAGACCGCGTCCGGTCTCGTGACAGGCGCCTGCCCAAACAGAGGCTACCTTCAGTGTCAGTGTGGCAATCCGGACAGCTCCCGACAAAACCCCTCTTTCGGTGAAAACCTTTTCCTTTCAGCCTCGTCGTCAAGTGTGACCGCGCAGCCTGTTGCATATCGCCGGGATTCCCTGCCAAGCAGCAACTCCCAGGTGTCGGAGGCTAGGCCGTTTCGCACTTCTCGACATGCCTTGGTTTAAGGTTTAGGGTTTGGGGGTTGGGGGTGGAGTAGCTTAGGGTTTAGGGACTTGCGCCGCGACCCAGTTGCACCTCGAGCCGAGTGCTCATGTTGCCTTCCTGCAGCGTCGTGTCGGCGCACCAGCAAGTGCACAAATCGTGCCAATGGAACATCGCTGTCATTAAGACTTTTCGCGCATGTCACCCTCGCTGGCGATGTTTGGCATTGCAGCCGTGTTTGTGCTGCCTCACGCATGCTTGCAACATATGTCTGCTTCTCGCAACTCCTGGACCAAGCCGGAAGCTGGGTTCCCAGTAGGCCCCTGTAGGACCCTAGGACCTCCTGTAGGACCCTAGGACACACGTAGGACCCGAGGCCCTTGTAGGACCTTAGGTCCCGTAGGACCCAGTAGGCCTGCTCTTTTGCCCTGCTTTTTCTTTCTCCGTTTTTCTCGCTGTACAGCGACCACGGGCCAGTCCTGCTTTCAAAGCCCGGAGATGGCGCAATTATTTGTACCTTCCACCGGTGTGGATTTTCTGTCCCGAAAACCTCCCCTGCACAAGCCCTGAAGCAAGGAGCTCTCGCCGTCGCTGTTGTGGCTTGGGCAGGGTGGGACAAGCTTAAGCTTTAGCTAGGCCAACCGGCTACGCAGATCCCGAGCAAGGAACGCTCGCTGACAAATAGCTCTCTTACGTGTGCGGACCTCGTGCGCCGCCTTGCCCCATTTTCGCTGTGTGCCCTTTTCTCCTTCTCTGTTGCACCCAGCTTGGCCGTAAGTTAAAGATCAACGTCCTATACCTTGAGCCCTCAAACCCGAACCCTTAAACCGCAGAAGCCTAGAAGCCCTGACCCCGAAACCCGACACCTTACACCTAAACCTAGAAGCCCTTAACCAAACCCCCCTTCCGTAAACCCTAGGAGCCCGAAACCCGAGAAGGCCTAAAACCTAATCCCTAGCCCTAAACCCTAAACCCTAAACCCTAAACCCTAAACCCTAAACCCTGAACCCTGAACCCTGAACCCTAAACCCTAAACCCTAAACCCCAAACCCTAGCAAGCCCTCTTAGGAGCTCGGGTATCTCCGCCTGCTGGTGGGCCGGGGAGGCTCAGGCAGCTCCACCAGGCGGTGGCGCCTGAATTGAATTTAGGGTTTATAGGGTTTAGGGTTTAGGGTGTAGGGTTCGGGGTTCAGAGTTTAGGGCTTTCTTAGGGTTTAGGGTTTTGGGGTTTTGGGGTTTAGGGTGTAGGGTTTAGGGTTTGGGATTAGCAGGGCTCAAAATCCCCAAGCCCTAAGCGCCTCAAGGTCTAAGATGTAAGCTGAGGGTTTAGGCCCATCAAATCCAAACCCTAAACTTCACAACTACTAAACTGTAACTTTGTAGACGCAGACCCCGACCCAGTGTATGACCATGAAGTGTCTGCCACACCCAAAGACGGGGAAGGCCCACTGCTGACATCTGAAGTTTTGAGTTTAGGGGCTTCGGATTACATAGACTCATATAAGCTTCTTTAGGGGCTAAGTATTACGTAGGTTTGTCCATAGCTTCGGCGCCCACACCAGCCAAACCCTAGATATGCTGTGGGGCTTGCACAGCGCAAGACGGGAGCCTAAATCGTTGTCAATAGTGGCCCCTGCATAGCCCCTTAACAAACGAGAGCTACCCCAAAGGCCCACTTGCACCCGAAACCCTACAACAAAAAAACCTAAAAAATCAGTTAGATGGGATTTGCGAAGATAGGGGTACAAGGGAATCCTACTATGTCGGACTATATTCGGGACACCAAATTTTTTGTAAACCCCCATGTGGTAGCTCGGCCGCGTGTCCATGGCCTCGTTGGCTTTGCTTCGTTAACACGCCGGGCCGCCTAGGTGACATGGGCAGATCCGGTGATGTGGGAGGGGAAGGGCTGGTCAAACATACCATTGTAGGGCTTAGGACTCACAGAAGTGCCTTTGACCGTCGAAGCCCTCATTCCGCCCCCCAAATGGTAAACACCTGCATATGTGTCTACGATTTGCTTAAGAGCCATATAAACATAAATGCATGCACATATATATATATATAACTCTTTTTGCTTGTAAGGGCCAGAAGGGATTATTATCTTTGATTATTCTGGGGCTTCTCAAGCGAAGAGTAGTTGTTTAGGGCACCCATCCAGGGGCCATGAAATAGGATAACTGGCCAATGGGAAGATACTGCTTGCAAGAAGGCAGACGCACCTTCTGTACACCAGGGTTTAGGGTTTAGGTACAGCATAGTGATTTTGTGGCTGAAGCTCGGAATTGGCCTAGCAGCTTGTGCCAGCAACTCGGGCTGTCTTAGCCCTGAATCCCTAAACCTTCTGCCCGAACCTGCAAAACCTATGTCCCAGACCCAACACGCCCCCAGGGCGTCCCGAAGCATGTAGAGCTCCCGAAGCATGGAACACACAAGCAGACCTAAACTCGGAAACATGCCGGGCTGAGGGCTGAAGATTTCGAATGTTGCCCTAAACTCTAAACCCTAAACCCCTGAACCCCTAAAGCCGCAGCGGTGCGATAAGCAGCGGCGAGCGATACCACGTGGCGACAGGCCCGCCGACGAGCCCGAGCCTTCAGTCGAAAGCCTAGCGAGGGCTCGGGGCCAGTGCGCGCGGTGAGCACGGCCGGCGGCTAGAACCCTCGTGCCAGCGTCAGTCTGGCTCCAAACAGAATTCCCCGCACCGCACATCCTCCATGTAATTACAGGGCCTCCCCACAAGGGGCCCACACAATAACACCCAAGGTTAAGATGTGGGTGGGTGGGTGGGTTGGGAGAGCGCGTGAACCTGGGCGCGCTTCACAACACACCGCGTGGTGGTGTGCGCGGAACATTGGCAAACCCTAAACCCTAAACCGCTAAGCCCTAGACCCTGAACCCTTAAACCCCAAGAAAACCCTCATTCCTACCCCGGGCACCGTTACCCTGCGTGCCAGGTGTCCACCTGATTCTCCCGGCGCTTCGCGAGATGCCAAGCCGCCGCCTCAAAGTTACGGTGGTCTAGGATGGTTTAGGGGTTAGGGTTTAGGGTTTAGGGTTTAGGGCTTCAGGGTTTAGGGTTTAGGGTTTAGGGGGTTAGGGGTTGAGGGGTGTAGGAGTTTAGGGTTTTGGGGGATATGGGGGGGGGGGGGATTGGTGGTTGGTGCTTTACATGAAGCTCCTGAAAAGTACGCACATCATCATGGTGCTTGACCTCAAGAGAACCCGAAGCCCTATGAAACGAGCAATCCCCGTCCAACAAGTAGACGAGGCACTGAAACCGAAATCCTACAGACTCGATATCAACACATGCCCGGTGAGCACCCTAAACTATAACCCAGAGCCCCCCCCCAAGAAAAAAAAAACACCATAATAATAAAACGGACATTCTGGAGACCCGAAAATTCGTTGAAGCCCTGAAGACACGCTTTCACCCTTGAAACCATGGTTTAGGGTTTAGGGTTTCGGGTTTAGGGTTTAGGGTTTATCCCTGTAGGTCCGAAGCCCGAAAACACGTCTTATGCACCCCTCAGGTTTCTAACCTAACGCTGAACCCTATGCCTTAAACCCTAAACCCTATAAACCCTACAAAAATCAGAAGCTTATAAACCCTATAAGCCCTATAAACCCTATAGACCCTACAAGAAGAAGCCCGAGAGACACCAAAAAAGCACGGAAGTGTCGCGCGTGTCACGGCCTCAGCCAGACTTGAAGTCTGAGGCACCTATGGGGCGCGCTGGCTTCGAGTTGAGAGCTTAGGGCTTCAGGGTTTAGGCCTTAAGGGCGTTTAGGGTTTAGGGTTTAGGGCTTAGGGTTTAGGGTTTAGGGCATGGGGTGGGGTTGAGGTTTTTTTTGCTTCAGGGGTTTTGGCTTCAGGGTCTGACGGAAACCGTTATTGCAAAGTCCCAACAGCCGAAGGGTTGGGTTTCAAGCGAGGCGGAGGGCCATTTGCCGCCCCGGAGGTCCCCGGAACTGAACGGACTTGGGGTTTCGGGTTTTAGGGTTAAGGGTTTAGCGTTTAGGGATTAGGGCTTAGGGAACTTGATCATCTTTGTCTTGCTTGCTGTTGGGTTGCACAGCTGGGATAACTTGTGTTTCACATCGCCCTGAACGGCAACCATGGCAAGCTGTTGGAAGGACCCCTAGGCCCTAAACCCTAAACCCTAAACCCTAAACCCTAAACCCCAAACCCCAACGCCTAAACCCTAAACCCTAAACCCTAAACCCTTGGCCACGGCCTCTGTCACATCCACCCTCGGCGACGCACGGCGGGCGGCGGCTCGCTCCTCGACGATGGAAAAACGAAACCGCTAAACCAGGGTTTACGGTTTAGGGTTTAGGGTTTAGGGTTAGGGTTTAGGGTTTAGGGTTTAGGGTTTAGGGTTTAGGGTTTAGGGTTTAGGGTTTAGGGTTTAGGGTTTAGGGTTTATGGTTTAGGTTTAGGGTTTAGGGTTTAGGGTTTAGGGTTTAGGGTTTAGGGTTTAGGGTTTAGGGTTTAGGGTTTAGGGTTTAGGGTTTAGGGTTTAGGGTTCAGGGTTTAGAGTTTAGGGTTTAGGGTTTAGGGTTTACCCAAACCCCTAAACCTATACACCCTAGACCCTAGAAACCCTGAACCCTCGAAACCCTAAGCCCAGAACCTAAACCCTATAGTAGCCTTAAACCCTACAAACCCTGAACCCCAATCTCACTTTCACACCATCATACACCTCTGCCACCTTCGCGGCATCATCGAAGGTAGTGAGAAGATTCCTAAACCCTAAACCCTAAACACTAAACTCTAAACCCTAAACCCTAAACCCAGGTGATGACCTTGCAGCTGTGGTTGCTGCCAGAACCACCTCCCACTCCGAAGTCGCCGATTCGTGCTTTTCAGGGTTCAGGGTTCAGGGTTTAGGGTTTAGGGTTTAGGGTTTAGGGTTTAGGGTTTACGGGATTCATGTAAGTTTCAGGGTGTAGGACTTGAGGCTTCTAGGGCTGAAGGGCTTCTGACAGTTGACGGTTCTTCAGGGTGAAGAAGTTTGGATGCAGGTCCACTCCAAGCACTTTGAAGGTTAGAGCCCTAAACCCTAAACCCTAAACCCTAAACCCGAAGCCCTAAACGCTAAACCCTAAACCCTAAACCCTAAACCCTAAACCCTAAGCCCTAAGCCCTAAGCCCTAAGCCCGAAAACCTAAACCCTGGACACAAAACCCTGAGCCCCAAAGTCTTCATTCGAACCTTGAACTTTAAACCTAAGACGCTATAAACCCGAAGGGGTGCCATGGGGTTTAGGGTATTTCGGGATCTTTTGGCTTCGGGAAGGGGCCGGAATCAGGCGCACACCATGTCTGCAAGTTTGTACGGAGTCGGTTTAGGGTTTAGGGTGTAGGGTTGAGGGTTGAGGGTTTAGGGTTTACGGTTTCGGGCTTCGGGTTTAAGGTCCTGGACCTGGACCACTAAGCACTGAAGGGAATCGGGCTTATGTTTCTGCAGCTCCTGCGCATTCGCAGCTGGCGGCGAGCGCGTCTCCTACACAATCCAGCTCAAGAGCTTCTTATAAGTCAACGTCCGGAACCGGTGGCCTGAACTTTGTAACACCTGAAGCCCTAGACTAGCCCTGTCAACTAGACTCCCCGGTAGGGATATATGGAATTACGTACCCTGTATACCCGCATGTATCCTTAAAGGGACGATATTGGAAATCTAATTCCCAAACTCGTCACCAGAAGGAGCAAGTGTAAGAAAACCCTAAACCCTGAACCCTGAACTCCCGAACTCTGCGAAGCCGGATTCAACCTCGGGTTCTAGGATGTCGGGCTCAGAAGGCCCTAGGGTTCATGGGCTTTGGGTTCAGTTGAGGTACATGCGTCAGGGTTTAGGGCTTCTGTATACATATAAAGTAGGGTTTATACTTCTTTTCCCCCCAAAAGGACACCCAAGATACACACTCACCTCATTTGAAAAGGAACCTTATATACACTCACCAGCTACAGTAATATAAACCCTGCTTCATATAGGAAGCATAAGTATGTATGCGGCAAAGAGTTTCGAGTTAAGGGATTTTGCAAGGCATAGGACTTCGGGCCTGTGTAGCAGGCGTCGCAGAGAATGTAAGTTGTACGGCTTAGGCCTTGTAAGGTTCTAAGCTCAAGGCTTATACAGTTTAATGCTTTGGATTCTATCAGGCTTCAGGCATAGGAGATCTCGAAGGTTTCGACGTTTTTGTCCACGAAGGAGCTCCTGCGCCTCGGCCGCAGCTCCCTGGGTAGGCAGGCTGCCGAAGTCCTTCAGGTGAGCCCCTGTTGAGGTGGGTAGGGTTTAGGGTTTAGGGTTTAGGGTTTAGGGTTTAGGGTTTAGGGTTTAGGGTTTAGGGTTTAGGGTTTAGGGTTTAGGGTTTAGGGTTTAGGGTTTAGGGTTTAGGGTTTAGGGTTTAGGGTTTAGGGTTCAGGGTTTATGGGGTTTATAGGGTTTATAGGGTTTATAGGGTTTTTAGGGTTTACAGGGCTTTTAGGGTTTATGGGGTTTATAGGGTTTGTAGGGTTTATAGGGTTTTTAGGGTTTATAGGGTTTATAGGGTTTACAGGGTTTACAGGGTTCATAGGGTTTATAGGGTGCTTAGGGTTTATAGGGTTTATAGGGTGCTTAGGGTGTGCTTTATGGGGAGGGAGCGATGCAGCTCCTTGGAGCTGCAGGGTATGTCCGAGATCGACTGCCAGCGATTTTCTCGTAGTAGGGTTTTTGGGGGTCGGGCAGTGCCTTTCTTCACTTCTCCGTCCAGGGCCCCCCCCTCCCACCTTTTGCCTGTAGGGCCGAGGGACTTCCTACAGGCTGAAATGCCACCTCTCTGAAATACTGAAAGAGCTTCTCGATCACGCCTAATGAAGCCTTCAGCCCTAAACGTAGGCTTCACACGAAGGTTCATTTAGGGTTTGCAGGGCTTGGGGTTTTTAGGTTAACTTGCTGTGTACTCGAAGCCCCAAACCCGACAGACCCTGCAGCCCACAACGCCTTACAGTCCCACACCCGAAAGACCCTGAACCCCTGAGCCCAGGACCACTGGTTCTTAGTAGGGAATTGGGAAATTAGGCAATTAGATACCCTACATAACCCCGTAAAGTGTATACATATATATATATATAGGGGGGGGGGGGGGTAGGGTACCTCATTCCCTCATTCCCTACAAGAACCAGCAAAGGGGAAGGGGTCACGATGTAGAGAACTGACCATCTTGGTCCGTTGGAAAATCTAGACAACCAACTTTCACAAAAAGAATAGAAGGACCAACTTAGGGAGTTTAGGGTTTTCAGGGGATAAACCCTAAACCCTAAACCCTAAACATCGGACATCATGTCGCCACATATTCTGCAAAACTCCGGAGTCTGCCAGAAAAAAGGGTACAGTAGGAAAACGGACCTGCGTGTTAGGGAACTGTTGAGGCTTAGGGCTTAGGGTTGAGGGCATAGGGTTTAGTTTAGGGTTTAGGGTTTAGGGTTTGGAGTTTGTTGTGTAGGGTTAGGGTTTAGGGTTTAGGGTTCAGGGTTTAGGGTTTAGGGTTTAGGGTTTAGGGTTTAGGGTTTAGGGCTTAGGGTTTAGGGTCTAGGGTTTAGGGACCCCAACTCCTAGGGTGCCAATACGCCCACGTCTCCTTTGCTTCGGCGAGGGCCCGCGACCGCGGCGTGAGCTGGAGATCCTCGGCTCGGGATTCGGGTGTAGGGTTTGTACAAGGGTTTAGGGCGCAGGGCTTAATTCGGGTTTAGGGTTTAGGGCTAGGGTTTAGGGCTACTAGTAGGGTTTAGGGTTTAGGGTTTGGGGTTTAGGGTGTAGGGTTTAAGGGCTTATGCAGAAGGAGCCCACCAGCCCAAGAAAGGAATAGACTTTGAACTCTGGCGTTTCGAGTGCGAGGTTCTACCTGATTCTACCTTAGACGATAGATTGAGCCCTCAATCAAGGGTTTTCGGCCCCCGACCGTTGGATTTACTTTGCGTGGCCTTTGCGTCTTCTCGGTCTTGGCAGCTGGATGCAATTTAGGGTGTTACAGTTCAGGCGGATGCTAGGTTTTTGGCTCCGTAAACTCAACCCCTACACTGCACCCTGAACTAAGCTGTGAGACCTAAACTGCACTGAGCCACTTGCTTTTTTAGGGTTTGGTGGGTATAGTAACTGGCGGCGGTTATGCTCTACTCCAGCGTACTCAGGGGTTCAGCCAAGACAACCCAGAACCCTTAACCCAAAAACTCTCCAAGCCCAGAAAGCCCTTGACCCTGAAGAACCCCAAGCCCTATGCCTATGATCCTAAACCTACCAGCTTACCCCTAAACCCTAAACCAACTAAACCCTGAACCCTTAAGCCCATGGACTGACAAGGGCAACCTTCTGTGTTTCATGGTTTTGAGCCCTTTAAATTTCCGAAACTCTAAACCCTAAACCCTAAACCCTAAAAGCTAAACCCTAAACCCTAAACCCTAAACCCTGAACCCTACACCCTAAACCCCAGCAAAAAGCCCTGAGACCAGTGGCGTCCACCCGCATCATTCGGGCTCGGAGGCGCTTCTGCAGGCACAGAAAGAAGGTCGAGACTTGGGCCCCCCCTAAACCCTAAACCCTAAACCCCAAACCCCAAACCCCAAACCCTAAACCCTGAACCCCAAACCCTAAGCCCCTAAACCGTAAACCCTAAACCCCCAAACCCGAAACCCCAAACCCTGCTAACTGTAGGTCTGCAAAGCTAAAGGGCATCTTGTCCGGGGGGGGGGGGGGGGGGGGGAGGTGGGTCTTGATGGGCGCGCCCCATGAGTCGAGTCCTTCGTAGGAGTTTTGGGACGTAGGAATCTTGGGGGCGTCCAGAGCCGAGGGCTCTCGAAGTATCTCCCGAAGTCGGTGGCGCCCGTCATTTCTCCCAAGATACTGTAGTCATTCGTAAAACGTACTCCTAAGCAACGTGATGGCTTGTTGAAGGCCTGAAAACCACAGATCCTCTCAAACAATATAGGGGTCGGAAAAATTCCCTACATTATAGTTTTTCAAACTGGTCCCTTGATAACCGTACTACAATAGCCACCAAGTGACATCATCGGCAATTCATATGTAAGGGTCAAACCCTAATCAGGAGAACAGGTGAACCCCTGAAGGAAACGAAACAGAACCCTAAACAACAAACCTAAACCCTAAACCTAAATCTCCAACTGCTGGCTGCCTAGAGTTAGAAAAGGTCCTCGTCTCATCGAAAACTTCAAAGCCAAAAAAGGTCGTCAGTGTCGTGCGCTGGCAACTGGAGCCCCGCCCTGATCCCCCCCGGCCCCGCACCCTAAACCCTAAACCCTAAACCCTAAAACCTAAATCCCAAATACTAAACCCTGAACCCTGAACCCTAAACCCTAAACCCTAAACCCTAAACCTTAAACTCCCCCCCCCCCCCGTCCCCGGGAAACTTAGGGCTTAAGGCCGACCTTCACTGCCCAGCCTCCGACTCGCAGCGCACAAAGGGAGAGGCTTGTGAACTCCTGCGTCGCCGGGGAGGGGCCAAATACACCTTTCTTCACAGGGGCTTTGCTGCCAGTTCAGGAAGCCGTCGGTTTACCCTAAGGCTCCATGTACCCATATAGTAGATAGCTGGGCCTTACAGGGGTTCCTATAAGGGTACTTTAAGGCCTAGGTATCTACTATAAGGTACATGGAGCCTTTGGGTTAGGGTTTCGGGTTTAGGGCTTAGATGCTTTCAAGCCTGGCGGGCCTAGCCCTGCACCCAAAACCCTCAACTGAACGCCCAAGGCGAGTGCCAGCTTCCGCTCCTGGGGGTCAGCGGTGTGGGGGACACCTGCCGAAGTGAGTACTTTAGGGTTTAGGGTTAGGGCTTAGGGTTTAGGGTTTAGGGTTTTGGGGGGGGGGGGGGGGGGTTAGGGGCTTAAGGCTTGAGATTTAAAGAAGTTGAGGGTTCTGGGTTTAGGGGTGGGGTCTAGGGTTTCGCGCGGAGGATATAGGGTGTTCTGGTTGGAGGTTTTGGGCCTACCGGCCCTTGAGCCCGTGAGCCCTACATGGGTTCGGGTTCGGGTTTAGGGTTTGGGGTGAGGGGTTTGGGAATGAGTTGAGCCCTTAGAACAGATTCAAGAACCCTGTAGGGAAGTATCCAGCAAGATCAGGGCGAAACGAAGAATTGGGGGCACCACTACTGCGACGGAGCAAGCCCCATTTAGGCCCTAAACCCTAAACCCTAAACCATCCAAAACCTCCTTTACTGGGAGCGCTGGCCATGAAAAGCACACCCTAACAAGATGCCGAGGCGACCTGGTCATTTACCCACAATAGGGCTCACCCTCGCGTGCCCCAATAATTATATGTATATTTATAAAAAGATTTAGGAACACCCCAAATGGCATCACCCATGCTCGGAAACCCCCACCCAGCAATTTGGGTTTAGGGTTTCGGGCTACGGGTTCTGGTTTGCCACTAGTGCCCAAAAGAGGAAGCGATTGGACCCGGACCCTCCCCCTCCGCAGCGCAAAAGCTCATAAAGCACAGAGCCGTCAACCCATACTTGGAGGTTCATGGGCACTTATAACCCCATTTATAAGTCTACTTATAACCTACTTAGGGGACTTAGGGGTCTTATAGGTATAGTTATCACTGGGGGTTATAGCACCTTGAACCTGCAAGTACTTGCGCACGCGCCAAAACAACGCGTTCTAGGCTCGCCCTTCAGACCCTCTCTCCTTGAGTTCCGACTAACAATCCCAACCTAAAACCTACCAGGACGGGCTAAACCCAATGACTTATGAAGCCCTGTAAAAGAGCCCAATCAAAACGCTGTAAAACACCCTACAAAACTCCTATGTACCCCTAAGATCCCTGAAGCCTGTGCAGCGTGGAATGTTCCACCTAGAAATTCAACATGAAGCCCTTTTTAAGCTCCATTGAGCACCAGCAGCTTTTGCCAACCCTAAACCCGAAACTCCAAACCTGAAGGCCAAATCCAGGCACAAGCAGCTGAGGGTGAAGGTTCAGGGCTCAGGGTTTCAGGGTTTAGGGTTTAGGGTGTAGGGTTTAGGGTTTAGGGTTTAGGGTTTAGGGTAATTAGCCTCAGAGGACGAAGCAACCACTCAGAATGCGCACAGAGGAGCCATCCAGTTCTTCGCAACACCCTGCCTCTTCATCCCATGCGGTTTCGGGTTTAGGGTTTAGAATTCAGGGTTTGGGGTTTAGGGTTTAGGGTTTAGGGTTCAGGGCTTAGGGTTCCAGACATTTGTAGCCTCAGTCCGACGATACGACCACCACGTCCATCTGTCAACAGCCACAGGGCCCCCATCTATCATACCTTGGGATGTGCGCCCTTATACTAACAGTCCTTAGTAGGGATTATAGTAGGGGTACTATACTCCCTAATAAGGAGCTGTTTGTATAAGGGGAACATCCCAAGTCATACCCTTTATTGGAAACTCCCACGCAGTTCATGGTGATGTTCCGGCGCACTGTGATGCTTCGAAAACCCTAGAGCCACGCGAATCAACCCTCGAAAAACGTACGCAACCCTACAACACAAACCTATACAGAACCCTAGAAAACCTTGGAAAAGCCTGACAGAAACAAAAAACACCCAAAAGGCCCAAAACCCAAAACCCTAAACCCTAAACCTAAAACAAGGGAGCTTTCTCCCGCCTCGTTTGAGCTTGGGCTCCTTCTCTCCTGGGCGGCCGGCCGTGGGGACGGCGGCGTCCTTCCGAAAGGCGCAGGGCGTTGCGTGGATGGCTCTCGGGAGCTGCAATGCCCGGTTTAGGGTTAGGGTTTAGGGTTTCGGGTTTAGGGTTTAAGTTTAGGGTTTAGGGTTTAGGACCAGCTTTGGAGCCCCAATGGCCTCTGCCTTCCTCTGGAAGCCCTGTGCACCGAGTATTGAAACCGATCGACCCACCGGCCCCGACGCCGGAAATCGATGCACCAGACGTTGAGGGGTTTTTGGGGGGTTTTCGGGTGCAGGATGCTTAGGGTCGAGGGTTGAGGGTTGAGGGTTTGGGGCTTAGGGTTTTCGGATAGGGGTCCAGGTTTGGGGTTTTAGGGCATTAGGTGGGGGGTCGGGCTTAGGAGTGCAAGGTTATAGGGCTTTGCCGGTTTAGAGGTGTAGCGGTCTGGGCTTAGGATTTAGGTGTGTGGTGTTTTTCTAGGCTTTGGGGTTTCAGGCTCCTTGTGTCTTGCAACTGTATAGGGCTGAGTTTATGTCGTCTTTCAGGATAGAAGGCTTTAGGTCGTTGAGGGTATGGGGGATTTGGGGCGGAGATTTGAGCACCTTGGCTTAAAACCCTAAGTCCTAAACCCTAAATATAAACCCTAAACCCTAGAGATAAACATAAATAAATAAATATATATATATATATACCTGCAACCGCAAACGACCACAAATAAAGCGGGAAAATCGAAAAACCTGGTTTTCCGTGAGGTTCCACAGAAAAAAGGGTCTTGCGCCCGTATTTTGCAAGCAGCCACCTGGCGGCCGTAAACAAGCGCAAAATAACCGTAAAACAGCACAAAATAACCGTAAAAAGGCGTAAAATGACCGTACTTTTTGTGAGCATTTCCAGGTGCGATCGTTTTTTGCTGCTGCCCCAAGAAAACCTAGTTATTTTGGCACGACCGGAAATTAAGCGGTCAAGAGGGTAGCAGGTATATATATATATATATACACCCTAAATCCTACTGAAACCACCCCAAGCCCCCCAAACTCCTGGCCCTGGGCGTCGCAGTGCGGGGCGTCCTGCAGCGTCGGCGCAAGCAGCCGCGGTTAGGGGTTAGCGGTCTGGGGGTTGGTTTCGGGTTTAGGGTTTAGGGTTGGTTTCGGGTTTAGGGTTTGGGGTTTGGGGCTTAGGGTTTATAGGGCTTCGGGTTGAGGGCGTTTAGGGTTTAGGGATGGGATAAATGTTCTACCTCAGGCGCCGGAGCTACGTGCACGAACGCACGGCGTGCTTAGTTCTGGTTTGATCAACATCCTTGCTGGGCCTCCTGCGTAGCAGTAGCAACCTAAAGTCATCAGAAGTTATGCGGGAGGCGTTTGGGGTTTCGGGTTCCCAATTATACTAACAGTCCTGATACACGGCTTCAGGCCTTATCCTCATGGGCTTAAGGTTCACTCAGACCGAAGCTCTGCAGCCCCAGGCTCCAGGACCTGTGACATAAACCAAAGCTCCGAACCCTGTTGAAACCCCATATGACGGGCTCGAACAAAACCAACGTCATTCCCTTGCTCGGTAGGCCGATAAGCATATTGCAATCAGGGTACTCTTCTTGGGGTGGGCTACTTCATAAGGGGGCCCGCAACTCAAGAAGCAAAAACACAAAAGGGCACCACTGTAAAAACCTTTCCCAGGCTTCGGGGGCCCATGCACCTCAACAAGGCTTCTTCTAAGCCCGAAGCCCTTCACCCCACAGCCCTGAAAGCGCTAGAGCCTCAAAGGGGGCCTGAGCTTAGGGTTTAGGGTTTAGGGTTTAGGGTTTAGGGTTTAGGGTTTAGGGTTTAGTGTTTGTTTAGGCTGGGGTTTGGGGTACACTCTGAATCCCTGGGCAGTCGAGCTCCTTGAGATGATCCTAAGTTTTAATGAAGCGTTCCGTCCTGGCTGCCATGGGAAGGGAGACGGATCCTCGGCCAGCGTTCGGCGGAAACAGGGCCCCATGAAAACAGGGTTTAGGTTTAAACCCTAAACCCTAAACCCTAAACCCTAAACCCTAAACCCTAAACCCTAAACCCTCAACCCTAAACCCTAAACCCTAAACCCTACCTCCCTTAAGAACCCGATAACCTCAGGTTCGGGTGTCAGGCCTTAAGGTTCCAGGGCTTCAAGGTTTGGGGTGCAAACCCTAAAACCCTAAGCCCCCCAAAACCCTAAACCCCCCAAACCCTAAACCCTAAACCCTAAACCCCAAACCCCAAACCCCAAACCCTAAACCCCAAACCCTAAACCCTAAACCCTAAACCCCCGGAGCCTCCTCGCCGGAGGTCTCCCACGCTGCGAGCGCGCCGAGGGAGGCGCGTGCCCAGGGCCTGATCAAGCATAGGATTTAGGGTTTAGGGTCTAGGGCGCCAGGTGGGGGGTGGGGCCTAAACCCTAAACCCTAAACCCTAAACCCTAAACCCTTAACCCTTAAACCCTAAACCCTAAACCCTTAACCCTAAACCCTAGACGAGGGAGAGCTTTTAGATCAAGGGTTCTAGCATGGCCCTTAAAACCCTCTGACACACATTCCTAAATATGATCCTCTTCAGCCCAAAAAGGGAAAAGTATAAATTATCCCAAGGGCCCAAGTAGGGTTTAATTTCAGCTTTGGGCTTTGGGGTTCAGGGTTCGGGGCTTAGGGCTTAGGGTTTGCTCTGCAGGTTTGGGCTTCCAGTGCAGAGTCATGATTTCAGGTTCCAAGGGGTTCAAGTTTCGGGTGTTGGGCTTACAAGGCTTAAAGGGTCATAAAGAACTAGGGTATAAGGCTTTAAGGTAGGCTCAATGGGGTTCAGGGTATCTTGTCATTCAGTTCCCGAGGTTGCAACTTCCTGTCGCAGCAAACAAACGCCCGGCAACGCAAACTGTCAACCCTCTAAGTCCTAGTATAGGAGCCTAGGTGAATTGATACTGTAGTACCTACATGCATATAAATATAAATAAATGAATAAATAGATAAATAAATGAATAAATATAAATATATATGTATAGATATATAGATATGTGTACTATGACAGGCCCCAGGATAATATTGGTCCTTGTTGCAGACTCGCAAAGCACTCTGAAAGTCTCAGCGCTGGCCCCAAGACCCTGAAACCAAAAACCCTACAATCTGAAGTTTGAAATCCTAAGCCCCAAGCCCTAAACCCTCAACCCTGCAACTATACAAACCCCTCTAAACCCTTATGAAATACCCAGAGCCTTAGCAAGCAGCTAGGGGCGCGCCTGGGCCACGATCTCAGCTACCGCCAGGCGGGCACGTCTAAGGCCTTCGCACCTGATGAGTTCACGCACTGCGGGTTTAGGGCCAGGGTTTGGGGTTTAGGGTTTAAGGTTTAGGGTTGAGGGTTGAGGGTTTGGGGTTTCGTAGGGTCTAGGGTGACTCAAGGTCTCTGAAATGGAGTCGAATCGGGAAGGCGCATCGCTTCACCCAGCCAACTTAAGGAGTATAAGGAGGGACCCCTGGAAGGGACCCTTCATCTTCTTCCCCTCCTATATACCTAAGTAGCGCCCTTGATAAACCCTGGAAGCTTGAACCCGAAGCCCTAAAGCTCCGTGTCTTCATCGAGATTTGCAGATCTGCCCACCTCTATATGAACCCTAAACCCTAAACCCTAAACCCTAAACCCTAAACCCGAAACCCTAAGTGTTTTTTCCTCAATCCTCTTTTGTTGGTCAATCGGGCTCAGGTTGAGGGCATGCAGAATTAGGCCTCAGGGTTTAGGGTAGATACTGGTATGGGCCTGCAGGGTTTAGGGCTTAGGGCTTAGGGCTTTGAGCCAGAACTTGGGCGTTTCGGCCACTTGAGGTTTGCTGACGAGCCGCTGCCGCATCAGCTCATCCGCCTTCTGGGGTCTGAGCTTTAATCTGCTCTATGGTCCCTAAACCCTAAACCCTAAATCCGAAACCCTAAACCCTAAACCCCTACACCCCTGAACCCCTAAACCCCTAAACCCGAAACCCTGCGGGGCATCTGAGTCTTAGGCTTTGAGGAGGTCTTGTTAAGTCAGGGAGCTTGGGCTCTAGGGTTGTGAGTAGTTTGGGGTTTAGGGTTTAGAATTTTAGGGTTGCTGGGTAGCCCAGTGACCAAGTTACAACAAGGGTACTAAGGGTACCCTTTTTGGGGTTTGTTACTGTATAACAAGGGGGCCCAGAAGCCCCAAAAAGGGGCCAAAGGGTACAACTGGGCTACCAGGCAAGATGCTGGGCTTCCTTTTGGGCTTGACCTAAAGCCCTAAACTCTGGGGTTCGGGTTCAGGGCTAGAAGCAATGACAAAAACACTAGGTTTAGGGTTCAGGGCTATAAGCCCCTGCCCCCTGCTATTCAAGCACGACTGCGGATGGGATGGTCAGTGATTGGGTGAGCTGCGGTCCGCGACAACCCTGCCTCTGCTTAATAGCCACATCTACTATTTGCTTAAAGAACCCCCCCCCCAAAGAAAATCAAAAAAAAACATAACAAAACAACAAAACCTGTATAACCCTTCTAAGGAAGAACCTTTTTTTACATTTTTGAGTTCTTAAGCAATGAGTAGACATTGACAGCCTCCGCTGCAAACGGTTCCAGGATCTGAGGGGTTTAACCCTTAGCTTTGGAGTAGACCCTGGAAAAAAAGTAAATACTTTTTAGGCATAAGTAGCTATAACAGGAACCCAGAACCCAAAAACAAGTATTAAAGTATAGTACTCCAAGACCCAGAACCCTAAACCCTAAACCCTAAACCCTAAACCCTAAACCCTAAAACTCCAGAACCACAAGCCATCAACAACGTGCGCACCTCCAGGGCTGGCTCGTTCTCCTCTCTCCTCAGGGGGTTTTAGGGTTTGGGGTGTAGGGTTTGGGGGTTTAGGGCTAGGGGTTTAGGGTTTAGGGTTTAGGGTTTGGGGTTTGGGGTTTAGGGTTTATGGTCTGACAATTTTAGGGTCGAGGGTTTGCTTGCTTGCTGCCTGGTTGGCGTGGAAGTCAAGTGTGCGTCTTTTAGTAGAGTCGAGGGTTTAGGATTAGGATTAGGGTAACATTATACCTTAAACCCCAAACCCTGAGCCCTATAAACCCTAAAACCCAAGCCCTAAACCCTAAACCCCAGATATTTAGAGTTGAGGGTTCAGAGTTCAGGGTTTAGGTCTTACAAGGGAAGCCAGAAAAAAACCAAGAGGGCCCCCCGTCATGGGGTGAGGCGGGGGGGGGGGGGGCCCGCCCAGGACCCGAGCCATGACGGCTTCCTGAGGGTTTAGGGTTTAGGGTTTAGGGTTTAGGGTTTAGGGTTTTCGGTTAGGGTTTAGGGTTTCATAATTTAGCGAAGTGACCATATGTGTCAATCTTTCAGATCATCAGTGATCATGGCACAAAACTGAGACCAAGATAGGATGCCAAATCTCAAAGCAGCTAATCCCCTAAACCCGGCCAAGGTCGTAAACTAGGGGGGTGGCACCGCAACGCACGCACGCACGCACGCACGCACGCACGCACGCACGCACGCACGCACGCACGCAGACACAGACACAGACACAGACACCGACACAGACACAGACACAGACACAGACACAGACACAGCCACAGCCACAGCCACAGCCACAGACACAGACACAGACACAGACACAGCCACAGCCACAGCCACAGACACAGACACAGACACAGACACAGACACACACACACACACACACACACCTTGGGCGGTTGTGTGCCCGAGCATGTGGCACATCTTAAACCAGAAATTCTAAGCCCTAAAACCCAAAGCCCTAAAACCCAAAGCCCCCAAACCCCGAAATGTTAAGCCAAATAAGCCCTATAAGCACCGAAACCGTAGACCCTAAAACCCGAAACCATTCGCCCTAAACCCTAAACCCTCGACACAAAGTAAATAGAAAGTGTATGTGATATCATCCTGAACTTTCCACGGAGTTTGTCTAAACAGCTGACATGCCGAGTTCCAGTCAAGTCCTTCAATCCGAAGCACTCGAAATCTATTTCTTGGTAGCCCAGTAGCCATCTCATGATAAGGGCACCCTTTGTTGGGTTGGTTACTTTATCATAAGGGAACCTTGAACCGAAAAAAGGGCAAAGGGTAATACTGGGCCACTAAAATCTTCTTCACGGTGCAAAATTTATCTTTTATCAAGGAATCTTTGCCAAATGGAATTTATTTATTTACTCGAAGTCTATGAAACAACCAAATGTTTGTCCAGAACAATATCTAACCGAAATCCGTTGACGCCCAAACCCTACACGTCCAACATAGACAAAACCCCGCCCAACCCTACACAAAAACCGTAGGGTTTAGGGTTTAGGGTTTAGGGTTTAGGGTTTAGGGTTTAGGGTTTAGGGTTTAGGGTTTAGGGTCCCCGAAATGCACGCCGCCCAAAACCCGAAAACTTTCGCCCCACAACTCTCCGGACATGAAGCCTATTGTCTATAAACCCGTCAAGTCCAAGCTTAGGGCTTATAAGAGTTTAGGGTTTAGGGCTAGGGTTTAGGGTTTAGGGTTTAGGGTTTAGGGTTTAGGGTTTTGGGCTTAGGGCTTAGGGTTGAGGGTGTCGACTGTCAGGCCCGGTGGCAGACTGCACAGCTCCGTCCCATCAGGGAGGGGAGGTGACAGGGCAAACAGCTCCTGTCATTAGGGATTTAGGTTTAGGGTTTCGGGCGTAGGGTTTAGGGTTTAGGGTTTCTGAAGGGTTTAAGGTACTAGACCCGTCAGTAGCTCAGGAATCGAAAGGGGGTAAGAGTGTTTTTTCTTGTGTTCCGTATGCTTTTTGCTCAGCACGCCTTTTTGAAACTCACGCGGCTGGCCGAGCAAAAACAAAAAACACTCCGTGCGCGTTTTCTTTTCTTGTTCGGCACGCGGCTGGCCCAGCAAAAAAAACACTCGGGGGCGGCCGGGGCGCGTTTTTTTTTGTTCGGGACGCGGCTAACGGTAAGAGTGTTTATTTATTATTTACTTTTTCCGTACGCTTTTTGCTCAGAACGCCTTTTTGTAACTCACGCGGCTGGCCGAGCAAACAAAAAACTCCGGGCGCGTGTTTTTTTGTTCGGGACGCGCCCGGTCACTCACTCACTTGCGGGCCGGGGGTCGTGTGGGCATTCCTTCAGGGGTGCGTTTTTTTTGTTGTTCGGGACGCGGCTGGCCGAGCAAAAAAACAACACTCCGGGCGCTTTTTTTGTGTTTGCTCGGGACGCGGCTGGACGAGCAAAAAGAAGGAAAAGGAAAAGAGCTGGCCACGGGCGTGGTTTTTTTTGGTTCGGGGACGCAGCTGGCCGAGCAGAAAGAAGCAAAAGGAAAAGAGCCGGCCGAGCAAAACAAAACACAGGTTCCATCGACAGGGTGCCTTTTTCTCGGGTTACAGGGCTTTAGCAGGGAACCTAACCCCTTAAGAAAAGAAATACGGGCCTACTCTGGGTCCTTTCTGAGGGGATGGAGCCTGGTAGCCCAGTTACCAGATTACAATAAGGGTATCCTCTTTGGCGTTTGTTGCTTTATAAGGGAACCTTGAACCCCCCCCCCCCCTGCCCCAAAAAAAAGGGAAAAGGGTACCACTGGGCTACCAATAAGCTTGGGGTTCAGGGTTTAGGGCTTTGGTCCGCGGACCCATGAGCTGGTCTAGATCGCGGGGGGATGGCGGGTTTAGGGTTTAGGGTTTAGGGTTTAGGTTTAGGGTTTAGGGTTTAGGGTTTCCATGAATGACCCTGACTACACCCCGAACCTCGAGGCCGTCCAGAAAGCGCCCCCATAAGGCCCCGAAACCCTTTCAACTCAACACGATGAAGCCCCCAGCGCCGTGAAACGCCTAAACCCTAACCCCTGGAAGCCTAAGCCCTAAACCCTAGAAGCCCAAACCCTAAACCCTGAACCCTGAACCCTAGCCCTAAACCCTAAATCCTAAACCCTAAACCCTCCCCCCCCTAGACCCTAAACCCTAACCCGCAGACCCACAGGATCCGAGGAGCCTCCAAGTGTTCCGCCTCCTTGAGTAAAGTCCTGGCGTGCTGTGCTTGGGGCTTAGGACCGGAAACCCTAAAGCCTTAACCCTCCTAAACCCTAAACCCTAAACCCTAACCCTAAACCTAAACCCTAAACCCTAAACCCTAAACCCTAAACCCTAAACCCTTGACGAGCTGATTGCGAGTTGGGCTGCGGCATTGCTTTGGGCTTTCTGTGGGCCTTGGGCGTTAAGATGCTGCGGCTTCGGGACTTTGTTACGTGTGGGATGAGGTTCTGAGGGGCTTCTAGGTTTAGGGTTGGGGGTTTAGGGTTTGGGGGTTTCGGGTTTAGGGTGCCGGATTTGAGGTTTAGGGGCAGGATTTAGAGTTTACAGGCTTGAGCGGCTCTGACGGGGTCAACCCTAGACTTGCTACAACCGCTGTGAGCTATATACCCTAAGCCCTACAGCAACCACAACCCTAACCGACCCTAAGCCCTGAACCAGCCTAACCTTACACCTTAGAGGCCCTAACCCTAAGCCGACCCTAAACCCTACACCCTGAACCACTCTTTCATATATAATATAAATGTTAATGGCTTTGCGGGCAAGGTCCGAAAATTAGTGGGCAAGGTCCGAAAATTAGCGGGCAAGGTCCCGAAAATTAGCGGGCAAGGTCCGAAAATCAGCGGGCAAGGTCCGAAAATCAGTGGGCAAGGTCCATTGGCTGCCCCACGACCTTGCCCACTAATTTTCGGACCTTGCCCGCTGACCCACGACCTTGCCCACTGATTTTCGGACCTTGCCCACTAATTTTCGGACCTTGCCCGCTAATTTTCGGACCTTGCCCGCTAATTTTCGGACCCGGGCAAGGTCCGAAAATTAGCGGGCAAGGTCCGAAAATTAGCGGGCAAGGTCCGAAAATTAGCGGGCAAAGTCCGAAAATTAGCGGGCAAGGTCCGAAAATTAGCGGGCAAGGTCCGAAATTTAGCGGGCAAGGTCCGAAAATCAGTGGGCAAGGTCCTTGGCCCCCCCCCCCCCCCCCCCCCCCCCCCCCCCCCCCCCCCCCCCCCCCCCCCCCCCCCTCCCCACCCCACCCCCCCAGCACCCCCCACACACCCCCCCCCCCCGCCCCCGCCCCCCCACCCCCCACCACTCTTGGGACCCCCCCACCCTCCCAACCCCCTCCCCCTCCCGACCCCCCTCCCCACCCCACCCCATGCACTGGGTCATTTGCAAAGCCACTGGCTGGCATGAGGGTTGAGGAGCCCTAAAATTTAGGGTTCAAGGGTTCAGGGCTGAGGGTTCTACGGTGGTTGAAGGTTCAGGGACAAGAGCGTAGGGTTAAGAATTTGGGTTGCGTGTGAAACTTTTATTGTCTTAATGGTATGGGATTCTCTGGGTGGGTGGGTACTTTTCGGGCGCTTGAAAGGCTGCCAGCCTAGTGAATGCTTGAACTTTGAGATGCTGAACCCTGAACCCTAAACCCTAAACCCTAAACCCTTCTAGCCCCCTGCGCACCTGCACGCCAGGCTCGGAGAGCCCGGAAACTGGGGCGTCCTCTCGGCGTGCTGGCTGGGAGGAGGGTTTAGGGTTTAGGGTTTAGGGTTTAGGTCTTAGGGTTTAGGGTTTAGGGCTTAGGGTTTAGGGTTTAGGGCTTAGGGTTTAGGGTTTAGGGTGTAGGGCTTAGGACTTAGGGTTTATAGAGGCTAGGGTTTAGCACCCCTAAGGTTCTACCTTTCAAGGCTTCCCTTCTGATGCTCCGAATATGGGGCCCATTCTAGGCTGCCCAGTAACCTAGGCTGAAAAAGGGTGCCCTTTTTTGCTTAAAGGGGTTTGTAAGGGAACCCAAACCCCCCAAAAAGGGAATAAGGGTACTACTGGGCATCCCCCTAAACCCTAAACCCTAAACCCTAAACCCTAAATCCTAGTATTATATTGCCTTCAAATTCTTGAAGAAGGGCCCCCAAACCCAGGGTACCACCTCAACAGTCCAAGGCAAAATCCCATGAGTTTCGGGTCTAGGGGGTTAGGGTTTAGGGTTTAGGGTTTAGGGTTTAGGGTTTAGGGTTTCGGGTTTAGGGTTTAGGGTTTGGGGTTTGGGGTTTAGGGTTTAGGGTTTGGGGTTTAGGGTTTAGAGGTGTGGTTGAGAGAAGGGTTTGTACAAGGCATAGGAGGCTGATGTTGGGGGTTTACAGGCTTTAGGCTTTAGCGTTGAGTGTAATTCTTGGGCTTCGAGGACCCCTGAAGCCTATATAAACCTACAGTAAACCGGCTTTCCGGAAGCTTCTCGGCCTGAGAACTGAATCAGATTCCTTTTGAGCTGAGGGTCCGCAGGGGCTAGCCTGGGATTGAAGGACCTGAGCACCAAACCCTAAACCTCCTCCCAAACCTAAAAGACCAACCAACGCTCCAGAGGGCTTAACTAGACCCGAGAGTAACCTAGGAATAAAAAGGGTACCCTTTTTGGGTTTTAAGGGGATGATAAGGGAACCCCAACCCTAAAAACAGGGAAAAAGGGCCTGCTCCCCGTCCTGGTTAAAGAATTGGGATGTCGGGTTTACGGCCGCATGAATTCTGGGGTGCTTGTGGCTTTCAACCCCCAACTCCCTCCGGGAAAAGACGTAAAGCCCAAAGTTAGTGTGCTGAGTTTAGGGTTTTGGGGTATTGGGGCTCAGGACCCAAACCCGGTAATCCTTAACCCTAAACCCTTAAACCCTAAACCCTGAACCCTATTCTGGGGGTCTAGGGTTTGGGCAGATGTCCTTGTCCCAGCAGGCTCGGATTTTGTGGAGGAGGCGACGGCGCCTGGTCCGGGAGGCAGGGACTCAGGCTTTTCAGCTGCTGGCGCTTTTTAGTTTGGGGTTTAGCGCCCCTACTGCGTCCCTACATCCGAAACCCTTGCTAGACCTCCATTCGCATGGGCCTGTCTACCTGATTTTTTTGTCTACACGGGCCATCTTTGCTGGTTCTTAAGGGGGGTCCCAGGTATACCCAAGCCACGACGCAAAAGCAGGGTTGCATGCTTCACGGTAGGTCATGGTGCAACATAGTCGTAGCTAGCCTGGTGAGCCTGAAGTAATTAGACCCCAGGTGACACAAGAACTCTCAACCCTAAGACCAACACCCCCCCCCCCCCCGCGTGGTTTTCGGGGTCTCTCGGAGAGCATCTGCGTGCTGTCTGCGTCTGGAGTGAAGGTCGGGAAGAGGCAAAAACACGGATCCTCTAAGACCATGGACCCTAAACCCTTTGTCTTGGGGCGCTTTCGAGGGAATGGAAGACGCACGAATCAAAACAACGGAAACCCCCCAAACCCACGCATCCCACAACAGCTGCTGCCGAGGCGTCCTTCTTCGGTGGAGAGCTGTGGCGAGTCCTCTTGCGGGTTTGGTGGTTAGGGTTTAAGGTAGGCTTTCATGTTTACTTGGAGTTTAGGGTTTAAGTTTAGCCCCCCCGCCCCCGGGGGCCTTCAAGGATTGATGGTTGCTTGCAAGGTGCCACTTATGGCACGAAGCTCTTACACGCTTGACATCGGGGAAAGTAGCCCCCCTGGAGAACCCTAAACCCTAAGCCCTAAACTCCAAACCGTAAACCCTAAGCCTCAACTTGTCTTGAAAAGGAGATTTGGTCCTACTCGACCGGCAAAACCTTGTGTTTCGAGGGTCGGAGGTCGCTGACAGCAGATTCAAGGGCATCATTGCAATCCCCAAACCCTAATCAACTCTAAACCCTAAACCCTAAACCCTAAACCCTAAACCCTAAACCCTGAACCCTGAACCCTGAACCCTGAACCCTAAGCCTAAGCCGTTGAATGGCTTGCTCGAGGACGTCCATTCGAGGCAGGTCGCGCAGCCGAAAGGTGGCTTTGCCTACTTGAAGGTTCATGGTACTCATTAACCAATTAGAATTCTAAGTGTACTTATGACCCACTTGTAAACCCCTTAAGTGCCCCAATATGGTCATAATTTGGGTCTCAGTCCTCAGTACAGTTATAGATCCCAGAACTAGACTAGCCTAGGGAAACAGAGCCTAAATTCGAAACCCTACAGACCCTAGCAGCCCCTGTTGTGGATAGGGTTTAGGGTTTAGGGTTTAGGGTTTGGGGTTTAGGGCTTCGGGTTTCGGGTCCTCCGGGTGTGGCTCGGTTTTCTCCGGAGCCGCCATGGCCGGGACGCGCTCTATGTCTTACGGCGCTAAGGGAGGCTTTAAGGGATTTCTCAGGGTGTAGGGTTTAGGGTTTAGGGTTTAGGGTTTAGGGTTTTAGGGTTTTAGGGTTTTAGGGTTCAGGGTTTAGGGTTTGGGCTTTAGGGTTGCGGGAGGTTTAGGGGATGTTGAAGGGCTTTCCGGGCTTTGGGGCTTCAAGGTTCAGGGTGACAGGGTTTAGGTTTGAAGCTTCAGAATGCGTGGGCTTTAACGCGTCGAAGATTTGTCCGTAGAGTTGAGAGTGTCCCAGACCCTAACCCGAAACCCTGAGCCCTAATAGTTACCGTGAGGCAAGATGACGCGCCCAGGCAAGCGGTGAAGGATCAGTTGGGTGCACGACTAGGGTTTAGGGTTTAGGATTTAGGGTTTAGGGTGTAGGGTGTAGGGTTTAGGGTTTAGGGTTTAGGGTTTAGGGATTGTAGAACTCGCAGAATTTAGACCATTGGGGCTTTAGCCTATCGGGGCTTTGGGGGTTCTACACGTAGGGTTTACTTCGTCTGAGGGCCTTCGATGTTGGCTTTGGGGCTTCCAATCCAAAAAACCACCCTCAACCCTAAGCCTCAGAGGGTTTGCGTGACTGCCCTACAGCCTTAGACCTCAGTGAAAACCCTAAACCCTAAACCGTAAACCCTAAACCCTAAACCCTAAACCCTAAACCCTAAACCCTAGATCCTAAACCGGAACCACTCCGGAGGCCGCTTGCTTGGAGAGCTCCAAAGCGGGAAAACTTTGGGGGGGGGGGGGGATCTAAAGCATTGCTTGGCCTTCGGCAGTCTTTTCTCCAAGGGATTACGGTTTAGGCTTCAGGGTTCCCGAAGCCCAGGGTGTTCTCTGCTTGGGCTTGGGGTGGAGGGTTTATGGTTTTCGCAACCAGGGTTTCGGGCTTATCAGGGTCATATACCCCTGTAAGCCCAGCACAAGAGCCTGTGAGCCCTTTTTTGCCCTTGTGAACCCTTGTAATTACAACCCTCTATCGAACCTTCAACACTTCAACCTACGGGGGACCTCTGGGGCCAAAAGCTCTGGCTTGAGGGCAACAGAACCGAACGCCGAAACGGCACCCCGAAACCCTACCAATTCGTGCTTGGCGTTTCCAGGGTTCATAAAGGGTTTCGCGCCTGAATTATCGAGGACTCCTTGTGCTTGATTAAGCCGAAGAAGCACCAACCACTTACGAGGGCGGTTGATACTTGGAGGTTCAGGTACGTGTAAGCCCAGATCTAACTGTACTTAGAAGCCCCCGAAGTCCTCTAAGTAGGCTCGAAGTAGACTTATAATTGGGGTTCAAAGTACCCGAGAGCTTGTAAGTCTTACACTAATGAATGTATACAGCCCGAAGGCCTAAACCCCGAAGCCTACCCTAAACACTAAAGCCTAAACTTAATCCCTGTTCCCCTTCTAAGAAAAAAGGATCCTTTTTGTTTATATATAAGAAAGCCCATAACCCAAAAAGTAAAAAGGATCCCTAACACTGATCTAGTAAACCCCAGGACCCTAAGCTTAGAGGGGTTTCAAGGGGTCCAGGGCCTCGGTGCTGAGATTGCATGCCTTTCGGATCACCTCGCGGGTTTAGGGTTTAGGGTTTAGGGTTCAGGGTTCAGGGTTTAGGGTTTAGGGTTTAGGGTTTAAGGGTTTGCAGGGCTTTAGGGTTTAGGGTTTGCAGGGTTGAGGGATTAGGGTTGAGGGGGTTTAGGTTTAGGGTTTAGGGTCCAGGGTCTTAGGTCTTAGGTTTTGCAGGGTTTCGGGCTTGCGGGGTCTAGGGATGAGGGTTTGCAGGTTGCCGGCTGTCTGGCCTTGCTACAGTATCAGGGGCACGTGTCTCAGGGACGCCCGCCTGGCGACCAGGAGCCAGTCGATCAAGTAGGCCGCGTCTTCCCGAATAGTGCCCGCGCCAGTTGCTCCAAAGGAACGCCTTGACGACGGACTTGATCCCCGCGCGTCGGCTTGAAGATTGCAACTCGTCGCACTGGTAAACTTTTCTTGCATGTCATCAACCATGCCCTACACCCCACCCCCTAAACCCTGACCCCTAAACCCAACACCTAAACCCGGAAACTCTAAACCTGAAACCCTAAACCCAACATCTTTGGATGTTCCCCCTTATACTAACAGTCCTTTCTAGGGATTGCCAAAAGGCGTACTAGAATCCCGATTAAGGACTGTTTGTATAAGGAGGAACATCCCAACCTAAACTCAACACCCTAAAACCCTCAGCCGTAACACTTAACCCCCAACTTCACAGCGCATTGTCCACCCAAACCCTAAACTAAGGGACAAAAAGAGGGATCCTTACAAGTGACCTTTTTGGGGGGCTACTTAGGCATATGGGGATTATATAAGGTATAGGGTTTGTACAGAGGAATAAGATTAAGGGCCCCTGCGATTGCCCAGGTAAACCCCAAAGCTAAAGAAAAGGTGTTCAATTGGAATGGGTAGTCCGGGCCTGGGTTTGGGGGTTTAGAGTTTAGGGCTTGGGGGTACTTGTGCAGGGATGTTGGGGTGAGTCGGGCAGAGGACAACTTTTTAAGGCTCCTGCAGTAAGCCTACTTGTTGACGGTTTAGGGTTCGGGGGAACCCTGAACCCTACTGAACCCTAAACCCTAAACCCTTCGCCTTGGCCTCCGACCGACTGAGGGTTTAGGGCTTTTTTAGGTTTAGGGTTTAGGGCTGAGGGGTCTAGGGGTCAAGGTTTTAGGGCGCTTTAGGGCTCAGGGTTTTGGAGGTTAAGGAGTTTCAGAGGTTCTCAAGGCCTTAGGCATACAGCGCTTTAGGGCTCGACAAGACTGGCCAGTAACATCCGAAAGCCCCGCCCTCTACTTAAGACAGAAGAAACTGCCCGGACCCCACACCCACAAGCCCCCCTGAGCCCCGCAACCCTAAACCCTAAACCCTAAACCCTGAACCCTGAACCCTGAACCCTGAACCCTGAACCCTGAACCCTGAACCCTACCCTAAACCCTGCCTGAACACCCCAAGTCCAGGGCCCCCAAAGCCTAGACCCCAAACCCTGAACCTACGCGCGAGTGCCACCTTGAGGTTCACCCTTCCCGTCTGGAAGATGAGTGCCTGGATGTTTTTTTTTTTTTTTTTTTGGGGGGGGGGGGGGGGTGTTGGGGTTTAGGGTTTAGGGATAGGGTTGAGGGTTTAGGGTTTAGGGTTTAGGGTTTAGGGTTTAGGGTTTAGGGTTTAGGGTTCCGGGTTTGGGGTTTGGGGTTGGGGTTTGGGGTTTAGGGTTTAGGGTTTGGGCCACTTAGGGGTTCAGGGTACTTATAACCCCAATGATAACTGCATCTATAAGCCCGCTAGGTCCTCTAAGTAGGTTACAAGTAGACTGATGGCTGGGGATACAAGTACCCATGAACCTCCAAGTACGAACACACCCTGAACCCTGAAAAACGAAAATCCAAACCCTGAAGCCCTAAACCCTAAACCCTAAACCCTAAAACGCTCGAACTCGTGGTTTCTAGATCCTCGACATGGCTGCGGCTTTGAAAAAAATTGGGGGGAGGGGGGGGTGAAGGGTTTAGGGTGGAATCCTGATCCTGTTTGGGGTTCGGTCTAGGGCTACGATGCCTGAGCCAAAATCCTAACCCTAAACCATTTCTGGTTGCGCGCCCCCCCCCCCCCCCCCCCCAAATGGTGTGGGTATGGCTTTCTTTTAGGGATGTAGGGCTTTGGGAATTTTAGGGTTGAGGCGTTCGGGTCTTAGGGATTAGGTTTTAGGGTGCAGGGTTTAGGGCCTTCGGGTTCTGCCATTTAGGGGTTGTGGGTTTTAGGTTTAGGATTTACGGTTTTAGGTTTTTGTGTGTGTCCCGCTCACGCTATAGGTAAGCTCTCGTAATTGAGTTAGGGGCACATAAGCCCCATAAACTCTAAACCAACCCTAAGCCCCCAAACTCCACCTAAACCCTCACCCCAACCCCAAGCCTTAAATCCGAAACCCTAGAAAACCCTACATCCACATCCTAAAGCCTAAACCCTAAACCCTACCTCCGAAACCCGAGACCCTAAAAGCCCCCATCGCCAGGGCTAGGGTCTCTACGGCCATGATGACAATGACGAAGAGCAGCCAGGAGGGGACCTGAGGAGAAGATATTGAGGTTCATCTGGGTTTAGAGTTTAGGGTGTAGGGTTCCGGGGGGGGGGGGGGCTAAGGGTTTGGGGTTTAGGGTTTGAGGCCTAAAGGGTTTAGGCGGTATAGGTACGCAGTGGTTGCAGGTGTATATGCTTTGGGTTTCGGGGTTGAGGGGTTTTAGGCCGTGGGGTGACCTCCCTGTCAATAAGGGGTATGCCCAAGAGCAGTTTAGGGCTTATAGAAATGGGTCCACCGAGAAGATGGTCCTCAACCCTAAACCCTAAACCCTAAACCCTAAGGGTTTAGGGTTTAGGGTTTAGGGTTTAGGGTTTAGGGTATACCCTGAACCCTGAAACCTAAACCCTTCTTGGGCACCCTTGGTGTGATACAAAGGGGCCAGGTCACTTCGTAGAAGATCGCTGGGGACGGCAAGGGGAAAATTGGGGTGAGGGCAGCAGAGGAAATTGGAAGTTTCACCCTCTGAAAGATGTTCCTCAAGACGAAAAATCACTTCCTCTTGAACTCTGAAAGATGTTCCTCAAGACGAAAGATCACTTCCTCTTGAACTCTAAACCCTAAAGCTTGGGGTCGGTCGTTCCAAACTCCAGTGGCCTTGCGGCCACAACAGCGGAGTCGCTCTGCAAGCAGAGCTTAGGGACCTAAACCTGAAAGAGGGTAGGGACCTAAACCTAAAAGAGGGTAGGAAGGCCAAAGAATCGAAACCATAGGGTTTTGAGTTTAGGGTTTAGGGTTTAGGGTTAAGGGTTTAAGCCCCCAAGAAAGGGCAGGAACGCCAGAAGGTCAGAAGAATGCTCGCCTGATGGAATCGCCTGATGGAATCAGGCGAGACTGTCCACGATGCCGTGTGGGTTTAGGGTTTAGGGTTTAGGGTTTAGGGGATTTTGTTTTCATATGTGGCCGAACCTGCGGGTCCGCCTGCAAAGTTCCTCTCGCCGTCTCCAATTGGCAGAGAGCCATCGCAACTGATGGTGAACAACTCTAACTCGGCTCGTCCTTGATTCTTGATGGTCCAATCTCAACGATCCATGTGGGCAGATGGTCCCAAACCATGACTTTCTTCCTGAACATGAGGGTCATTAAGAAAAACTTTTGCTAGCCCAAACGACGGTGTACTGGGCCAGATTCTTGTCAACCTTCGGAATCGCTGCTGCAGGAGGCTCATCATCGCAGTTTTGGGATTGTGCGGCTCCCTTTGCAGCGGTTGTAGAGTTTGGGGCTTAGGGTTTGGGGTTTAGGGTTTGCGGTTTAGGGCCACGGCTAGGGTTCTCCGCACGTTCAGGCTGCCTGTCGTTGACATGGCGCCAAGGATGATGTCTCCAATGAACCTTGTGTGCCCAGTTGCCTGCAAAGCCCCATTCGCATTGGTAATCCGCAACTGTGGTTTATGTCATATGGATTTATAGGGTGTAAAGGTTTAGAATGAGTTCAGGTTCGTTCGAGTCTCAAAATTCTACCTCGAATCCATCCCCCAGCCACGCCTAGCAATCCCACAGCCTCCTGAACCCTGAACCCTAAATCCCTACATCCCTAAAACCCTCAACCCCAACAACTTTCACGCAGTGAGGGCCCGGGCAGACCGGCCCATGAAGTGGGCGCGGTTGCCCCGGAGAGGATCACCTCAGGTGGGGTTTAGGGTTTAGGGTTTAGGGTTTAGGGTTTAGGGTTTAGGGTTTAGGGTTTAGGGTGCCGCTGTTGAAGGGACCAATGAAGTGAACCCATCTCAAAGATCCGAGATTGAGGGTTCAGGGTTATACATGTACATCAGAGCTTTTGGGTGTATAGGGGTTTGGGGTTTAGGGGCTTAGGGACGATTAAGCATGTGCTTGAGAATGATCAAACCCGAGAGGCCCTATAAGCCCTCTATACCTCTAAGCCCTGGAACCCTTTTAAGCCCTGGTCTATCCTACATCCTGTGGGCCCGTTCGGCCCCATGAGTCTGTTAGGCCCTACCCTAATACAAAGGTCATGGGGGGTAGGTACCTAGGGAACCCTAGGGAAGCTTAGGGAGCGCTAGGGAGTCGTGGGGAGTCTGAGGCAACCTTGGCTTATAAACCCCTCTTGAACCCCCTCCCTCAAGAAGCCTCCTGCGTAAACCCTGCAAGCCCAAATTCCTAGTTCCCCCCAGTCCTTCCATATCGAACCCCTAACAAGCCCGCCCCTGTGCTGCGTCAGCATCTGCAAAACGAAACAAAAGGCCTCCCCGCCCCTCCAACAAAACAAACGTCCAATGAACCGCAATCAGCCTCACTTGCCCCGGTGGGAACCCGCAACATCCTAAACCCGACGGAGTCCGGACCCCTGTATGAGGCCTAGGATTTTGGGTTCAGGCGCTTTAGGGTTCAGGGCTTTGGGTTCACCCTAAACCCTAAACCCTAAGCCCCTCTACCGTTCAGCCTTAAAAAGGCCTCTACGGCTCGCCAGCTACAAGACTGCTTTAGGGGCTCCCACCGAGCAAGAAGACTGTGACCAAGGCCTCAGCATTGGAGACCCCAAACCCTACACCCTGCACCCCTAAACCCTAGTTTGGCTCTTGCATGGCTCTTCATGAAGCTGACAACCTAAGAGGGTTCATCGGGGGGGGGGGGGGTGAGTTAGGGGCTTCAGGACATGGATGCTTTGGGCTTGGGATGTACCTGGGGCCAACACTTAGTCCTTTAGCACGCAAGTGCTCGTCAACCCACCCCAACCCTGAGCCCTGAACCCTGTAAGGACTGAGGGCTTACACGTCTTATTGCATGTGTCGCAACCGACCCGCCAAAGAGATTCCAGGACCCGCCAAAGAGATTCAGAGAGGGTTTAGTGCTCAGACTTTTTTTGGGTTGCGCCACCTTCAGAGCAAATGGCAGTTCTGTTTCGTACTCCTTGCTACGCCGCTACGCGAGAGGTCTGCCCAGACTTGGCTGCCTCTCTGTCGAGGACGCACGCGGTCACCAAGCTACGGAAGAACGGAAATCTGCCCTATGCGGTTGCGGACTAGATATCTTGGACGACCCTCAAAGTCAAAGGTTCAGTAGGTAAGCCCCTAATTCGAGACTCTACCCCTCTGGGGGGAGCTTATCGTCCTATGGTCGTACATTAGGAATACGCATGCCGACCCTGAAAGCCATACTTTTCGGTATACCACCCCAAGAATAAAACCGCAAACCATGAAACCCCTACTCCGCGAAACCCTGTCCCTATTCTCTAAAGAACCCTAAATCGCGTACACCCCTGAACCCCTAAACCCCTAAACCCCTAAACCCTCTATCCAGAAGTCCTTGTGTCCCCCCCCTGAGGGCCATGCTAGCGTTTGGAGGATGGAGCGGATAACGGTTGAGAACTCGCGGGTGATGAGCCCTGTGCAACGCCGAACAGCAAAAGCGACAGGGTTTGCGGAGTTACTGGTAGGGGTTTAGAGGGGTTTCGGGTCTTAGAGGGGTTAGGGGTTTAGGGTTTTGGGATGTAGGGTTTATAGGATTTAGGTGGTTGAGCGCTGTCATGAATGGTGTAAGCTCGTGCGTGCGCACCTATAGACAAGAGACGGGAGAGCGTCTTGACACAAGAGTAACCTCCGACTAAAAAGGGTGCCCTTTTTGATGTACAGGGGCTCAAAGGGAACCCTAAACCCTAAGCCCTAAGCCCTAAGCCCTAAACCCGAAACCCCAAACCCTTCTAGCTTCCATAGCCGAAACGAATGAGGCCTGCGGCCCAACCGTGCGCCACCATCACCACCACCATCACGCACCTGGAGCCGTCAGACCGGTGTTGGGGGCGCAAACCCAAACCCAGTTTTTGGTTTTTAGGGTTTAGGGTTTAGGGTTTAGGGTAACTCTAGACCCACCTTCCAGCTTCAGTCAGGGTTTGAAGGTTTACAAGGGTAGGAGTTGGAGGGATTCAGACGTCGGCTTCTGGGTTCAGCGGCTCAACAGGCCCAAAGGCTCCATGTACCCTTATAGTAGATACCTAGGCCTTAAAGTACCCTTATAGGAACCCCTTTAAGGCCCAGGTATCTACTATATGGGTACATGGAGCCTTAGGGAGGTAGATGTCTCCGGGCATCTTCTTGCGACTGCAATCACGAAACCCGTAAAAACCCTACGCCTTTGGACTCGTGGACTTCCGTAAGGCTAAAAAAGTACCCTGGGTTTAGGGTTTAGGGTTTAGGGTTTAGGGTTCAGGGTTTAGGGTTTAGGTTTAGGGTTTAGGGTTCTGGCAGGGTTTAGGAATTAGGGGTTGAGGATTTTAAACATGTTGCAAGTACCTTGTACTGCCTCTCAAATTAACCGAAACCCTAGCTGCTCACACCCAAAGGGGCGTTATAAACCATCCCTCTAGGGCCTGGGGTCTAGAAGAGCCTCGGCGTTTGAAAGGAACGAGTGCTAAACCCTGAACCCTGAACCCTGAACCCGAAACCCTAAACCCTGAACCGTAAACCCTAAACCCTGAACCCTAAACCCAAAAGCCTGCTTGCCGATGGCTTAGCTTGGCATGTACGTAGGACTCCGCGGGACATGCACGGATTCTTAAGACACGGGCACCCTGGGCCCTAGACACCAGCACTTTTGATGTTGCATTAGAAGCATCCCCTCCCCCCCCCAAACCCTAAACCCTAAACCCTAAACCCTAAACCCTAAACCCTAAACCCTAAACCCTAAACCCTAAACCCTAAACCCTAAACCCTAAACCCTAAACCCTAAACCCTAAACAACAAAAAGAGAAGAAACAACAAAACATAAGAGATAAATATATCTATATCTATATCTATATATATATATGCATGCAGGATAAAAAACAACAATGAACATTATGTACCTCAAATATCCAGCCCCTCACTGTCTCTTGACAAGTTCTGGGGCGTGGACCCCAACAATTTGTGATTAAGAAACCGAAGATCGAAGAATCTCACGTTCCGTAAACCCTAAGGCCTAAGCCAGTAGGGTTTAGGGCCACAAGCGGCTGTGCAAATAGCCAGGGTTCTTTAGGGTTCCCTGAACCCCAGACTCTCAGAACAATTATAAAAGAGCCGGGTAGGCTGGTGCACGCCCCACTGCCCAAACCACTCCTATGCAGTGGCACGGGATTCAAGGGATTCGGGCCTTCGGGGGGTTCAAAGGTTCAGGGCTTCGGGTCCTGGGGTTTAGGGTTTAGGGTTTAGGCTTTAAGGCT
This sequence comes from Symbiodinium natans, assembly GCA_905221605.1. NCBI lineage: Eukaryota > Dinophyceae > Suessiales > Symbiodiniaceae > Symbiodinium > Symbiodinium natans. The sequence continues at coordinate 176,940 of CAJNDS010002469.1, read as the reverse complement.
TAGAGGATTGAGGTTTTCCCGAAAGCATCGCGAAGGGTTCTTCCGTGCGGAGCCCTCTGACCCAACAACATAGAGTGAAGTACATAGAGTGAAGTGCATAGAGTGAAGCGCATAGAGCGAAGTGCATAGAGTGAAGTGCATAGAGTGAAGCGCACAGAGTGAAGTGCATAGAGTGAAGTGCATAGAGTCAAGTGCACAGAGTGAAGTGCATAGAGTGAAGCGCGTAGAGTGAAGTGCATAGAGTGAAGTGCATAGAGTGAAGTGCATAGAGTGAAGTGCACAGAGTCAAGTGCATAGAGTGAAGTGCATAGTGAATTGCATAGAGTGAATTGCAATGAGTGAATTGCCTAGACCTTCGTACCCAGTCCTACGATTTCTAAATTAAAATTACTCTTTCTAAGGCGGCGGGCTGGGTTGACATCGCCAATCGGGATTGCAACCCTCTGCGGGTTTCGGCGTGGTCGTGGTGCTAAAACCGTCGTTTTTTTTACGTTTCTTTGTGTCCGCGGACAACCCTCTGCGGGTTTCGGCGTGGTCGCAGTGCCAAAACCGTCGTTTTTTTGACGTTTCTTTCTGACCGCGGACAACCCTCTGCGGGTAATCGCCGGGTCGCGGTGCTAAAACCGTCGTTTTTGGAACTTTTTTTCGTGGGCGCAGACAACCCTCTGCGGGTTTCGGCGTTGGCGCGGTGCCAAAACCATCGTGTTTTTGCCTTTTTTGACATACAAACGTAACCCCTCTGCGGGTTTCGGCGTTGGCGCGGTGCCAAAACCATCGTGTTTTTGCGTTTTTTGACATACAAACGTAACCCCTCTGCGGGTTTCGGCGTTGGCGCGGTGCCAAAACCATCGTGTTTTTGCGTTTTTTGACATACGAACGTAACCCCTCTGCGGGTTTCGGCGTTGGCGCGGTGCCAAAACCATCGTGTTTTTGCGTTTTTTGACATACGAACGTAACCCCTCTGCGGGTTTCGGCGTGGTCACGGTGCCAAAGTCGACTTTTGTAGTACGGACACGCGGAGCTTCCGTGGCTGGAAAGTCGAGTTTTGTAGTACAGACGTAGTACGCCGCGGACACCCGGAGCTTCCGTGGCTGGATAGTCGACTTTTGTAGTACAAATGTAGTACGTCGGGGACGCCCGGAGCTTCCGCGCGGAGCTTCCGTGGCTGGAAAGTCGACTTTTTGTAGTACAGATGTAGTACGCTGCGGACGCCCCGGGCGTCTGAAAACACCGCAAAATAGCATGGTAACGGACATCTGGGCGCTTGAAAACACCGCAAATAGCACGGTAACGGACTTCCGCGCGCGTGAAGACACGGGGATGTTTTTCCCGAAAGCATCGCGAAGGGTTCTTCCGTGCGGAGCCCCCTGACACAACAACATAGACTGAAGTGCATAGAGTGAAGTGCATAGAGTGAAGTGCATAGAGCGAAGTGCATAGAGTGAAGTGCATAGAGCGAAGTGCATAGAGTGAAGTGCATAGAGTGAAGTGCATAGAGTGAAGTGCATAGAGCGAAGTGCATAGAGCGAAGTGCATAGAGCGAAGTGCATAGAGTGAAGCGCATAGAGCAAAGTGCATAGAGTGAAGTGCATAGAGGCAAGTGCACAGAGTGAAGTGCACAGAGTGAAGCGCATAGAGTGAAGTGCATAGAGTGAAGTGCATAGAGTGAAGTGCATAGAGTGAAGTGCATAGAGTGAAGTGCATAGAGTGAAGTGCATAGAGTGAAGTGCACAGAGTGAAGTGCATAGAGTGAATTGCATAGAGTGAATTGCATAGAGTTTAGTAATCAGCGAATACAAATTTCTAGATTTACGTAGAATTTACTAGACCTTCGTACCCAGTCCTAGATTTCTAAATTAAAATTACTCTTTCTAAGGCGGCGGGCTGGGTTGACATCGCCAATCGGGATTGCAACCCTCTGCGTGTTTCGGCGTGGTCGCGGAGCAAAAACCGTCGTTTTTTTTTTACGTTTCTTGATTTGCGCGGACAACCCTCTGCGGGTTTCGGCGTGGTCGCGGTGCCAAAACCGTCGTTTTTTTTACGTTTCTTTGTGGCCGCGGACAACCCTCTGCGGGTGATCGCCGGGTCGCGGTGCTAAAACCGTCGTTTTTGGTACTTTTTTTCGTGGCCGCAGACAACCCTCTGCGGGTTTCGGCGTTGGCACGGTGCCAAAACCGTGGTGTTTTTGCGTTTTTTGACATACAAACGTAACCCCTCTGCGGCTTTCGGCGTTGGCGCGGTGCCGAAACCCTCGTGTTTTTGCGTTTCTTGACATGCAAACGTAACCCCTCTGCGGGTTTTCGCGTGGTCGCGGTGCTAAAACCGTAGTGTTTTTTGCGTTTTTTGCGTTTGTTTTTCGACTTGTGTAGTACAGACGTAGTACGCCGGGGACTTCCGTGGCTGGAAAATCGAGTTTTGTAGTACAAACGTAGTACGCACGGGACGCCCGGAGCTTCCGTGGCTGGAAAGTCGACTTTTGTAGCACAGACGTAGTACGCCACGCGGAGCTTCCGTAGCTGGAAAGTCGACTTTTGTAGTACAGACGTATAGTACGCCGGGGACGCCCGGAGCTTCCGTGGCTGGAAAGTCGACTTTTGTAGTACAAACGTAGTACGCCGCGCACACGCGGAGCTTCCGTAGCTGGAAAGTCGACTTTTGTAGCACAGACGTATAGTACGCCGGGGACGCCCGGAGCTTCCGTGGCTGGAAAGTCGACTTTTTGTAGTACTCACGTAGTACGCCGCGCACACGCGGAGCTTCCGTGGCTGGAAAGTCGACTTTTTGTAGCACAGACGTATAGTACGCCGCGGACGCCCTGGGCGTCTGAAAACACCGCAAATAGCATGGTAACGGACATCTGGCCGCCTGAAAACACCGCAAATAGCATGGTAACGGACATCTGGGCGCTTGAAAACACCGCAAATAGCATGGTAACGGACATCTAGGCGCTTGAAAACGCCGCAAATAGCATGGTAACGGACATCTGGGCGCATGAAAACGCCGCAAATAGCATGATAACGGACATCTGGGCGCTTGAAAACACTGCAAATAGCATGGTAACGGACATCTGGGCGCTTGAAAACACCGCAAATACCATGGTAACGGACATCTGGGCGCTTGAAAACACTGCAAATAGCATGGTAACGGACATCTGGGCGCTTGAAAACACCGCAAATAGCATGGAAGCGGAATTCCGGACGTACTTGAAAACCTCGCAAATAGCATTCCCGCCGCGGACACCCGGAGCTTGCATGTCGAAACCCATCGCAAATAAACCATCGCAAATATCGCGGGACTCGAATTCCTCGAAACCCTTGCAAATGTCGTGGGACTCGAATTCCGGGGCCTCGAAAACCTCGCAAATATTGGGACTCGAATTCCTCGAAACCCTTGCAAATGTCGTGGGACTCGAATTCCGGGGCCTCGAAAACCTCGCAAATATCGTGGTTCCAAAACCATCGCAAATACCCTGGTCCCCGAATTCGCTGGTTCCAAAACCATCGCAAATACCATGGTCCCCGAATTCGCTGTTTCCAAAAGCATCGCAAATACCATGGTCCCCGAAATCGCTGTTTCCAAAACCATCGCAAAAACCATGGTCCCCGAATTCGCTGGTTCCAAAAACCATCGCGAAAACCATGGTCCCCGAATTCGCTGGTTCAAAAAGCATCGCAAGTATACCATGGTCCCCGAATTCGCTGGTTCCAAAACCATCGCAAATCAGACAAGTGCAGTGTACAAGTGACTATGCAACCATGTAAGTGCATACATTTGTCCAAGTGCATACACTTCGGCTGCAAAGAGTCAACTGCATGGAGTCAACGCACGGCAAATCGATGCTTTCGGGCCATCCCTCTTCTAGTTTTTAAGGTTCGCCAATCGCCAAGAATGCCCCGCCCAGGTACCCATACGCATAGCCTCAAACCCGTAAGTTAAAGCATCTGGAGGCCAGTAGTCTTGATACAGTGCAGGGCTGCAGCCCACGACACCCCAAACACCCTATGCCCCCCAAATTGAAGCCCTTAAACCCCCTAAGCCTCCCCAAGCACTGTAATTCCCCCAAACACCCTACGCCCCCTAGTTGAACCTCCTTACACCACCCCTAAACCCTAAACCCTAAACCCTAAGCCCTAAACCCTAAACCCTAAGCCCTAAACCCTAAACCCTAAGCCCTAAACCCTAAACCCTAAACCCCATGCCCTAACCCTAAACCCTAAACCCTAAGGTGGTTCGGTTCAAGGTTCTGGCGCATCAGGGCTACGAAGTCGCCGAGTTGCTTTAAGTAAGGTGTTTCGGTAGAGTTTAGGGGTAGGGTTTAGGGTTTAGGGTTTCGGGTTTAGGGTTTGGGGTTTGGGGTTTGGGGTTTGGGGCTTGGGGTTTGGGGTTTAGGGTTTCGGGTTCGGGGTTTGCGGGTTGGGATTTTAGGTTTAGGGTTTAGGGCGGTTCCCACAAGAATCTTCGGAACAACCTCCTTTGCTGAACTGGGCCTTAGTCTTTGGGCTGATAAGGGTCTTAAGTTGTAAGGGCCCCTAAACCCTAAACCCTAAACCCTAAACCCTAAACCCTAAACCCTAAACCCTAAACCCTAAACCCTAATGGGGACTGGGGGTTGCAAGGGCTCAGGAAACGCGATGCTGAAGAAAGGATGCGACCTCTATGACTGGGGAACCGCCGGGGTTTAGGGGTTGGGGTTTAGGGTTTAGGGGTTTAGGGGTTTAGGGTTTTAGGGTTTAGGGTTTAGGGTTTAGGGTTTAGGGTTTAGGGTTTAGGGCTTAGGGTTTAGGGTTTAGGGTTTAGGGTTTAGGGTTCAGGGTTCAGGGTTCAGGGTTCAGGGTTTAGGGTTGAGGGCTTAGGGCTTAGGGTTTAGGGAGCTGCTGGCGCAGGGGTGTGTTCGAGAAGCAGGTCCGCGCAACAGAAGTGGGGACTGCTCATCTTCGCCTTGGGTCACGCGACCACCCTCCCCAAACCCTGCACCCCCCCTAAACGCCCTAAACCCGAAACCCTGGTAAGGTCCCCTCCACTCCCCCCCCCCCCTCCCTCCCCATCCGCCTCACTCCGCTCCCATCTGAGCATGAAGTCCCTGAAGAGCACCTCGGCTTCTTGTGCGTCTTTGGGGAAGAGGGGTCTGACTTGGCTGCACTTGGGAGGGTAGCCATAAACTAAACTTCTTAGCTGCCTTATTAAGAAACCCAATCAACCCAAAAAGGCTAAGGATCTAAAGTTACAGTCAAGCACCACAGAGTCTGGGGTCTTCTAAACCCTAAACCCTAAACCCTAAACCCTAAACCCTAAACCCAAAACCCAAAACCCTAAACCCTAAAACCCTAAAACCCTAAACCCTAAACCCTAAACCCAAAACCCCAAACCCTAAACTAGGATCCACAGTCTGCGGGATGAATTAACTGGCCCAGGATGAACTTGTGGCCTTTGGGTTGATTCAAACATGGGGGACGTTTTGGGTTTAGGGTTTAGGGTTTAGGATTTAGGGTTTAGGGTTTAGGGTTTAGGGTTTAGTTAGGGTTTTGGGTTCTGGGGTTCTGGGTCTTTCAACACACGAAACATGAAGCATGAAGTCAAGAATCAGCCCCAACACCCAAAACCCAAAACCCACAACCCCAAACCCAAAACCGCACCCCTTTTAGAAGTCTCCTTCCATGAACGCCTCACCCCCTACATCCGAACAACCCAGAGGGTCCATGTTCTCCTTGCTCCTTGTAACCCCTAGCCCTAAACCCTAAACCCCAAACCCCAAACCCCAAACCCTAAACCCTAAAACCCTAAAACCCTAAACCCTAAACCCTAAACCCACTTCGTAGCGCCAAGGCCCCAACCGTCCGGTTCAGCGGACATGCCCAAAGAACTGCCTGCTGGGTTTAGTTTAGGGTTTAGGGTTTCGGGTTGTTTACGGTTTAGGATGTCAGGTGGGCTTAGGGTTTCGGGCTTCGGGCTATTTACGGTTTAAGATGCCGGGCGGGCTCGGAAGCTTTCGGGTTTCGGACCCTTGGAGAAAAGAGCCACCAAAAACAAGGGAATCAGGGTGGTACTGGGCATCCAAGGCCCCTTAAGCCCTGAACCCGACAACCCTAAGTCTTGAGCCCTCACAGGGCTTAGGGCCTGTTTAGCGATTGGGGTTTAGGGATGTTCATCTCCTTCTTTGCGCATTTTGGAGTTTGTTTTTTTTTTTTAGGGGGGGGGGGGGGGGAACCCCCAATGAACCCTGAACCCTGAAATGTCGGCGGGCTTGGTGGGGGTGGAGAGGGAGGAGCTCACCAGTTTGTAGAGCAAAGTAGGGAAGAGGTAGGTTACATGCATAAGCCATAAACCCTACAGCCCAAACCCGAACAAAAAAACACAAAATCAACTCCTGTGATGTTCCCCCTTATACTAACAGTCCTTGATTAGGGTTTCGGGTTTAGGGTTTAGGGTTTAGGGTTGTTGTACAGCCCCGATTCTAATCCTTATTGAAGACTGTTAGCATAGGGGGGAAACATCCCAATCACAGGCCCTGAAGGGCGTGCCGCGATGAGGGCTGCGGAGAGGTCCAAGTGGAGCTTGATTGCGTAAAACCTTTGCCATCGGCTCCATGGGGTTTAGGGTTTAGGGTTTCTAGGGTTTTTACGGTTTTAAGGGTTTTAGGGTTTTTCGGGTTTTTGGTTTAGGGTTTTTAGGGTTTAGGGTTTAGGGTTTTGGCTTTTGGGTTCAGGGGCTCATTCTCCTTCAAGGGCTTTTTAGGAATCAGGCTCAATTTGCACAGCGGTTTTTAAGCGGTAGCTACTTACAAACACAAGCCGAAAAACCGCAGCTCTACACCTAAGGTTCGGGTGGACTCCTACAGGGCTGGCCCTATGGCTTCGTAGGCTGTATAGAGGGGTGTCCCAGAGTTTTGCAAGGCTTTGGTACCTCCCGGAACCCATGGGCCCCTCAAGAACCCCAAGCCCCTTGAGGGGTTTCGGGGTTTCGGGGTTCAGGGTGGGCCTCACGGGCTCCTCTAGAAAGCTGCAGGTCGGTCATCATCCCGGCGTAACCCTAAACCCTAAACCGTAAACCCTAAACCGTAAACCCTAAACCCTAAACCCTGAACCCTGAACCCTTAACCCTTAGCCTAAGCCTTGGCCTTAGGGTTTAATTAGCCGTTCGTTGTAGGTTTTTTGGGGATCTCCAACTTCTTACCGACCTTGCAAGCCTTTTGAAAGGGTCCTGAAAGTAAGGACCCTTCACATTTTCATCCGCGAGATGTACGTAGGGCTAAGGGCTTGGAGTTTAGGGTTTAGGGTTTAGGGTTTGGGGCTTGGAGTTTAGGGTTTAGGCTTTAGGGTCAGGGGTTAGGGTTACGTTCGCCTTCGGGAGAGCGAATCTGCATCCGAAAACTTCGGACGTATGACGCATGTGTAGACACACCCAGCGACACACGGGGGTTTACGCAAATAGGGGACCCCCTAATACAGATCCCCAAATAGTAGGATTCCCTTATAATAAGGACCCCCCATAAGGTCCCCATAATTGCGGAACCCCCCCCATAGGTAATTTTGAAACATAGACTCTGTTGCGTGGCCTCAGGGTTCGGATTAACAAATCAGGGCTTTGGGTTCATGGAGTAGGGTTTAGGGTTTAGAGTTTAGGGGTCGCTGCACCATTGTTGGGGCACTAGTTAAAAATGATCAATTTGGTTCCTTATTGGGTTTAAGTATTTCAAAACGTGATTTTCAACAATGCCTCAGTTCAGGGTCGGATGATATTTCCCGGGTTTGGGGCTTAAAGACCCTAAATCCAAAACCCTAAACCCTAAACCCGAAACCTGTGAAAGGCTTTGGGGGGGTCTCCTGGAACCAGGGCGGTGGCCGGTCTTTTTTGCCTTCGCGACCGGACCTGCCACGCAGATTGGTGACCTTAAAGCTCTAAACCTTACCTTCGCGTTTCGGGTTTCGGGTTTAGGGTTTAGGGTTTCGGGTTTAGGGATTAGGGTTTACGCTCAAGGTCACTGCGAGTTAGGGGGGGGCCTAAGGAGATGAAAGTCCCTGTTTGGAAATATGCTGTTGGCCCTTTCTCGGTTGGGTCCTGTTTCATAGGATATAGGGTTTACATCTTGACAACATTTCGGGAGTGGGGTTTATACCCCCAACACCTCCTAGCGCCCTGCAGACCCCCTCTTGCAAGGACTAGAGTTTAGGGGAATGGTTTAGGATTCAAGATCCGTAGGCTTCAGCGCTCAGGGGCTCGTGTTCCAGTCTGGCAAAACTGGCACGACCCTGTGCCCGATACCCCTACAAACAAGGTGCCTTTGACTAGAGGTCCTTATTCATGAGCGCCCCCAACCATGAACCCTACACCCACTGGAGTATATTCCTTCGGGCGTTCGGTTCTCTGGGTTTTGGGAACCACGACGCGCAAGAACCGTCTTTGTCCACGCAGGCGCGCGCACGCCAGAGCGCCAGACGCATCGGTTCTCGGGGATGCAGTCGCTTGCTGCATCAGTCCTTAGCCAAACGATTTAGGGTTTAGGGTTTAGGGTTTAGGGTTTATTCCCAAGCGCTTAGGGTTGGGGGATTGGATGGGTTTAGGGCTGAGGGTTGGTTTATACAGAAGGACGACCAGGGGAACCAGAACTGCAGATCTGACTCTTTAGCCATGGGCGGCAGAGGGACCCAAGAAACTCCTGTAGACGTTCCCAAAGCCCTCGAAGTAGGGTTTACGGTTTAGGGGATTATGGCGCTTAGGGGGGGGGGAGGGGGGGGCTTTCGGGTTTATAGGGCTCATAGGGCGGACCGGGTTTGGAGGGTTTAGGGTTTAGGGTTTAGGGTTTAAGGTTTAGGCTTTAGGCTTTAGGCTTAGGGTTTAGGGCTTAGGGGTTAGGGGTTTAGGGGCTTTGAGGCGCAGGGGTGAACCTCGACAGTGAGCAAAGTCTGTGCCAAGCAGCTCTGAGCTAGCGAGGGTTGCACTGTGTACCCGTCACACAGTTGAACTTGCCTGAGTGCTACGTCATGAAGGGATCGGGGTTTGGGGGGTGCTTCGAGGGGTTGATAAGGGAACCTAAACTGCCAAAAAAGGGAATGAGGTGTACTACTGGGCATCCTAGCCCTAAACCCTAAACCCTAAACCCTAAACCCTAAACCCTAAACCCTAAGCCCCCAAAAGCTGCCATTGAAGGTCCAGGGTCGAATGCCTCCGCTTCCAGGCTGGATGCCCGCTGTCATCGGCTTGCACTGGAAGTAGAGGGTCTGCCCCCAAGCCCAGACTTCTTGTGTCTTTGATTTATCTCTTTTATTGTTTTTGTGTTTGTTTGTTTTTTTGTTTGGGGGGGGGGGGGTAGGGTTTAGGGTTTAGGGTTTCGGGTTTAGGGTTTGTTTTTCTTTGGTTTTTCTTGGGGGGAGGGGGGGCATGCGGGAGTTGCCCGGGAACCCTGAACCCTCTGAACCGCGAACCCTAAACCCTAAACCCCCCAAACCCTAAACTCTATACTCTACTCCCTAAACCCTAAACGCTACAATCTAAACCCACCTACTTCCCTACTCCAAGTATGTCTGGCCTCCCCACTGACGACGCTCTGTTGCTTCTGGTACTTTTCCGTGCACTTCCCTTCCTGACCCAAAGGGTGGGGCGGAGGGGCTTGGGGCTGCCACCGCTGGAACCCTTAGCACCCCCAAAATTGGTTTAGGTTTAGGGTTTAGGGTTTAGGGTTTGGGGTTTGGGGTTTGGGGTTTGGGGTTTGGGGTTTGGGGTTTGGGGTTTGGGGTTTGGGGTTTAGGGTTTGGGGCTCATGTAGGGTCCGGAAAACGTGGATGAGCACAGGTGGCACCCAGAAGTACGCCAAAACCCGGCACCCCAAATTTCCCAAGCCCTAAACCCTAAACCCTTCACCCTAGGTGTGGCCGCAATTGTTGTTAAAGCCACGCTAGCAATACCAAAAAAGGGTGCCCTGTTTGGTCCTAAACCTTACTCTGGCTCCTAGGGTTTCGGGCCTTGGCGTTTTCATGGGCTTCCCTGCTACCCCCCTCTATACTACCCCGCCTTAAATAACCTTAATTAGGCTTAATCCCTAAATAACCTTAAGTATGGGGGGAACCTAGGGGGGGTTAGTATAGAGTGGGGTAGTAGGGAAGCCCGTGACCCGTTCGGGGCTTCGGGAGCTTTGGGCTTTGGGGTCGGAGCTTTGGGGCGTCAGGGATGAAGCGTTTATCACGGCAGCCTAAAGCCTCAACCTTGGACCTTGGACCTTGAACCCCTAAACCCTAAGCCCTAAGCCCTACGCCCTCAGCCCTAAGCCCTCAGCCCTCAGCCCTCAGCCCTCAGCCCTAAGCCCTAAGCCCTAAGCCCTAAGCCCTAAACCCTAAACCCTAAACCCTAACCCTAGACCCTCTTCTTCTGCGACACCAAGGGTCGTCCTGGTCCTCCACCCCACTAAAGTGGTCACACCTCCAGGCGTCGTTCTGAGTGACCTTGAGGATCTCCTTAGCGGCTGCGGGTTTAGGGTTTAAGGTTTAGGGTTTAGGGTTTAGGGTTTAGGGTGTAGGGTTTAGGGCTTTGACGACGGTTTGGGGTTTGGGGCTTGGGGGCCCAGAGGGTGGACAGGGTAACTATATGTCAGGTCCTGTGGGATGTAGGGTGGCGAGTCCCCAAACCCTAAACCCTAAACCCTAAACCCTAAACCCTAAACCCCAAACCCCAAACCCTAAACCTAGCCCTAAACCGCCTGTACCCTGAACACACTAAGCTCGCGCCAACCTGCATACCAAACGTCGACATGCTAGGGCTCAAAAAAGGCAGAGTTTGGGGGTATGGGGTTTAGGGTTTAGGGCTTAGGGTTTAGGGTTTGGATTGGGCTTTAGGGGTCTTGAGGTTTGGGACGCCTTTCGGGTGGGTTTAGGGTTTGCGATTTAGGGCTATGTATGTCGGTTAGGCTTAGGGCGATTATGGGCTTAGTAGGTACTAGGCATTCTTAGGGTTACGGCTATTACTTGAAGGTTCATGGTACTTACCAGCCAAATGCAACTGACTCTAAACCCTAAACCCTAAACCCTAAACCCTAAACCCTAAACCCTAAACCCTAAACCCTAAACCCTAAACCCTAAACCCTAAACCCGAGGGCCCTGCACGAACTCTCTCATGAGTGGCCCCAGCCGAGCCAAGGAGCGGTTCCCTGGCAAATGGGCAGCGTTCCTGGTGTTAGTTTAGGGTTTAGGGTTTAGGGTTTAGGGTTTAGGGTTTAGGGTTTAGGGTTTAGGGGTTTAGAGGTTTAGGGGTTTAGGGGTTTAGGGGTTTAGGGGTTTAGGGGTTTAGGGGTTTAGGGTTTAGGGGGTTAGGGGTTTAGGGGTTTAGGGGTTTAGGGGTTTAGGGGTTCGGGTTTCGGGCTTCGGGCTTGGGGCTTAGGGTTTCGGGTTTTAGGGTCTTCCAGCCAGGTGTGCGTTTAGATGGGCATGGGGTTGAGATATGAAGGGTAACCCCACCAAGCGACCAGAACTGCGACACACGCAATATGGGGGTTTCCGAAAATAGGGGTACCTTTTTGGGGTCCTTATTATACGGGAATCCTACTATTTGGGGGACTATTTTTAGGGGTCCCTTATCTTCGTAAGCTCTGATATCTCCAGCAAAGGGATTCAATGCCTGGGATTTCTCCGTGTCGCTGTTGGGCTACCTCTGCCATCAACTTTGGGGCTCTATATAGGGTTTAGGGTTTAGGGTTTAAGACCCTGAACCCCAAGCCCTGCACCCTAAACTCTAGATCCGAAACCCTAAACACAACTTCGGGGTTTTTTTCAGGGTTTCTAGGGATCCTTATAGCTCCTTTGGCATAGAAGCCATACTACATCATTCTAATCGGCTGGCCCTCACAACAACCTTCTGCAGTCATCCTTCCCTAGAATCGGCAGTTTTGTTCTCTTTTTGGGGTCCCCGATATAGCACGGCACCTTAAACAAGGACCCCTCAACAAGGGATCCTACTTTAGAGAACTCCCTGCTAGCAAGCCCAAGCAACACACCCTAAACCCCAAACCCCAAACCCCAAACCCCAAACCCCAAACCCCAAACCCCAAACCCCAAACCCTAAACCCTAACCCTAAACCCTAAACCCTAAACCCCAAACCCCCGGGCATCGCCTTCGGAGGCTGTCGAGTTCATCAGGATTTTGGTTGAAGACGTGGGCGTGCTCAGTGCGATGAGGGCGGTGAGGAGCAGCCTGGAAGAGAGGACGATTTGAGGGCTTTAGAGTTGCTTGGGGTTTAGGGTTTAGGGCTAGGGTTTAGGGGTTTTGGGGGTTTTTTGGGAGTTTTGGGGTTGAGGGTTGAGGGACTTCTGGGTTTGGAGTTTAGGCTTGGGGGCTTTGGGGGCCTGAGGGTCTGCAAGGCTGCATGTTAGCCCCAGTAGAAAATCCAGAATAATCGCACAGCGAGTATGCCCCCAAAAAACCTGAATGGAAAACATACAAGAGCGTAGACATCGTACTCATAGACTTTGCTCGAAAACGCCAACGGCTGTCCTTCCTTGACATGCACCCAGCTATCCAGACGCGAGCTGTCTCTTTGTGTTTTTCGCCACCAAACTCAGTTCGCATCAAACGCCGCAAGTGTGGCTTGTGCTGGGAATCCCAACAACGTTATTTATTATTATTATTACAACACTATTATTATTGCACTATTTATTAGTGTTACTATTACTATTGTTACTATTATCATTTTCTTCTCATTATTATTAGTCTTTTTGGTTGTTTGGGCGTTGTTGATCGCGCGGCGAACCAGGGCCTGATGTCGGTGGATCAGGGCAATTGCACGGAGTCCGGCACCGAGATTTGGAGATGCAATTGCAGTTGGCTTCTAGAAACACCGCAATTGACTCAACCACCTTTTAAGGGCTTGTATAGGGTTTAGGGTTTAGGGTTTAGGGTTTAGGGTTTAGGGTTTAGGGTTTAGGGCTCCTGAAACCAGCTGCGGCCAAGTTGCTTCATTTTCTTAAGGTCGGCGCACCTTGGAGCAGAGGGAAAACTCCCAGGCTCTCTCTGCGGGCTGGGGGCTTAAGATTGCGGGTCTAGGGAGCTAGGCTGCCCAGTAACCTAGGCTTAAAAAGGGTGCCTTTTTTGCTCAAAGGGGTTTAGGGTTTAGGGTTTAGGGTTTAGGGTTTAGGGTTTAGGGTTTAGGGTTTAGGGGTTTGTAAGGGAACCTAAACCCCCCAAAAAGGGAATAAGGGTACTACTGGGCATCCCAGGGAGGGTCTAGGGGTCCCTTTCCCCCCAATCATGCTTAGGGTTTAGGGTTTAGGGTTTAGGGTTTAGGGCCTGCCGACAATAAAGCATATAGTACAGTATATGGGGAATTCGAAACCCTACTGCTTCTTGGTAGGGAGTGTGGGAATTCGGTACCCTTACAGAATTTCTTGCAGGTAATGTTGGAATTTCTGTAACCTCTAGACTCCCGGGTATCCTATAGAAGGATGTACTGAACCTATTTGCCTCATTCCCTCAGAAGGAGTAGGAAATTCCGCGGAGAAGGTCCAGCTTCTCTCCACAGAGAGGATCTACATGAAGGTTCAGGGTACTTATCAACCAACTATAACTATACTTACGACCCAAATTATAACAATATTAAGGGCACTCAAGTGGGTTAAGTACACTTATAACTTTTGAAGAAGTACCCTGGACCTCCAAGTAGGGTTTCGGGCTTGGGGCCTCCCCCCCCCCCCCCCTTCTTTGGCACCCTAAGGCTCGGCATCTTAATCTTCCTCTTGCTACTACTACTCATAATGATGGAAGCCAGGAATAGTAATAGTAACAACAACAATAACAGCAATACTAATACTAATGATGATGATAATAGTCATCATCATAGTAATAATCATAACAAGTGACAATACGAATGCTAAGCAAAGGAGCCCCCAAAAAGGGGGACTTACACCGCCAAGACCCTTCAACCGTGAACTAGGAACTCCTTGGAGTCACCCCAGTTTAAGGGGTCTAGGGTTTGTAGGACTTTCACAGGGGTTTATATGGTTCTTCTTGGGTGTGTTATAGGGGCTACAGGATTACATGTGTTGAGCTCTGACGAGTAGCGTGGTTGAGAAGACAGTAGCGACTAGTGTAGAAATCTTGCCGGAGCAGAAACCCTAAACCCTAAACCCTAAACGCTAAACCCAGCCCCAAGGAGGAAACACCAGCCTTCAAGGCATTTAGGTGGCTTTCTCCGCATAACCCCCACATGGTCACTTTTTCTACACGGTGGTCCCTTTGTGGGAGAGTTACTAGTAAGTTTGAAGGTAACTTTGAGAACTGACCACCTTCAGTCCCCGAAACCCTGACCCCGAAACCCCAAACCTCGAGCTGCGGGTCTCGCGTCCTTCTTCCTCGGCACCTCTGGGCATTCGACGGGGGCACGCCCGCGGACCATATAGAACGCCCCTGAAGCAGCCCCCAAAGCCACAAAAGCCCACGAAAACCGTGAAACCCTCTAACCCTAAACCCTAAACTCTAAATCCTCTATCTAACCCTAAACCCTAAACTCTAAACCCTCTAGCCCTCCACCCTCTGTGCTTGCCCAGGCACGCCCGAAGCAGCAGCCGGAAGGGGCGAAGAGATCGCCAAACACGGTGCCGAAATGGCTGCAATCAGGCACTCCCTGGACCCTATGAAGCCAAGAAGCCCTCCAAACCCTGTGAACCCTATACACCTCTGTAAACCCTATAAATCCTCCACCCTCTACACCCTCTAAACCCCCTAAACCCTCTAAACCCTCTGAACCCTGTGAACCCTAAGAACCCTAAGAACCCCAAACCCTACGCCATTTTCAGGTGCTTCGGCTTCCAGGTTCATGGGGCGTTCAGGTTTTGGAGGCTAGGAGGGCTTGGGAAACCCTAAACCCTAAACCCTAAACCCTAAGCCCTAAACCCTAAACCCTATTGTTAGGGTTTACGGCTTTGAAGGCCCTTCAGAGCTTGGGGCTTCACCGTCCCCGCAACCTCAACAGGGGTTGGGGCTTCGGGCTTGGGGTACCTCACCGGAAACCCTAAACCCTCAACACTAAACCCCAAACCTGAAACCCTAAACCCTAAATCCTAAACCCTAAACCTAAACCCTAAACCCTAAACTGGCCCTAAACCCTAAACCCTAAACCCTAAACCCTAAACCCTAAACCCGAAACCCTAACCCTAAGCCCTAAACCCTAAACCCTAAACCCCAAACCCCAAACCCTAAACCCTAAACCCTAAACCCTAAACCCTAAACCCTAAACCCTAAACCCTAAGCCCTAAGCCCTAAGCCCTAGGCCCCGCCTGTCTTTGAAGACGCGCTCGACGAGGATGGATCCCAAGACGCTGGCGAGGACGGAGCCCTCGGAGAAAGCTGCGGCTTAGGGGCTCAAGAAAGAGTAGGGTTTAGGGTTTAGGGTTTAGGGTTTAGGGTTTAGGGTTTAGGGTTTAGGGTTTAGGGTTTAGGGTTTCAGGTTTGGGGTTTACTGTTTGGGGTTTAGGGTTTAGGGTTTCGGGTTTAAGGGTTCAGGGTCTAGGCTAGGTTTGTCGGGTGCTCGCAGAAATTGGGGGATAGGGCCTAGGGTTTGGGGTTGAGGAATGAAAAGGGTCAAGGGTGTGGTCTAGGATATGAACTTGGGGTTTAGGGTTTAGGGTCTAGGGTCTAGGACATGGAGTTGGAGGAGGCTCTGGCCCACTCAACGACTGCCGCATCCGACCTCGTCCATTAGGCAACCCTAAATCGTAAACTCTAAACCCTAAACCCAAGACTTACATGGTTCTCAAGGCTTTGGTACTTTTGGGTTTAAGGTGCTTGAGGGTTAGGGGTTTGGGTCACATGGGACAGCCAGGCCCGGCAATTGATTTTTGAAGGCCTGCTGCACGATTTTTCTTGCCACACCCGGACGATTTGACTGAATTAATAGCGGACCCCACTAAAACCCCCAACACCCCCAAACGGTCACACGGGTCCTCACTAGACCAGCCGACTTGACTTGTTCGAGGGGGCCCCTACTCAGGCCCTACTCGTGCGAGTCCAACCTTGAAGCAGTTAAATCCTTTTGAAAGCCCCGAAGGCCATGAAAAAGCTATAGCCCTCAATAAGCCTGAAACAATGGCCGCAACAAGAGCCCCTGCAAGCACCCTTCAAGTGGCCTCAAAACGCCTTTCACGCCCCCTGAATAAACTTAAAGCCCTCCTAAGGTCCCCGGGGCCCCCCCAAAAAAACAAGACTCCATGAACACACCGGCCGCAAATCGAAGCAGATGAAAAAAAAAAAAACTAAGCCCTGAACCCCTAAACCCCTGAAGCCCTAAACACCGAGAGGGCTCACCAGGACCAGAAGGAATCCGTGAAAGCCGAAACCCAAAACACTAAACACCTGAACCCTAAAACCCCGAAACACCCCGAGGGCTCACCAGGACCAGAAGGAATCCGTGGAGCTCCAGCCTCAAGAGGTAGGGTTTAGGGTTTAGGGTTTGGGGTTTGGGGTTTGGGGTTTAGGGTTTAGGGTTTAGGGTTTAGGGTTTAGGGTTTAGGGTTTAGGGTTTAGGGTTTAGGGTCCCGGCTTTCGGGCTGTTGCTTGGGTGCTTGGGCTTAGGGTCCAGGAATTTAGGGGCTTACGAAAGTAAGGTAAAAAGGGTGCCCGTTTTAGCTTTAAGGGGATCATAAGGGAACCCCAACCCGAAAAAAGGAAATAAGGGCCTACTCCGGGTCCTAGGTCGTCGTAGCTTGAGATTAAAGATTTGCGGCTGATTTCCATTCATGCCGGGTCGTTGGGGGAATCCCTAACCTTCAGCCAAAACCCCAAACCCTGAAACTGGCGCCCCTGAACCCAGCACCCAAAACCCTAAACTCTGAGCTCCAAAACCAATACATCCAAAATCCCAAACCTCTTATAAGCCCTAAGCCTCCAGTCATACCCCAACCCTAAGACCCCTAAACCCTAAACCCTAAACCTTAAACCCTAAACCCTAAACCCTACACCCTAAACCCTAAACCCTAAACCCTAAACCCACTCAACCCCGTCCCTCTTGGGTCCCCGGCTTCAGAGGCTCTCCTTCTGCGGACTCCTCCCGCAGCCTGTGGCTGTAGGTAGGGAGGGCTCAGGCTTTTGGGGCTGTTTGGGCGGTAGGGTTTAGGGTTTAGGGTTTAGGGTTTAGGGTTTAGGGTTTAGGGTTTAGGGTTTAGGGTTTAGGGTTTAGGGTTTAGGGTTTAGGGTTTAGGGTTTAGGCTTCAGGGTTTCATGTTTAGGGCTTTGGGCTTTTGGGCTGAGGGCTTAGGGTTCAGGGTTTAGGGTTGCAATATACAACATTATGCTACAGAGAAGCTTTCAGAATTAACTTAAGTTTTGGCAATGGAGAAGGACAAACAGACATCTCAACATGCTAGTTGGTGCTGATGCCAGTGCAGGTGTCTCTGTATCACGCTTTCCGATCGTCTTCGCACAAAAACATTGCGAAACAACGTTCTGCAGGTTGGTTCAGCAGGGATAGCATCCATCGCATGTATTCTTGATTTCGCTTCTACACACAGAAGAGGTTTAGGGCCGGTTTAGGTCTTTACGCAGCTTAAAAGGTCGGTAGGCTTGGGGCGGTTTTGTTTTCTGAGCCTTCACAGCTCCAAGCCCTACACCCCTACATCCCTAAGCCTGGGCTTTCGGGATCGCGCGTTCAGGCTAGGGAACCCCCACTGTTTAGGGCCGAATTCTTGGGTTTAGGGTTTAGGGTTTAGGGTTTAGGGTTTCGGGTTTAGGGTTTAGCTTAAAACCCCAAAGCCAAAACCTTGGGAGCCTCATCGGCCTGAACTAGGGTTTAGGGTTTAGGGTTTAGAGTTTAGGGTTTAGGGTGCTAGGGTTTAGGGTTTAGGGAGCCCAATCCTCACGGGAGCCCTGACGCCCTATGAGCGCTTTGGGGTCTAGGCTTCATATGAAACCAAAGCCGCAGCCCCCGTGCAAGAATCCTAAGATCCCACAGGTTTCGGGTAGCCCTAAACCCTAAACCCTAAACCCTAAACCCTAAACCCCAGAAACCCCAGAAACCCAAACCCTATAAACATGAAACTCAAAGCCCACCGGTCTCCCGCATCCCGGAGCCCGGAACTCCCCCAAAAAAACCCTTGAAGAGCCCCCCCAAAACCGGGGGCATCTGCCCTCTTCTGCAGGCTCTTGCTCTAGTACCCCTTAGTGCGTTCTTAGTGGCCTAACCCCTAAACCCTAAACCCTACACCCTAAACCCTAAACCCTAAACCCTAAACCCTAAACCCTACACCCTACACCCTAAACCCTAAGCCCTTAACCCTAAACCCTATAAACCCTAAACCCTACACCCTACACCCTAAGCCCTAAGCCCTTAACCCTAAACCCCCGGCTCTGAAGGTCTTCTCGACTCGGCCGCCGGCAGGACAAAAGCTAAGACGCCAAGGGTGAGCATCCCAACCTCGGGTCGAAGACAGTTTCTTAGTTTGGGAGGGGCCTGGGGCGAGTTTAAGGGGTTTCGGGGGGTTAGGGGGTTTGGGGGGTGTGGGGGGTTTGGGGGTTTGGGGGTTTGGGGTGTTTGGGGGTTTGGGGGGGGGCGGGGGGTTTGGGGGGGCTTTGGGGGGGCTTGCGGGGTTTGGGTAGAGTGTTTAGTGCGCTTGAGAGGGGGGAGGGGGGGAGGATGAGGCAAGCGTCCTTTTTGCGCATAGGACTCGCAGGAGTTAGATCTTGGAATGATTTCGGGCTTAGGAATCAGGGTTTAGGGTTTTGGGCTTAGGGTTTAGGATTTAGGGCCTAGGGTTTAGGGTTTTTGCGTTCAAGGCTTTCAGGTTTGGAGGGCTTTCAATCTGTATGCTTCTCTCGGGTTATGGGAGCAGGGCTGAAGGGTTTTAGGGCGAGGGCTGAGGGCTTTAGTGCGTACGGTCTGTCCTGTTGGCAGATTTGAGACATATGGGGGTTGAGGGTTCGTAGCACTAATCCTAAACCCTAAGCCCTACTCCCTGAGCCAGCGGCCGATAGTCACTCCTGGTGCAGCTTATGTCATGCGGGGTAACTCTACTGCACTTTATGGGCCTCTCTTGGGGCGTTCGAAAACCCGACATCATCCCTAAACCCTTAA
The DNA here is from genome assembly GCA_905221605.1 of Symbiodinium natans. NCBI lineage: Eukaryota > Dinophyceae > Suessiales > Symbiodiniaceae > Symbiodinium > Symbiodinium natans. The sequence continues at coordinate 157,901 of CAJNDS010002469.1, read as the reverse complement.
CCCTTAACCCTAAACCCTAAACCCCAAACCCTAAACCCTAAACCCTAAACCCCTGAGTCAGCGGCCGAGAGCCACTCCAGGCGCCCATACCGCCTGGAGCCCAGCGCCGAACTTTGCTGGGTTTAGGGGTTGATAGGGTATACAGGGTTTGTAGGGTTTATAGGGTTTATAGGGTTTATAGGTTTTTTTGGGTTTATAGGGTTTATAGGGTTTTTAGGGTTCATAGGGTTAATGGGGGTCTAGGGGTTAATAGGTTCATAGGGTTTACAGGGTTTAGGCTTTTTTGTTTTTTTAAATTGGGAGGGGGGGGGTTTAGGGGTTTAGGCTTTTTTGGGCTTTAGGGTTTAGGGCCAGGGCTTTTTTCTGGGTTTAGGGTTTTTGTTGGGGTTGAGGGCATGGGGTTTAAGAGTGTTTTGAACTTAGTGCGCCTGATGTTATTTGTTGGGGGGTGGTTAAACCCTAAACCCTAAAAGGTTTTTGTTTTTGGGGGGGGGGGGGGGGGGGGGGGGGGGGGGGGGGGGGCAGGGTCTAACTCACTATATCTACATACATACTGAGGGACTTGACCGTTCTTGGCTGCTTTTGGCACGTAGTCAAGAAAATGATTGGCGACCTTGCATCAAGCCTCAACCACGCCAACGCTATCTTCCCTGAAGCCCTAAAACTCACAGCAACCCCCCAAAAAGTTGGAACATCCTTATCCCCATACCCCAAGAGGTATACTAAAGGGAATCCCAGCTCTAATCATCCTTAAACCATGTTCCAACTCTCTGGAGTTTACTGTAGGTTCCTGCACAGCAGGTTTCGAATTTCAGGTTGCGGGGACTCAGGGTGTGGGGTTCAGGGCTTAGGGTGCAGAGCTGGTGGTTAGGATTTGGTACCCTAAACCCCCTAAAGCCCCCGAAGCCCCTGCAAGGCACGCAGTTTAGGGCTTTTGGGTTTTAGGACCGAGGGCGCAGGCTTAGGTACACCAAGCTTGAAGTCTTTCGGGCTTTGGGCCTTGTGCCCTAAAGCCCCCTAAAGCCCCCTCTAAAGCAACCCTAAACCCTAAACCCTAAACCCTAAACCCTAAACCCCTCGAAAGCCCCCCCAAAGCCACTGAACCGCCCCCCGAAAATACCCCTAAAACTGAAGCCCCAAAAAACCTTTCGGATCCCAAAGCTTCCACCCCAAGTCTCAAGACCCCACTGCCGAGACCCAAGATTGCTTCGGGTTGATTTAAGGTTTAGGGCTTGGGGTTTAGGGTTTAGGGCTTGGGTTTAAGGGGTTTAGGGTTTAGGGCTAGGAATACACAAAAGGGCACCCTTTTCTGGGTTGAAACGGCCTTATACGGGATATTAAACCTACTCTGTGTCCTAGCTGCCCATGTGAAACTTCCCCAAAAAGCCCTGCAAGGCCTGCTGAAGGCGAAGTAACTCAGCCTGCTAGGGCATGGGGCTTCAGGGTGTTACTTAGCTTCAGTAACCCGGAACCTTACACTGCTGTTGGGTTTCGGGCATCGGGCTGTGAGGCAACAGTAACAGGAAGCCCGCCTTGCTTCGCGGGACACAAGCGACAGATGCCGTAGGAATTCGGGCTCATCGGATTGCATACTTTTGTTTTGTTCAAGGGTTTAAGGGTTGAGAGTCAGGGTTTAGCGTGGCGAGGGGAGGGAGGTTGCGCTGTCAGGTTGGGAAGGCACCATGCGATCTGCAATTTGAGGTTTCTTTCAGTTGTTTTGGCGCAGTAGAGAAGCTCTTAGTTGTCCAGTACCTTTGGGGAACTAACTAAAGGCTAGCCTTTGGGATTACAAGGAGATTCTAGTACCCCAAAAATGTTAAAGGTTAAATGCTCTACAACTAAGAGCTCTACAGAGATCAAGAGTAGCGCCTACGCGCCCCGAGACTGGACCATCATGGACCAACTCCGACACATGGCGGCACAGGTCGGTACTGCTGGGAACACAGAGTCGCTGACCCCCTCCAACGAACAGATGTAGCGTATGTAGTATATACTTTATGTAACTTATCCACATATATATATATATGGCTGTGTGCCAGAACCCCCGGTTGTCGCTGACCGCGCACGCACACGTCTGTTGCAGACCTCTGTAAGGCCCATCTCGATACAGACCTCTGTCGCGCGCGCATACACGACTGGAGGAAGCCACAAACGGGGCTTGCAAAACAAGACAACAAGCAGGTCTGTCGCAAAACCCCGGGCATTGATACATACCCTATGTAACGGGGCATGTCACGTGTGTGGGCCCCGGCACTGTTACAAGCAATCAATATTGGCACGCGGCCATGTATACATGTAGTGTACATATATATATATATATATATATATATTATCTATATATATATATATATGCCCCCATTCCCACATCCCCCTCTACAGACCTTGGGAAACCCGACCCCGAAAAACCTCACAAAACCGGTTGGTGGAAGCTGGGCATCGCGCACAGCTGACACCGGCATGTGGATGTAGCCAAACGTCACCTCACAGGTTAGGGTTTAGGGTTTAGGGTTTAGGGTTTAGGGTTTAGGGTTTAGGGTTTAGGGTTTAGGGTTTAGGGTTTAGGGTTTAGGGTTTAGGGTTTAGGGTTTAGGGTTTTCTGGGCTTAGGGTCTCGGAGGGTCTCCTGGGCTGTGAGTGACATGACTCTTGCGACTACTCGCGTTTGCATCGCCCACAGGGGCGTCAGCGTCGCAAGAGACGTCTCCGGCACAGCACTGTCGCCGGCAAGCAGCCGGAATTTCAGCAGGAGTTGGTCTTCCCAGTTGAGCAGAGGTGGCTCAACCCTAAATGCAAAGCCCTAAATCCCCTCCAAAACCCTAAGAACCCTAAGAACCCTAAGAACCCAAAACCCTACAAAGCCCGTTGCAAGGAGGTCATGGGAGCCAAGTCAAGGGGAGCCGTGGCGCGGAAGAAGCACTCATTGACTCATCCATGGCATCGTCCCCGCCCAGCATCGAAGCCCAACATCGGGATCTTGGTAGCCCAGCAACCATATGGGTTTAGGGTCTAGGGTTTAGGGTTTAGGGTTTAGGGTTATTTGGGACGCTCCCCAATTATACGAACAGTCCTTAGTAGGGATTATAGTACTGTACTTCTAAAACCCCCTCCCAAGTGAGAAAAATCTGCTTAACGCTGGACCAGCGAACCCTGAATTTAAGCGTCCTTCGGCGTTTAGGGAGCCCAACACCCCTCATTCTAGGAAAATACCTTAAACCACCCGTACACGGGTTTGGTCGAGGCCTGATAACTTCAGGGCAATACGATTGAAAGAAAGCGCGCATCAAGGACTCTACTTGAAAAAGGAACTCCATATCCTGAAGTCAAAGCTCCATTCCTCAACACCCTAACGGCCCTAAGCCGCCAACAGCAAACCCTGAGCCCTGTAAACCCTAAATAAACCCCAAACCCCAAGCCTCTCGAAAAGCTCAGGCTCCCACAACCTCGACGGGGCTTGCGCCCACACAAAAAGCTGTGAGGACCTCGTGCCGGCTGGCATTTTGTAGGGTTGATGGCCAAAGAACCCAACACCTACTTTTTTATTGGTTACCGAAGAATCCAAACGGATTTGTACTCAGAACCGACAAAAAAACTAGGTTTTGGGTTCTGAAGGTAGAGGGTTACGGCTTAGGGCTTATACACCCTAAACCCTAAACCCTAAACCCTAAACCCTAAACCCTAAACCCTAGGCACCCTAAACCCCTAAACCCCAAACCGCCCACGCTTTATTTGGGCTGAGGATAGCTTCCTGGGCTGCCGTGGCCTAGGTTTCAAGGGTTTTGCGGCCCGGATTCCCAAGCCCCCAAACCTAGAGGGGTTCAGGGTTTTTGGGTTTAGGGTTGAGGGTTGAGGGTTTTAGGGTTCAGGGGTTAATCCTGCAAGTTGTCCCTGAAGCCAAGAAAGCCCGAAAGCCTTAAATCCTAAACCTCATCCTCAAGCCCTCCTTTGACCCGACCAACTCCGCCAACCCTTTCGGGTTTGCTGTGCAAGCTTTAGGGTTTATAACATAGCTAGGTAGCCCAGCAACCATATCATGATAAGGGCGCCCTTTTTGGGGTTGGCTATTTTATAAGGGAACCCCATAAACAAAAAAAGGGTAAAGAGTACCACTGGGTACCAAGATAGGGTTTGGGGTGTAGGGTTCCTCCCAAGAACACACCCTAAATTTCCCCTGAAACTCAAGAGAAGCCTCAACTACATAGCTGAAGAACGGAAAGCGACGCCCTGGACAAACCCTCACCCCTCGCACGTAAAAAAACAACCTAAGCCTTCAAACTCCCAAAGCACTGTAAGCTCTAAGGGGCCTAGGGGTTTTGGGCTGGTGGTGCCAAAAACTTAAAGCCAAAATCCCGAACCCTGAACCCAAAATCGCAGCCCCAAACACCAAACCCGTGAGCGCCGCGCTAGCCCCTGCGCTAACGTGAAGAGCAGCGCGGCGACGGCAAATCGCGCCAGCTGGTACCCTGACCTGCGTCCCCTAAACCCCCTCAATTGCCACACCCTAAACCCTAAACCCGAACTCCAAAGAGTTTGGAGATAGGCTTGCCTGTAGGCTTTACTTGGGTCGTTGTCAAAATCACGATCCCTTTTGGGACCATACTTTGCCAATCACCCACTTGAAGTTAAGCACCAACCGCAAAAACACCTAAACCCTAAACCCTAAACCCTAAACCCTAAACCCTAAACCCTAAACCCTAAACCCTAAAACCCTCCCTCTTCTTAGGAGCAGGAGCATCCCAGGGTTAGGGAGTGTACCCTGGATCAGGATGAGGACCGCTGCAGAGCTTCAGTAAGGTATGCTCCCAAAAACCCTAAACCCTAAACCCTAAACCCTAAACCCTGAAAACCCTAAACCCTAAACCCTAAACCCTAAACCCTAAACCCTAAACCCTAAACCCTAAACCCTAAACCCAGCCTCAGTCCCTCAACCCTCTTAAAGTTAAGACACCCTGATGATAAATTGAGTGGGATGGCAACTTCGGCGACGCCTCCCGCCAGAAATCCTACGGCTGGTTTAAGCTTTAGGGTTTAGGGTTTAGGGCATAGGGTTGTGGGGAGATGTCATGGCTTTTCGGGTCGTAGGCATATGTCAAAGATGGAGCTTGTAGACCCAGTAACCACATTGTAATTAAAAAAAGTTTTCGAGGAACCTTGAACCAGAGCTCGGTTGTTGGTACCTTCCCCGATGCGACAAAATTGCGAGAACCATCGAAAACAATGCTATTTTTGAGACTTTTTTTGAGGACACACCGAGAGGGTGTAGGGCTTATTAGGACTTAGGGTTTAGGGGTCAGGGTTCAGGACTCGGAATGTGCACGGCACCGTGGCGAGAGGGCTGTTAAAGGTGAAGAAAACCTTAGAGACCCGAATCCGAACTGTTGGGCGGGCCCCAGGCCCCCGTGCTTATTGTGTACCCCCGAAAACACAGGGCAGGTCACTTCTGCAATGTTCGCCGTTCGCCTTCCCCAAGCAAGTGGCTTGGGCCCAGGCAGCACTGAAAGGAACGAGGGCGCCCCTTCCAGCACCAGTGTCGTGAAGAGTGCCACCACCTTGCTTTCGAGGGTCAGGGAGGGGGAGGGGCTTTCAGTGCATACCCCCCAAAACCGCGACCTTGAACCCTAAACATGGAGAACCACCCCTTGACTCCTATACGACCTACACCTTGAATCAGAAAGCAAATCCAGAAATGCCATTAGAAGCCTTAAATCCGAAAACAAATCCAGAAATGCCCTAACGAGCCCTATTCAAACGGCAAACCCGAAGACGGAGTCCTAACAAACAACTACCAGTACCCTCCGAAACCCCCGAAACCTCAACCCAGATCCCACCTTGGGGTGGCGCCTGCACCTAACACCCCCACCCAGAAGAAGACATAGATGCCTACCGCAATCCCTAAACCCTAAAACCCTAAACCCCTTTAAGAAACAAACCCTAAAACCCTAAACCCCTTTAAGAAACTGGGATTGGGGGATCCCCCAAGTCCTAAACTCCAGAAACCCCCCAAAACTCCACTGAGAATCAAGAGAGGTTCAGGCGCAAGTCACCCGACACCCCTGAGACACCTCAGGCCCCCAACCCCTCAGACCCGAAGCTGGGTTTAGGGTTTAGGGTTTAGGGTTTAGGGTTTAGGGTTTAGGGTGTGGAGGCTTCGTGTCAAATAAGGGAATGGGGTATCGCATTTTCGACCCACCACTCTTTGCAGCCGGCTGTCAGTACTTTCGCTTGCCCCACTCCCGAGACTTTGTTGCAGGGATAGGCGCAACAAAGTTCAACGCGGAGCTGTCGTTCGGAGTCCTGATTTTTCCGTGTACTTCAAGCAAGCGAAAGGGTTTAAACAGTTTCTTCACGAACCTTGTGCATCTGAAGGCCCACGTGCAGTTGCAAGTCGGGAGTTTAGGGCTGAGGGTTTAGTAGGTTCATGTCGACATGTATCTTGAGATGAAAACTCGTGCCCCCTAAAAGTTCCCCTTCATATACTCCTAGTGGCCCCAATAATCACTTCGGGATCTTTAAAAAGGGACCCCCAAAAACCCACGGGTACAACCTTGAGGGTCCGAGGCAGAAACCCTAGAAGGTAGTAGTTCACTTGCAACCCTACTTGGAGGTTCATGGTTCTTACTAACCAAATAGTAACTGCACTTATAACCGAATTATAAACATGTTATTAGGGTATTTAAGGGGCTTATATAAGTGGGTTGTGAATACAGAAATAATTGTTTATTAAGTACCACGAGCAAGTACCCGTGGACCTTCCAGCAATCCCTGCTGCTGGCATTGAAGCACAGAGCAGGTGTGGGTGGAGAGTGTGGCCAGGCCGTCCGGGCGGACTTCTAAAAACAACTGCCAACAGCCTTAGTTGCTGAATTCACAAGCCCCAAAAAATGCGCACTTTCAGTTCTATAGGGGATTATAGTACAAGTGTAAAGTGTACTCATTCAGCTACTGAGTAGCTCCTGGTACTACCATTGCTGCTGAGGGCTTCGGGTTGAAGTGCAGGGCTCAGGAGTTTACAGCTTCGCCCGGGCCCGCAATCCAGTTCAGAAAGCGGCTTTGGCTAAGAAGCTTATGGTACCTTCACGTGAACACACAGCTAAACCTACCCAGACTCCAAACCCTAAACCCTAAACCCTAAACCCTAAAGCCTAAAACCCTAAACCCCAACCCTAAACCTTAAACCCTAAACCCGACGACCTCTCCATCCAGCATTTTTCTGACAGCTGCGCGGTCTGAGGCGCCATTCCTGTGCCCTGAGGCGCTCAAGGGGTGCTCCTATACCCTAACCCTAAACCCTAAACCCTAAACCCTAAACCCTAAACCCTAAACTTGGGCTGTTCCCCTTATCTAACAACAGTCCTGAAAAGGAATTATAGTACCCCCCCCCTAGTATAACCCCTCCTAAGGACTGTTAGTAATTAGGGGGAACATCCCAACTCTAAACCCCTAAACCCGAAAACCTAAACCCTAACACCCGAATCCCGAGGCCTGTTTGATTGCCGTATGGGTTTAGGGGTTAGGGTTTAGGGTTTAGGGTTTAGGGTTTAGGGTTTAGGGTTTAGGGTTTAGGGTTTAGGGTTTAGGGTTTAGGGTTCTACATCTTAGGAGGATTGCAAGGATATACTGCTGGTCATTTTCGTGGCTCCTGTATGAGAAACCTCAGGCCCCAAACCCTCTAAATCCTACCGTAACACCCTAACACTCTAAACCCTAAACCCTAAACCCTAAACCCTAAACCCTAAACCCTAAACCCTACACCCTAAGCGTTCGGAGCTTTGCCCCGGGCCAGGTCCGGCAGGCCAGCCGCGAGACCCCCGGAACTCGCAAAGGGCCTGAAACGTGGTGCGCACCAAGAATCGCATCGACTACTGGGGAGCCGGCTTAGGGTTTAGGGCTTAGGGTTTGGGGTTTAGGGTTTGGGGTTTAGGGTTTGGGGTTTATGCTTTGGGGTTTGGGGTTTGGGGTTTAGGGTTGGCGTCCCCTTTGCTGCTGCGCGCTGCCATTGGCTTGCTGCATGAGGGTGCTAAGCCCTGTAAATCCCACTAAGCAACAGACCCTCAAAAACCCTCAAACCCTAAAGCTTCTATCACCCTCTTCTGCCATGGCGCACGGTTGCAGAGTAAGTCCTGCAGGGTGCAAGGTTCCAAGTTGGCTGTAGGGTTTGGAGTTGGACCCTAAACCATAAACCCTAAACCCAAAACCCAAAACCCAAACCGCATGAATCCTAGGACCCAGTGCCCAGACCAGCACTCACAGTGAAAGCAAGGTGGGAACCCAAACGTCATTTTAGGGCTTACGGTTTCGGGCTGTGTTTCCCCAAAGTTGGAATGGACCTTTGAAGTATATGGATTTTTGAAACCGCAAAAGTAGGAGTTCGCCGAATAACATCTGGGGGGTAGTATACTACCCCCCAGATGTTTCAGTCGAAAAAAGGAAACATGAAAATTAACAGGGGTACCCGCCCCCCCCCCCCCCTTTAAAATTGGGAAACCCAAAACTTTCCTGGGCTCTCCATGATGGCAATCTCCCTGAAATGTTCTGCAAGCGATTTCCACCCTCAAGGCACTGAAATAAAACCTTGTGAGAGAGGCAGTCCCCCTAAACCCTACTCTCTAAACCCCAATCCCTAAACCCTAGTCCCTAAACGCCTAAACCCTATCCCTAACCCTAAACCCTAAACCCTAAACCCTGAACCCTATAATTTTTGCTACAGGCTCATAATGGCGCAGCCCTCGAATCTTGAACCCCCAAGGACGTCATTTCTGTATGGCCAGGGCGGATCCTGCACACTTCCCAGCCCGGAATGCCAGTCTTATTAAAGACCTTTAGGGTTTTGGGTTTAGAGTTTAGGGTTTAGGGTTTAGTCTTTAGGGTCCGTGAGGAGTTTGGGGTTTGGGGCCTAGGGTTTCCGGCTAGGGCTTGGGGTCACAACTTCGTACTTCACCTTTTCTGAATTTAGCTATGCGAAATGTGTACTTCGTAGCAAGACATTTCGCAGCGGTCTAAGTGACTAACCTAACCAAGCCGACAGGAAGGGGAAGCACACCCCACAACCCTGAACCATATTATGCGTGTCGTCTCTTCAAGTCTCCAGATCTTCACATTGAATTAGGGTTCATATTTCTTGTATCCCCAAACACCATGTACTGTATATACACATTGGTTGAAAAGGAACCCTATATACACTCACCAAGAACAGTAATATCAAACTTGTTTCACGTAGGCGTGCCGCCCTGGCAACCAGTGGGGCTACAGCTGAAAAGCGATGCTTGCGCCTGGCATTTGGGCGAATTGCCCCCGACTGAGGGGAATTACGAAGGCTTCTTGGGGTGCTTCACCCTAAACCCCAAACCCTGGACCCTAAACCCCTACACCCCCAGGTTCCTAGGTTCTGAAACTGATTTGAGACCTTATTTATTTGGGCAGAGTGAATGAGACCAACGATACCTCGGCGGGGTCACATGTCCCCATGAGCTCCCATTCAGGCCCCAAGCCCTAAACCCTAACCCCTAAACCTAAACCCTATTCGGCCGAAGCCCGTATATCCTATCGTCTACGGTTGATTTGGTTCGCTTGCTATATAACCTTCTGATACTATACAGCACTATGTAGAATAAGGGCCCATACTTCGGATCCCTACTAGCAAGGGTAAGGGACCATGCTAAGGGCCCAATGGTTCCAACCTTAATCCCCAAGCCCTAAACCCTAAACCCTAAACCCTAAACCCCAAACCCTAAACCCTAAACCCTAAACCCCTGGGCCCGATTGCTACCCTGTAGGGCTGAGGGTGTGATTGGACCGTTGAACCTACTCGATTTCCAAGGCTAGACTCAAGAGTAGAATTGGAAAAAGAAGTGTACCCTTTTTGGTTTAGATGGGGCTTATAAAAGGGAACCTAAATTGTGGACAAAGGGAATTTTCTCTGGGTCCTAGCAGGTTCTTCTTGCAGGGGCGGGTTTCGGATGATCACGAGGTGGGGCTGACACAACATCGCAGCCCCTGCAGTCTTTGGACTCCTAAACCCTAAACCCTATAAACCCTAAACCCTAAATCCTAAACCCTAAGCCCCAAACCCTAAACCCTAAGCCCAGTGTGAAATGACCAGGCGGCATGTGGGAATGCAGTGGTATCTGCGAGCCCAGCTGCACACTGAGCCGCACGTTGGAGTCACATGGACCTCGCCTAAAAAGGCCCTGTTAAAGGGAGTTTAGGGTTTAGGGGTTTAGGGTTTAGGGTCTGGGGTTTAGGGTTTAGGGTTTAGTTTAGGGTTTAGGGTTTAGGGTTTAGGGTTTAGCGCCTCCTGGTCCCCTGGTGTTGTCAAAAAGAACGCTGCCAGCACAGACCCATCACAAAACCATCTCACAGTGGAGAAAATTACAAGGCCTCAGCCCTCTGGGACCTTAGGGGATAGGATTAGGGTTTAGGGTTTAGGGTTTAGGGTTTAGGGTTTAGGGTTTAGGGTTTGGGGTTTGGGGTTTAGGGTTTAGGCTTTAGGGTTTAGGGTTTAGGGTTTAGGGTTTAGGGTTTAGGGTTTAGGGTTTAGGGTTTAGGGACCCTTGAGGATATAGACCCGAACAAGGTCCCTGTTTAAGAGTGTTTAAGAGAGCCAGAAGAGGTTTAAGACAGGGCTCCCTTTTAAGGGCCCCCCCGCCTTATCCTACCTAGGAGACCTTTGGCCTATTCCCGTGGAAACAATACGGGAGTTTGCGATAGTAAGCGACTCCCCCAAATTTCTGATCCAGAAATGATAGCACCCCCCGCATGGAAAGAAGGAACCCCCCCAACAAGGTACCCTGAACTTCGGAAACCCTCTCCGGGCAGAGGTTTCTGGGTATTTGGGCTCCGTGAGTGCTAGACTCTAGACTCGATACTGCATCCGCTGTGCTTCTGACATGTTCCGAAGACTCCAACAAGCAGCTTAGGACGCTCGCAAATTGGGATCCCGGTTCTTCAGAATCGTCGGACGTGCACGACCGGCATCAGACCTGCAGCATCTGCAGAAAAAAAATCGTAGCCAGAGGATGCCAGAAGTAGAAGCGAAGTGGCATGTCGAGCGCCCTAGATTCCTATACCCTAAATTCCTAAACCCCAAACCCTGAACCCTGAACCCTAATTAAGCCCCCAACCCTAAACCCTAAACCCTGAACCCCAAACCCTAAACCCTAACCCCAAACCCTGAACCCTAAACCCCACAACTAAAAGAACGAGGCGACGTAAAGCCCTGAGCCCCAGACAAGCTTTGCCAGCCAGTCGAAGGCTTCGGTGTAGCCCATCCCTAGGCGTGGCAGTGATGCATTAGGGTTTAGAGTTTAGGGCTAGGGTTTAGGGTTTAGGGCTTAGGGTTTAAGGTTTAGGTTTTAGGGTTTAGGGTTTAGGTTGAGGGTTTAGGGCTAGGGTTTAGGGTGCAGGGTACAGGGGTACTTACACCCCAGTCCAAAACCGGCGCCTAGGCGTCTGGGATGGGTACCTTTAACCCGAAGTACAAGTCTAGTTATAACCTACTAAGGGGACTTAGGGGACTTATGAATGCAGTTGCAATTGATGCTATAAGTAACAGTACCTGAACCTCTCAGTACACCCCCGAAAACCGTACGTAAACACGCCCTGAACCTATAAGCCCTATCAACCCACATAAGCCCTTAAACGCCTCACGGCCTCACCCCAAAACCCGTGACTCGACGCACCCAAAGGCGGTCGGCAAACTCACGCCAGCATGGTCTGTTTTCAAATTGAGGTGGGGGGGTTTGGGTTTAGGGTTTAGGCTATAGGGGGCTCTTGATACCTAAGAACCCTTACATGGTTTAAGGAACGCTCCATACCTAAACGCTTTTCAGGTTTCGAATGTAAGGAATGTAAGGTATGTCCCCTACAGTTCTGCCAATCAAAACCCTTAGCTGTGTTCCCCACGCTTGACGACGCTGCACATGAAGAGCTCGAGTGGGCGAACGCCGATGTCCTACCAGCCCTAAGCCCCAAACCCTACGCTTGATGTGATCTCGACTATGCGCCCTTGCTGGGTCCGTTTTGACCCTAAATCCTAAACCCTAAACCCTACACCCTACACCCTAAACCCTAAACCCTAAACCCTGACCCCGCGGAACCCTAAACTCCAAACCCTAAAGCGCCAAACCCTAAACCCTAAATCCGAACCCTAAACCCCAAACCATAAAGCCCAGAGACTACATCGATTGAGGGTTTACGGTTTGGGGTTTAGGGTAGAGGGCTTCGGGTTTGGGGTTTAGGGTTTGGGCCGTAAAGTTTAGGATGTTGGGGTTGGGGGTTTAGGGTTTGGGGAGGAAGTTGGTTACTCTGGGAAAGGTTGAGGGTTACGGGTGTAGGGTGCAGGGTTGGATTTTAGCATCATCCCTCGTGGTACAATTTCCAAGCTCACAGACGGGGCATCTTGTAATTGATGTCTCAACGTTGATTGCAGACCGATGCCTACTTCCTAAACCCTAAACCGTAAACCCTAAACTCTCAGGCCCCTGTAACTTGAAACTATCCAAACTCGGAGTTGAACTAAAGTCAACAAAAGAAACCCTTTCCCAATTTCAATGAACCTACCCTAAACCCTACATCGAAAACCCTAAACCCAAAACCCTAAACCCTGACTCACCCCGGGAGTTTGGGGTCTGGGGGTCCTTCTTGCCGCCCATGACGTGCTTGCCTGCAGGCGAAGGTGTCTTTCGATCTCTCATCTCTCAGGCCCTTTCTTTAAGGACGGCTCCTCAACCCCTAACCCCTGAACCCTAACCAAGCCGGGGCTTAGGGCTTAGGGCTCAGGGCTCAGGGCTCAGGGCTTAGGGCTTAGGGCTTAGGGCTTAGGGCTTGGGGCTTAGGGCTTAGGGCTTAGGGCTTTGGGCTTTGGGCTTAGGGCTTTCGAGGGGAGACCAACATTCTCAGGCTTAACCACACACCCTCGCCCCGGCCCTAAGCACCACAGGTAGGAGTAGCCAGAGCTCGGGTGGGTGCCTACAACCCTGAAACCCTAACACCCCCAAAGCCCTGCAACCCCTAAAACCCTAACCCCCCAAAAACCCTAAACCCCGCAAACCCTAGTAGGATCTTGCTCTGTACAGAGCGGAACCGAGACGCCAAAGTTGCAACAGAGAAATGGAGGTTTACGAAAACAGGGGACCCCTAAAATAGACCCACAGATAGTAGGATCCCCTGATAATAAGGACCCAGTAACTTGGCTGCACTTAGCAGGGTGGCTAAGATTTAATTTTTCGCATTATTAGGAAACCCAATAAACCAAAAAGGCTAAGGATCTAAAGCTACAGTAAAGCACCACAGAGATAAAGCAAACCCTAAACCCTAAACCCTAAGCCCTAAGCCATAAACCCTACATGTCGTAAACCCCCAAAGGATTGTCGTCAGCGCTTGCGCGGGCGGAGGACTGGATTTGGCAAAGCACCCCCACCCCCCCCCCCTTTCTCCCATTTCATTATGGGGCAACCCTGACGTAGTCCCTGGATTTGTGTAGAAGGCGGAGCTAGTTGGGTTTTGCATTTAACGGTGCTCAGGGACTGCCCTTCTCAAATGCCCACAATCTTAGTCTACTGCGATGTTGGGCTACAGCTTCCTATCGGAAGGAAGCCACATGCTCTTAAACCCTAAGCCCTGGACCCCTACGTATCTAGCTTAAGATGTGCCCCAGCTGACTAGTTCTTACTAGGGAATTCGGGAACTGGAGTCCCTATGAAATCCCTTAAAAGGGATTTTGAACCCTAAGCCCTAAACCCTAAGCCCTAAACCCCAAACCCTAAACCCCAAACCCCGAAACCCTAAACCCTAAACCCTAAACCCTAAACCCCAAACCCTCAACCCTAAACCCTGCCTGACGTCATGTGCGTGTAGAGACCCAAGGCATGGCGCAGCTCATCTTCGGAAGCAGCCACGGGGATGTCGATTTTGTTTCCTGGTAGGGTTTAGGGTTTAGGGTTTAGGGTTTAGGGTTTAGGGTTTAGGGTTTAGGGTTTAGGGTTTAGGGTTTAGGGTTTAGGGTTTAGGGTTTAGGGTCTAGGGTTTAATTAGGGTTTGGGGTTTAGGGTTTGGGGTTTGGGGTTTGGGGTTTAGGGTCTAGGGGGTTAGGGGGTTAGGGTTTATAGGGTTTAGGGTTTAGGGTTAGACACACCGGCACCACCGGAGCCCGACTTTGCTGCAACACATCACCCGGAGCTGGATATTCAGGCGGCTTCGGGGTCATGACCTTTGGCCTTGTACCACCAGGGCCTTGACGAGGAACAGCAACGAGCAGCCTCAACAGCCGAGTAACGAGAAAGCCCAGCCATCCATCTGCCCAACCATTTAGTCGACACTGGCAGCATCTGGCAAAGTCACAAAGCAAGAGCACTCCAAAGAATCGGCAAGATGACCTCGACGAAGAATCTGAACTCTTTCCACCTCGTTGCCCCAGCCCAAAGAGGCCAACACAGCCGCCACCTCGTTGGGTGGGGGTTCGGGGGTTTAGCGCTTTAGGGTGGCCCCTTAAACCCTCTACAAACTTCTGAATGCGACCCGCGAAAACGCAACTGGGGAACAGATGTAATACCCCATATAAGCCTTAGACCCCAAAGCCGGAAAAAAAAAAAAGAAAAAACAAAAAAAACTAACTAGCCTGCTGAACGACTCGAATGCGTGCAGGCCTTGAAGGATGCATCGTCAAATCTAGGATCTTTAAAGGGTGCCAGAAGGTCCCCCAAAACCCAATCATCCAATGGGCAGTCATGCTAGGATTACGTTTTTGTGGGCCAGGGGTTTAGGGTTTAGAGTTAGGGTTTAGGGTTTAGGGTTAAGCGTGGGGCTTAGGTTTCGGATTTAGCAGCACATGGGTCTATGGCTAGTATCACAGAGGTGCTACCTAAAGGGGTATCGGATACTCCCTGCTGCTTTAGGTTCCCCCCCCATCTTTCAGCTTGATCCTTAATTCTAAACCATACATGATATAGTAATCATGCACATAATACTAGTACTACTACCCTTACATACGAAATTAAACCAAATACTATGGCTACTAACACTACTTTTAGTATTCCCAATGCATATAAAACTACAGTAATTCAAGTCTAGAACCGTCCCACAAAAGAACCCATCTCCCCCCGAAGGAGAAAAAAAACAACTAAACCCTAAACCAAAAACTTGTCAAGTGAAATAACTTGGTATAACCGAGGCTCAACTGGAAATATTTGCGGGGTGTGCGAAGGAACCGGACCCTTGAATAAAAAGGCAACCACCGGGCAATCAGGCTTAAGCACCAAAGCCTATAAGCACTGAACTGTAAACCCTTCACCGTAAACTCCACAAAGCCCTAAACCCTAAACCCTAAACCCTAAACCCTAAATCGGGTTTCCACCGGCCTAGCACTGCGAAGGGTACGCGGGCCAGCGCCGGATCCTGAAGCTACTTGATGCTCAAAGTAACTTAGATGGCAAGGGTTTAGGGTTTAGGGCTAGGGTTTAGGGTTTAGGGTTTAGGGTTTAGGGTTTAGGGTTTAGAGTTTAGGGTTTAGGGTTTAGGGTTTAGGGTTTAGGCGGTTTAGGGTTTAGGGTTTAGGGTTTAGGGTTTAGGGCTTAGAGTTTTTAAGGGTTTATGATTTAAGGTGTGAGGCTGAAGGGGTTTAGGGTTCAGGGCTTGAAGTTTAAAGCTGAAGTGGTTGAAGGTTTAGGGTTTAGGGCTTTCATCGGCTCGGCATTCTGCATCGTTCGGGGTTTAGGACAACTTTTCGTTAGCACCGCACGATACAGCCGACCAAGCAAGACAAGCCGAGCCCAGCCCAACATACGGCTACTTGGAGGTTCATGGTACTTATTAACCCATTACAACTGTACCTACAACCCAAATCATCAGCATCTTTGGACACTTAAGGCGCTTCTAAGTGGGTTCTAGGTAATCTCTAGGTAATTACAGTTATAATTGGTTAATAAGTACCATGAACCTCCAAGTACCTCCGCGCACATCGATGGCGTCAACTTTGGATGGGCAAGGTTTGGGGTTTGACCAACATAGCTTAGACGTCGTTCACCTGTCCAGGTATTCGCCAAGACGAACGCGTCGAAGCAAAGGACTCCCCTGCAGCATGCGAAGTGGCGCAGAAGGCACGTCACCTCTTGCCCCCCCCCCCCCCTCCCCGAGACCCCCCATAAGACCCCCCAACCAACCTCTTTTCCAGCCTGCTCCTTTAGGGACCTCCAAGGGCCCTTTCAGCCCGCTGGGAGAACCTGCTCTTGTTAGCTTCTTGTCGCATCTCCCACCATAAACCCTAAACCCTAAACCCTAAACCCTAAACCCTAAACCCTAAACCCAAGCTTCATTTATCTAGCAAACATGCGCACGAGCACAGACAACAAGTGTGCCAAAGGTTTGCGCCGCAAAAGATGAGGCTTGCAGCTCAGAATCCCAAGCGCTGAACTGTTCCTGCGTCCTTTTATGGGGAGCCCGGGGAGTTTAGGGTTTAGGGTTTAGGGTTTAGGGTTTAGGGTTTAGGGTTTAGGGTTTAGGGTTTAGGGTTTAGGGTACCCCTAGGCCCTACTAATAACCCAGAAAGAGATCTCCTCGAGCAGACGTCCAATCTCTTCAGCGGCCTCTCACAGGCGTTTGAGCTGCAAGCTTTGGGGCTCAAGACCCGGGTTTCTATAGGGCGTTTAGGGTTTAGGGTTTAGGGTTTAGGGTTGAGGGTTTAGGGTTTAGGGTTTAGGGCTTCTGCAGGCCAAACAGCCCAGGCGGCACCCGAACAGCACGCAACCGTGCGAACACGATCTTGCGAGCAGCAACGATAGCCCCTTCCCTACTGGTACCAAACCTTGCGACACCTTGCGCTGGAGTACGTCAAAGACAAGAAGAATCTTTTTTCTTGCTGGTCGGGGCGGAGGGTTGAATTAGAGCAAGGCGCAGAGACTGAGATGGGTTACTAGCAAGCATTGAAACAGGACGTCTCAATGTACGAAGAAAAGGTTTCGGGAGGTTCGAGGAAAGGGTGCTTTTTCTTACTTCAGAACGATTTTAAGTTGCAGGGGGGCTTGAGGGTAACAGATGGGTCTTAGGTTGGGTTCAGGGTTAAGGTTTAGGGTTAAGGGTTTAGGGTTTTGGGTTTAGGGTTTAGGGTTCAGGGTTCAGGGTTTAGGATTTAGGGTTAAGGGTTTAGGGAATCGATGTGGGGATGCAAGACAGACAACGCTCAAAATCTAGCGAGTTGGTGAAGCACTCCTGGAAACCAGGAAGGAGCCCAATTTAATTTCAAAACTCTTTTATGGGTACAAGGCCACGGGCAGAAAATTCGGCCTCAGCGAAACGAGTCCTGTCCGCGGCGTCGACGAGGAAGATGATCCCGTCAACGGCAGCCAGGTAATCCTGCGATAGGGATGCTCAGGGCCCTAAACCCTAAACCCTAAACCCTAAACCCTAAACCCTAAACCCTATGAGGTGCTTAGTAGGGGCTTAGGCTGTAGGATTGCCATCGGACGTTTAGGGCTTCGGGATTTCGGGATTGGGAGCTTAGGCTATCGGGTACTTCTAACGAATTCCGAGACTCCTTCTGCCAGCTGATGTCTCTTTTCTCTCTCTCTCTCTCATTATTCTTCTTCTTATTCTTCTTCTTCTTTTTCTCTTCTTCTTCTTCTTCTTAGTATTCTGCTTCTTCTTCTTATTCTGCTTCTTCTTCCTCTTCTGCTTCTTCTTCTGCAGGGCATGGATGGCCCTTAAAACCCTCTGAGAAAAATACCTGAAACTGGTCTTCTTATAAACCCGATAAGGGAAAAGACAAAATTTCCCAAAGGCCGACCTAGCTATGCATCGCCGTTTAGGGAGTCGGGTTTAGGGTTTAGGGTTTGGGGCTTGGGGTTTAGGGTCTACAGCCTCATCCACATGACAAGTCAAACTACGCAAGGTCTGCCCTTGAAGTAGACCAAGTGAACCTTCCTCACAAAAAATGATCTTACGTGACCCTTTCAACCCTAAACCCTAAACCCTGTAAGGGAAGCATCCTGCTTAGAACAGAGCTTTGTTGAGGGGTTTAGGGTTCAGGGTTAGGGTTTAGGGTTTAGGGCTTAGGGTTTAGGGTTTAGGGTTTGGGGAACTTCATGCTTCGCAAGCAGGTTGCAAAGTACTTTGCAACGCTTGCAGATCTTCGGCACATCAGCGGCGTCATCCTACCAAATCCCCCCAACCCTTTCGACTTTGCAGCCAACTTTTTGTACGAATGCGCGCTTTGGGTTACCCTAAACCCTAAACCCTAAACCCCAAACCCTAAACCCTAAACCGGTTTTGGGTGGTCTCGGGGGGGCTTCTTTGGGTGTTAGAGGGCTCGGGTCCTTCCAGATCCTGCGCGCGGTCTCATGCCCGCCGAGATCGAAGGTGCGGAAGCGGATGCCCTGGATGCAGAGCTCCTCTGTCATGTTTAGGGTTTAGGGTTTAGGGTTTAGGGTTTAGGGTTTAGGGTTTAGGGTTTAGGGTTTAGGGTTTAGGGTTTAGGGTTTAGGGTTTAGGGCTTAGGGCTTAGAGTTTAGGGTTTAGGGTTCAGGGTTCAGGGTTCGGGGTTTAGGGTTCAGGGTTTAGGGTTTAGGGTTTAGGGTTCAGGGTTCAGGGTTTAGGGTTCAGGGTTTGGGGTTCGGGGTTCGGGGTGTGGGGTTTGGGGTTTGTGCCTCTAACCCAAATCATAGCCATGTTCGGGCACTTAAGGGGCGTCTAAGTGGGTCACACTACAAGTACAGCTATAGCTGGTCCATGAACCTCCAAGTCTCATGGGACCCATCTAGCATGGACTTGGGCCCTGAGGCTCTAAACCTTAAACCCCAAACCCCAAACCCCAAACCCTAAACCCCAAACCCTAAACCCTAAACCCCAAACCCTGAACCCCAAACCCTAAACCCTAAACCCCAAACCCTAAACCCTAAACCCCAAACCCTAAACCTCAAACCCCATAGCTTTAGGGCCGAAACATATCCACGAGGTCAAAGGCACGGGACAGACCTAGCGACAACGAGATGCAGCTTAATAGAGGGATGTGTGCGTGCCTCATTGCAGAGGTCCCTGACTTGGGTGCAGTGCCTGAATGCTCGTAGTAGACAGTCACTTGTGCCACGATGTGGTAGGTATGCATAGCCGGGCAAGTGTTTGATCTTCTTGTAGATGAGTGGTCCTGCTTTCTGGGTGACGATCTTTGACACCACCTTGCTGATGGGATGTTGTAGGGCAATTGGCCGTAGGTTTGCCGGCGTCGCGGCTGGCTTGCCCCTAAACCCTTAACCCTAAACCCTAAGCCCTAAACCCCAAACCCTAAACCCTAAGCTTTAGGGCCCAAACAGATACTACACAGGTACACGGACCCTTAGGGAAGCCAAAGGTCGAAGGCATGGCTGCCAGCAGGGCAGCTCTGGTTGCTACCGCAGTCTTGCTAGGGTTTAGGGTTTAGGGTTTAGGGTTTAGGGTTTAGGGTTTAGGGTTTAGGGTTTAGGGTTTAGGGTTTAGGGTTTAGGGTTTAGGGTTTAGGGTTTAGGGTTTAGGGTTTAGGGTAGATTTAAGGTTTAGGGTTTAGGGTATAGGGTTTAGGGGATTGGGGTCTGGGGTCTAGGGTTCAGGGTTCAGGGTTAGGGTTCATCTAAAGGGTCCCTCTGGGTCGCAGGACATCACCTAACTAGGGTTCCTATGGGCTTATCCGGGGATATACCTCAAACCCTAAACCCGATGCGGAGCTGCAACTGGTATTGTAGGAAGGAGTTAGTGTTGGGAGTTGGAAGGGTCAATGAACCCGGAAATCCTTTATGGCTCAAGATGGCCGAGAGCCGTCAGCTTTTGTTGAAAAAGTACGTACGCTTGGGGTTGGGCTTAACGGGTTGGAGTAGTCCCGTCCCTTCTCCCTTATCCTGTCCCTTTAGGGTTGGGTGTTCTTGTTTCTGGTTCGATCTGGGAAATCTATATAGGCGACTGTTGAGGGTTGGTTTCTTTCCCTGTTCCCTTTCGGTTGCCCCCGTAGGTTATGAGCCCAAATTAGGTTCCCTGCGGTTGAGCGTTCTCTTAAGGTTTTTGGGATCAAGAAGCAATGCCTTCTCCCAAGCGATGGCTCCAGCCTTCCTCGGATGGTGGACAGAATGGTGGAGCTGGAAATGGTGCAGCTGAGTCTCTGGGTGAAAGAGCGGTGTTGGAAGAGGTGATGCCCGGCGCTGAAGAACATCTGGAAGAAGCCTTGGTTGCAGAAGACACCAATGTGGGTATGAATCCCAATGTGGATAGGGTTAGCAATGCTGAAGCTGAAGGACGTGCTGTTTCTGTATCGCCAAAGCCTGGTGAAAAAAGGAACTGGGACGCGACTGGTGGTATAGACCGTGAAATGGAGGTGACTGTTTTACGCGTGTTGCAAAAACATGGGTATCAGCCGTCGACTTCGACTTCGGGCCGAATGGTAGACCAAGGGTCTCAGACCGATCTGATTGGAGAAGTGCTGCAAGCTGCCAGGAGGCCTCTGAACAAGATTAAAGGGGATCCCTCGGCGAGTTCCCTGGGTGGTGGAAGCGGTTACGAACAGAAGGGTGCGGACAGCTTTGAAGCTGCACCAACTGCTGAATACGCCATGGGGGAGGAGGAGATCTTACAGATGGAGGCTGAAAGGTTGCGCCAGTTGTCAGAAGAAGAGGATGAGATGCGTCAAGTCTCTGAAAGGGATGGTTTTCGGAAAGATGAGCATCTGATCAAAGCGTGCGATGGGACAACGTGGGAATGGCACTTCCATGAAGATGGGAGACAATATTACTACTGCCTGGATACGCAGGAAAGCAAGTGGACGTTGCCGGTTGTAGGTGAAAAGATGAAGAGTGACGAGGTGGTTGGGTCTCCTTCGGGCAATGAGCTGGAAATGGAGGCTGCACTGGGTTCTTCATCCTCTACTCCGACGCCTGAGTCTACGAGGGCATTCCAGGGTAGTGTAAATCGTGTAGGTGAAAAAGATTTTTCCTCTACTATCAGGGATAGCGGTCCTAGGGCTGGTGGTGACGCCCCGACCTCGGGTTCTCCTGATGAGGAGGAGATTTCTGGAAACCGAGCAGACCTCGCTGAAGCTCAACATCTGGATCGGGAAGAAATGGAAGCGCTTTCTGAGGGTGAGGCAGCGGTGGAATCGGTGGGTCCAGAAGAAAAAATGCCCAATGTGGAGATCGGAACTGTGTCGGCTGCAGAAGAGCGAGTGGTGGATGTGGTACCTGTCGTTCAGGAAGGTGGTCCTGGAGATTCGGAAGACGGAGGGAAAAAGTTGTGTGTTACGACTGAGGAGGTCTCTTCGTTTGGTGCCAAGAATCCTGCCATTCAAGGGGAAAAAGAAGCTTCTGGAATAGCTGGAGACACGGAAGATCTGAAAGATGAGGCCTGGAGCGCCAATGATGCGCGGGTCAATGCGCCAGATAGTACCTGGAGTGCGGAAGAAGCACGGGTTGAGGTGCATATGGTGTCACGTTCCACGGGCGACTGCAACAATGGGGCGCAGGTCTCCGCAGCAGCTGATGACGGAGGTTCACAGGTGGACGCACTGGTGCAACCTGAAGTTAGCTGCGAGGAACGAAATGGCAAGGGCTACACCGGAGCCGATGAGGCAGCTGTGGTCAATGATGGTGGCAATTCTCCTTTGGAAACCATGGAACCAAAGGAGCCTGCGGTGGAAGAAAATGTACCTGCCGTGGATGAGCAATTCAATAGCCCTGCAGTGGAAGAAAATTTGCCTGCTGCAGAAGGCGTCACAAAAGACTCCAATGATGGGTCCACTCCCATGAAGGGAGAAGTATTGCCGTCTGGAAGCTCGCCGGAAGTCGACACCGAGCGAACTGCAGCAGATGAGGCAAAGCCATTGGCTGAAAAAAGGAAGGTCCTGAAATCCAGGAGCACAAAGGAGATGAGCCTGTGGGACTCGTGGAGCAGGACGAGCAGTGTGACCCAAAGGTGGAGACAAAGGATGTGCCAGGAGCCGATGATACAGAGATGGTTTCTGGAGAGCATGCAAAGAAAGGGCCCCGAGCGGGAGCCTTGGAATCACCTGGGGAACATTGCTATCAAGAGGGAGATGAGATCATGGGTCTAGTGCGCTGCATCAATGGGTATGGAGCCTTTTTGGACCATGGTGATGTGAATGTATTGGTTCCTGCAGAAGGGAACAACGCACATCAGTTCAAATTTGGTGATACTGTCAATGGAACAGTGAAACGAGTGGAAGATGATGGTACCATAATCTTGGACACCTTTCTGGTTTTGGAAGAGGACGAGGAGGACTCTTCTTCGACGCTGCGTAAATGGAAACCCAGCGGCTGGAGTACGTGGTGGACAGATTCATGGTATGCTGGTCAATGGTACCAAGATTCCAACAGTCAATGGGACTGGAAACAGGAGGAAGAGCAATCCGATGAAGGGCTTGCTGTTCAGGAGTTATCCTCAGAAGAACGAGAGGAAAGGCAACTTTATGGAGAAAAGATCTATAAAGCTCTTCTTGAGGATGGAAGGGAGGATAAGGCCTATGTGGGCAAAATCACTGGGATGCTGTTGGGTCGCCCAATGGAAGAGCTACAGGAGTGTGTTGCAGATCATGCATTCCTCAATGCGGAAGCTCGACGCGCGTATGGCATCTTGCAAAGTGATGGTTGGAAGCCTGATGGTACAGAAAGCACAGGCTTGGGAAAGCTAACCACCTTTTCCCGAAAACAGTACCACAACGCGCTTTTCGAACTGGCATGCAGAAAAAGGAGATTTACTCGACCAGTTGTGGGTGAAGCGGTGGCAACGGTGCTGAGTCAAGGGGAAGATGAGCTTTGGAACGCGCTTTGGTTGGACACCAAGCGATTTTTGCAGGAGCTTGATGGTGCAGTGGAATCCATGAGTAAAAGGGAGAACAAGCCAATGGAAGCCTACATGGATCCTGACCAGTACAAAAAGGCTTACATGACTCCAAAGACTGTGGTGTCACCTGGACACAGCAAGCTGTGCAAGTTCTTCAATAAGGGAAGGTGTCGCAATGGTGATGAGTGTTCCTTTGAGCATCGTCGTTATGGTGAAGGTTGGCCAGGAGGAGGATCAACTGAGCCAAAGAACAGCCAAGAAGCTGGAGATGAGGATGGGAACATTGGTGACCCTCCCACAGAGGAAGGCACGGTGGATGAGGCACAGCAGGAGCGGGAGGATTCAGCCTTCCGGGCCAAGTACAACTTTGGAAAAGGGGCATCAAAGGGTGAACCTACGTCGGGTGAGCCAAAAGGTCGGCTGTGTCTGTATTACAATCAAGGTGGTTGTAAATATGGGACTACATGCAGGTATCTTCACAACGATGACATAGCATTGGAAGGGACTTGGGAGCCCGGCAAATCTTGGGACAATGCTTCCAGGAAGGCACTAAGGGACGCGGGGTTCCACCATTGCTGTTTTGACTATTACCTCAGAGGACGTTGCCGTAAGGGGTTAAATTCCTGCAAGTACTCCCACGACGAGATGTCAGATGAGCGGCTGGCGCACCTGAAACACTTGGTACATGTGGCCAATCAAGTCCGGTTTGAAAAAGAGAGAGGATGGGAGATTTCGGACAGGAGCATTTTTCAGCCACCTGCGAATGGGGGAGCTGAATCTTCATCATCCTCAGCACCAAAAGCGCTGCAAATGACCAATGTGTCACAAAAAGAAGGTGAAAATGGTATCCTGGATGAAGCAGAAGATGATGAACAAAAGAATTCGGTGGCTGAGTCCACTGGTACTCGGCTTCAAAATCCAGAGGAGCCAATTGAAAATTGGATGGCTCGCAACGAACACCTTTGGGTGTATACCCCTCATGTAAGTGAGGTGATGATTACACTTGGTGTGACCAATGTGTCCGACTTGCAAGAGTTCATCTTTGTGGAAGATTTGGTTGACAAAGGGATCAACAAAGTGACAGCATGCAAAATTCTGCAATTGGTGGGTGGTGTCCGATATCGTCCGGGGGGACCGGAAAAAGCAGTTCCTTCCGATGCATCTGTACGGGTACAACAATCTTCTGGGAGCAAGGAAGCTGGAAGAGAGGCGGCGCGAACCCTCACTCAGGTGCGTGAAGCTGAAGGCTCCGGTGCAAAAACAATGCCGAGAGGCTCCTATCGGGAGCTTTTTGACAAGGTCAGGTGCCGTGACGCTTGGACGCTTGCGCAGAGGTCTCCGCTGTGCGTACAGAAGCTGCAGTTGGTGGGAGTTGGAATGCCGCCGGTGAACCCACCAACAAAAAAGTATCGGTCAAGATCAAACCCTGTAAAAAGGGGAAGGCCCTTGCTGGATAAACAACAGGTGCGACAGGTGCCACGCTCTCGTTCACAACGACGAGTGCAACTGGCAGAAGTGGTGGAAAAGCCAAAACCACTGGAACTGAAGCCTCGTGGTGGGTTGTCGTATCGGTTCAGCAGAGCGTGGGCAGATGTGGTGGATGATGATGATCAGGCGGAGGCTTTGGTCTCTTATGCCGTTTCCTCAAGCGATTCAAGCGAGGAGGAGACCAATGCCGCGCAACGCATGAGGGAAATCTTTTTGCAAGAAAGGGATTCACAGAGAACTGCGATTCGTGGCAATGTTCCGATGGGTGGTTCTTCAGGCCCCAATGACGGGCAGAAAAAATCGGTTCACCTTGGCGAAGGGCGCGACAAAGCGTCGCGGGGGGAGACCCGCCAAGAAGTGACTTCTCAAGTTTTTTCGCTACCACAACCTTCTCGTCGAACTGAACAGTCCCAAAAAAGAGCAAGGGATGGCTCAGTTATCGTTGGTTCGCTGGCGGTGGGCTCCACGGATGAGGTTTTACCTGGGCAAGGTGTTGCTGGACAGGTGAATGTATCTGAAAGCGCTCAAGTTCTTCCTGGGCAAGAAGTGGCTGGACAGGAGACGGCGCTGGAAGGAGCAGTGCAAAATTCTGGCGAGGAGACTGACCAAAACGAAGGAGAAGGTGGGAGCAATGAACTCCGTGGTGATGGTGCGAAGACATTGGATGTTCGTCCGGTGAAGAAGGATCCTCAGCAATTGCTGGTTAAAGGTCTTCTGACTCGGATTTATTGGAAGGTTGCTGTTGGCAAGTTGCCAGTGGGGCAAAGGGACTGCCAGAAGGGGTCCAATAAGATGGATCGAAACTTGGTTATTAGCATGTCATCCGAGGGTGCAAGCGAACAGGATTTGAACCTGGCACTGGAGGACGATGCTGATCAGTCAATGGATGATGGTGCGATGGTGGTTATGGTGTATGATCCAGGAACGCTGATTCAGTCGCCAACAACTGATTGGGTTATGCGTCGCGGTTTGACCGATCGTACCATCTGGCCGGCAATAGCGGCGGCGGCACAGAGGATATGTGCTGAAATGGTTCAAGTGGATGAATTGAATGCCCAGCTACGGACTCGGACACTCCTTTTTCAAAGGAGAGATCAAGGACATTATGGTGATCTGCATCATTCGTTCCATGACAATCCGTGCTTGCCAGCGGTGGGAAATTATCCTCTTTCGGTGATGGGTGCATTGCTATCTCCTGGTCTGGAAGGGGAATTCAAAAATACTGATAAGTTTGGAACTGCTATGGAGGCAATTGCCTATGATTGGAGTCGCAGTCCAGGCATGGAAGTTCACATTGAACTTATGGCGAGGGTAGCCAAATTGGTTGCTCCGTTCCTTACCCTAGGAGGCCAAGGGTCAGTGATGATTTCGGAATTTCTCTGGCAGCGCGGGAGGGCTCAATTGATGGAGTTTCTTCAGGCGGCGACATGTGCCGATCAATTGGAGGTTCTCTGGAAAAGGATGGACGACGATGCTGATGAAGAAGTGGATCCTTCGACAGCGGTGCTGGAAGTTCTGGGACCGGAGGATGCGGTACTTGATCAAGGGAACAATGAATCCCTTATTCCCATTGAAGATGCTGGAGGCGAGACAATTGGTGACACTGGAAGGGATGGCAAAGCGCCAGAAGTTTCTCCGGAAGAGGAAACATCCAGTGGGTCGTCAAGACTGGCTGGCACAAGGATTTTCTTGTGGTCAGTGTACTCTCGCGTTGCTTCCAATTTCTCTACGCAGGACCGCACTACTGGTAAGATCTTTGACAGCACAAAGGGGTATCCTGGTGAAGGACCAAACAATGGTGACAATCCTTCCTCTAAGAGGAACTTACCCTGGATCTCGGAAGACTACCTCGACGAAGTGGTGTCAAAAAAGATGGAAAGGTCTTCAGATATGGATGGGTTGGATGGGTTTGTTCCGGGAAGTGAGGGACCGTTGGAAAAGGTAGAGGTGGAGAATGTTACTGCCTCTAGAATTCTTATGGCTCTTTGGAAGAAGGGATATAGAGCTGGGTATAGGAGGTTGTGTCGTTTGAACGCATCTGGATGCAAGGTTGGAGCAATGAAACATCCAATCAAAAGGGTGCAGAAGATCGGCACTAGAAAGGCCTTCCTGAAAATGTTCAATGTTTTTGGATCGTCTCAGCATGGCTCAGGAGCTGGCGGAAAACCAATCATGAAGGTGGTAGGACCAAGGCCAGGTTTTCCAGCTGTACTCCAAGCATCAAATACTGATAGCACCTTGGGTGAAGGGAGCAGTTCTCAGGTACATGGCAATGTTCATGTAGAGCAGAATCGCCCTATGGACCGGTACGAGGCGGAGCGCTTGGAGAAGAGGAAGAAAGGCTTCTGCTATTGGTTCAGCAGGGGAAAAGATCGCTGCAAATTTGGTGAAGACTGCAAATTCATCCATTCAGAAGATGATGTGGTGCTGCATTCGTATTGGTATAAATATTTTGTGGCGGGGAGACCCTGCTTCGCTGGAAAGGAGTGTGCGTTCTCGCATGATGCAACTGGTGTGAGGTGCATCCAGTTTGCTCAGTCTGGGAAGTGTCGTTATGGTGACAGGCGTGTCTCTGAGCATGGTGATCCGCTGGATGAACAGAGGCCAAGGTCTCCAAGGAGCCCCCAAGGGATGGTCCAAGGAGAAGTTCTGGTGCAAAAGGTGGAGAAAAGGAGATCTCTCCTGAACAGTTCGATGATGGTGAGGAGGATTTTATGGTTTATGACGATGATACCAAAATGACGGAACTGTTGATGGAGGCGATTTCATTTCTGTCCAATGGCAAGCCAGATTTGGCTCGAGCAGAGGCGGACCCACTGTTCAAACTCCTGAAGTTCAATGGAGATGCTGACCAGATGGATAGAGAATGGGTTTCGTGGACCACTGGTATGTTGTCCGTGCTGGAACTTCACGAAGTAGTGAAGTCGTATGATGTTTCGCTCGCGGAGGTGGAAGAATGGGTCAATGACCTGAGGATATGGTTCGAGCGAGCCAACGTGGGTGAAGAGAAAGATCCCAAAAGGGGAAAAAAGAGGTCCCTAGAAAGGGAGTCCAGCAAGGATATTCCTGCCGAAAAGGAGGTGGTTGAGACTTCGGAGACGGAGGTTGCCGTTGAGGAGGAGGTAAAAAAGGTCAAAAAGAAGAGGAAAACTGCAGCTATCGAAGATCCTTACACTCTCCTGGTTCCAAAGCCGAAGAAGATGCCGGCGAACATTGAGAAGGGTGGATCATCATCCAATGCGGTGGTTTCTGCAGGGGAAAAAGCCTCGAAAATGCGCACAAAGTCAAACGTCGGTGGAAAGACGAAGAAGAAGGAGAAAAGTCAGAGTCCCAAAAAAGAAGAGGTGGTAGTGGTGAAAGTGAAAGGTCCTGAGGAAAAGGATCGTCCATCTGATGTGGATGCGCAAGCGTCTACCACTGTGAATGCAGAGCTGGGTCAATCTTGCCAAGCGATTGAGGACGCAAAGAGAGAAGGATTGGTATCCTCAATTCAAAGGTGCGTGCAGGATCCTGTTCTTACAGTTTCGGACCTAGAGTATATTCTGCTGCAGCTTCACCTCAGTATTGCAAACCATCGGAAAAAGAAGTGACTGGATGGTATGGATGAAGGGATGGTTTTTCTCTTTCTGGAGACCGGTGCGCTGGATCGGCCAATGCGCTGAAAATGTGGTGGGTACTAGTAAGGGTATGGAAATCCCTGATAGTAGAAGTCAGTAGCTTTTCGCGTAGCGAAGACCACGGTTTGTGGTGAAGAAGGCCGAAGAGTCTTCAATGAAAAGAGGATCATGGTGGAAAAAAGATTCTCTGTGGTTAGTGGGTTTAGCCAATGTGCTATAATTTCGTCCTGGATGACGTAAAACCATATTGTGCATTTCAAGCAGCTGGCTGCTGCCCTAATGGCAGTTTTTGGCCAAAGATCTGCACCTCCAATGTGTCCTAGGAAATCCTAGGACAGGGGGAGTGCGGAGCTGCAACTGGTATTGTAGGAAGGAGTTAGTGTTGGGAGTTGGAAGGGTCAATGAACCCGGAAATCCTTTATGGCTCAAGATGGCCGAGAGCCGTCAGCTTTTGTTGAAAAAGTACGTACGCTTGGGGTTGGGTTTAACGGGTTGGAGTAGTCCCGTCCCTTCTCCCTTATCCTGTCCCTTTAGGGTTGGGTGTTCTTGTTTCTGGTTCGATCTGGGAAATCTATATAGGCGACTGTTGAGGGTTGGTTTCTTTCCCTGTTCCCTTTCGGTTGCCCCCGTACCCGAAACCCGAACTACAATGTTGCCACATGTACTTATGATCGCCCGTGAGCCTTCAAACAAACGCCGGGTTCGGGCCTACCAAGGGCCAAAAGTGGCTTCAGGGTTAACAGCTTGGGGGTTTGGGCTGAGGGTTTAAGGTTCGGGTTCGGGGCAGCTGGTTGAATCTAGATGCAGGGGCTTCTGTTGACTAGACCCGTCAGGGTCTAGGCACTCAAAAGCTCAGAAACCCAGGAATTCTACCAACATGCCCTAACCCTAAACCCTAAACCCAAAAGCCTAAGGAACTCATAAGGGAGCCGAACAAAGGGCGGGAGGGTCTTCCACAGGGGGAGTCCTCGGGGACTTCAAACGACGGATGGAGAATGTGGGAGACTTCGCGGAACGGTGAAGGTCCATCAGGGTTTAGGGTTTAGGATTTAGGGTTTAGGGCTGAAGGGTTTTGCAGTTGTGGTGTGAATATGCCAAAACCGGGCCTCTTGGTTGGGGTACAGCGTGGGAGCATTGATGCCGAGCTTGCCATCGCGCAGCATCTGCAACAGGGTGGTCTTCCTCAGGTAGGTCTTCGGTCTTACGGGTTTAGGGTTTAACTGGGTTTAGGGTTTAGGGTTTGGGGTATAGGCACAAGGGCACTCCGAAATTTCAGAACAAAACTTCGACCCTAAAGAACCACAGGGCCCATAAACCAGAACCTTCTAGCAAACCCTAAACAACAAAGCCCCTCAACCCTAAGTCCTAAACACTAATTCTAAACCCTATGCACCCCAATCATACACCCTAAACCCTAGTCCCAAACCCCAATCCCACTTTAGGGCTTACGGTTAGGGGTTGGAGGTTCGGGGCGCAGGTCTCAAAGGTCATTAACAGTCCCTGCTGATGGAAGACAGTGAATCCAAGAGTTAAGGAAAATTAACTCTGAAGTTAATTGACCGGCATCGGGCCGGCTCGACGCCCCTGCGGTCCAGCACAATTAACTCTCGATTTAATTGCCTGTTAACGTCGCGCGACGCAGCATGCCATGCCGGCAAGCTGCTCAAGGAAAACAATTAAATCAGGATTTAATTGTTTCTGCTAGACGATCCCAACCCGCAGAAACAATTAAATCACGATTTAATTGTTCCCCCCTACCTTTCAACAATTAAATAACGATTTAATTGTTCCCCCTAAAGTAATAGTAATAATAATAGTAATAATAATCGTAATAATAATAGTAATAAAAATAAGAATAGTAATAATAATCATAGTGATAGTAATAATAATAGTAATAATAATAGTAATAATAATAATAATAATAATGATAATAATAGGAATAATAATAATAAGCATAATAATAATAGTAGCAACAATAAGAAGAAGAAGAAAAGTAATAGTAATAGAAATAGTAATAGTAATAGTAATAATGATAATAATAGGAATAATAATAACAGTAGTAATAATATTAACAATATCAGTAACAATAAGAAGAAGAATAATAGCAATAGCAATAGCAATAGCAATAGCAATCGCAATCGCAATGGCAATGGCAATAGCAATAGCAATAGCAATAGTAATAGTAATAGTATTAGGAAAAATAATAATGAGAAGAAGAATAAGGATAATAATAGTAGTAAACATAATAATCATAGGAATAGGAATAGTAATAGTAATAGTAATAATAATATTAATATTAATAGTAATAATAGGACTAATAGTAATAGTAATAATAAGACTCATCGTAATAGGAATAATAAAACTAATAGTAATAGTAATAATAATAGTGCAATTAAATCATGATCTAATGGTGCAAACAGGTACCAATTAGCACAAGTCTTTGCTACACCATTAACTCACGATTTAATTGTCTTCCAGTCAAACGCAAAGAAACACAATTAAATCACGATTTAATTGTGTTTTTGTCGGGATAAGGTATGTCGAGGTAGGTCAAAACCCAACCCAGAAGCAACAATTAAATCAGGATTTAATTCTTTTTAACTTCTGGATTCATGGGTTTTCCCCTGCTGATGGCCCCTCCTGCAGTCCCTGAACGCCTGCGGCTCATGCGGATACAACCTGCCACCTTAAACCCCCAAAAAGCCCTGACACGGTTTAGGGTTGAGGGGATGTTCCCCAACGTCCTAAACAACCGTCACCTTCTCAAGCCCCATTTGTTCCCAGCTCGGGTTGTCGGTTGGGGGTCAAAGGTTCGATCCACATCAGCCCTCAATATATAAGGACATAAGCTATCGCGAGGGCCTAGCTAGCAGGACCCTCCAGTCGAGGACCATACCTTCTTCAGCTTTCTTTCTCAATAACATCCTCCTGAAGCCAATAACCAAGGGAAACGATGCAATCCCCCCAAAAGCCTACCCAGCCCAGCAAGGGTTCATGGGATATAGGGTTTAAAGGGTTTATAGGGTTTGCAGGGTTTGTAGGGTTTAGAGGGTTTTAGACCCCAAACCCCAAGACCTAAACCCTGAACCCTAAACACTAAACCCTAATTGAACCCTAAACCCTAAACCCTAAACCCGAAACCCTAAACCCTAGGGTTTGGGGGTTTTTGGCACTTCATGGACCCTTGGCTGCACAAGCGGCCCCGCATTGTCGAGGCCCAGGAAGCAGATCTTGGCATTCCTGAGCTGCTCAGGGCGGAACCCCAGACCTTGCCACCTAGGGTTTAGGGTTTAGGGTTCTAGGGTTTGGGGTTTAGGGGTTAGGGTTTAGGGTTTAGGGTTCAGGGTTCAGGGTTTAGGGTTTAGGGCTTTAGGGGGTTTAGGCGGTTTAGGGGTTCAGGGACGAAGTCAAACATGCCCAGCTCAGGGGCCTGGCGCGCCAAGGGCTAACCCAGGTATCAAAAGGGTGCCACTTTTTTTGGTTAAAAGGGGCCCGAAACCCCTAAACCCTAAACCCTAAACGGCCCTAAAGCCTAAACCCTAAACCCTAAACCCTAAACGGCCCTAAAGCCTAAACCCTAAACCCTAAACCCTGACAAGAATAAGGGCCTACTCCGGGTGCGAGCGTCCTTTACCCCATGGAGCCCACTATTCCCTCAAACTACATGCAGGCTCCTTACGATAAGGTACAGAACCCCTATTCCTTGAAACTAAAATGATCTTGATTCCTGTATAGACTATAGGACTTATGGTGTAGTGCTTAGGGCCCAGAGTTTACTTAGGTCTTGGGGCTTAGGGAAATTCAAGACATGGTGGTCTTGAAGGAAGAGGGCGCCGCACTCAAAATCCGACCCCGAAACCCCCAGATGTTCAGGGCAGGCGGGGGCCCTGAGAAGGGGTTTCCTAGGAGGCTACCTTGAGCTTATAACCCTAATTGTAAGTCTACCTATGACCGCGTTGGAGGACGTAGGGGGCTTGTAAGTGCAGTTATAATTGTGGTTTTAAGTACCCTGAACCTCTTAAACCCCCTTGCCCTCAACTCCAAAGCCCTAAACCGTAAACCCTAAACCAAACCCAAACCCCAAACCCTATTTCCCTAAACCCTAAACCCTAAACCCCAAACCCCAAACCCTAAACCCTGAACGGTTGCACCGCTGCCCAGCATCTTCTGGGCGAGGAGACCTCGGGCAAGAAAGCTTTGGAATCTGGGGCCTCTGGGGGTCTAGGGTTTAGGGTTTAGGGTTTAGGGTATGGGGTTTGGGGTTTGGGGTTTAAGGCTTACGGTTCAAAGTGCTTGGTAGGCTGGGTTAGGGTTTATTCAGGCTTTACAGTTTGTCTCTGGGTGCCCCAAACCCTCACCGCCCCACCAAGAATCCAAGTTCTAAACTAGGTGGTATGAAACCCTAAACCCTAAACCCTAAACCCTAAACCCTAAACCCTAGACCCTAAACCCTAAACCCTCAGTCAAACTATGCTTTGACCCTCCTTCCCTCTCCCGCCGGCAAGCCCTCCAGGGTTCCCAGACCCTTTTGAGGCAGAGGGTTCAGGGGGAATTCAGGTATATAATATAACCCGAACTGAACCCTCCTAAACCCTAAACCCTAAACCCTAAACCCTAAACCCTAAACCCTAAACCCTAAACCCTAAACCAAAACCCCCACACACACACACACACACACACACACACACACACACACGAGTCTCAGGGGGCCCGGCCCAAGGAACGGAAGAGATCGCCAAGCCAGGAGAAGAGACCTCCGAACCTCGGTTTAGGGTTTAGGGTTTGGGGTTTGGGGTTTAGGGTTTAGGGTTTAGGGGTGCTTAGGGTTTAGGGGTTGAGGGCTTAGTACTTGTGGTTTTGCGCGCGCCCTGAACCCTAAACCCTTGGAACAAGCAGGGGGGCATGGGGCATTTCAACCTCAAGCCCCCAAACGCTCAAAAATGGGGTGGGTGGGGGGGTTTAGGGTTTAGGGTTTAGGGTTTAGGGTTTAGGGTTTAGGGGGGGGGGGCAAACTAAGCTATGACTGTATAACCCGTTTCGCTTCATACCTAGAAACTACAGGCCCACACTTTAGAACCTCCCCCCCCCCCAACAAAAAACACAAATCGAAGCACTATAGGAGCCTAGGAGCCTACTCAACGAGAATGGTAGTTTGAATTGCAGTACCCGGGCTCAACCGGGGATCAGACTGGCAATTGTCTAGGCTCTCCTGTGTAACATCTACAAATGCCCTGTTGGATCACGGTTGGGATGTTCCTCCGTATACTAACAGTCCTTATAATAGGATTATAATACCCCCTAAGACTTGTCCCTATTTAGGACGGTTAGTATCAGGGGAACATCTCATAAAGGCCGGTGGCCTCTTTATCTGGTACGAGTACCCTTATGCCTTAATGAAGAACCCCGAATATATGCCCTGTATGACAGAAACCCTAAACCCTAAACCCTACTTAAAGAGACCACCAGCCCCTGTAAGGAACATCCCAAGATCAAGGGCTTCATTGCCGACCACCCGAAACGTTACCTACGCCACGGTGCCTTCGGACGTATGATCTGCACCAGCCCCTAAACCCTAAACCCTAAACCCTAAACCCTACCCCTAACCCCAATATCCACCAGCCCCATGCTCTCAGCCCTCCTCCAGAGTCAATGGGGGCCTGGGCTTGCAGTAGATCCGATCCGGTTGGAAGCATCCAAGCTTCCAGAAGGCGCAGTGCCCAGAACACATGTTACTTTTGGGGTTTAGGGTTTAGGGTTTCGGGTTTAGGGCTAGGGTTGTAGGGTTTGCTTGAAGGTTCATGGTACTTATTAACCAATAATTGCCGTACTTATAAACCAAACTGTATCCATATTGGCGCACTTAAGGGGCTTCTAAGTGGGTTCTGAGTACAATGACAATTGGTTAATAAATACCATGAACCTCCAGCAAGTAGGGCCTCAGGCTTGGGGAAGACGTTCTTGCAACACCTTTGTCGAAGAAGGCGCACGGAACGGCCTCCGCTGCCTGCATGCCGAACCGAGCTCTTCGCCCATGTGCCAGAAGGAATTCGGCCACAGGGCGCCCGGCCCCAGCGAGCACGTTAGCCCATTTGTCTCACTGTCATACATCGACTGCCCGAAGGCTTGAACATCGACGCGTTGGCCCCAAGGACGGCACCTGCCACGCCAGAGAGGCTGAACACAGGTATGCCGCTCAGCATGCGCCCCCACACCCGGCCAGCGGTGTGGCGCGGCGGCCGACTCGGCCAATGCGCGGGTAGGGCGCGACACAGCAATGTGGCAACACAATGCGAAACACGCGGTGAATGCTGGATTGGAGGGCTGCTGATGGTTCCCGAGAATTAAGAAGCACTGCGGCACACGCCAGGAATGCCTCGACTCCGAAGAAACCCTCATGCCTGCTGTTGACATGCGAATAGGAAGGGTTTTTTGTCCCTTCGGCACAAGCATTCTTTCAGTCCAGTTACCCTATTTCTGGCCCTACTTCCAGCCTGAACCTTGAAGAAAGCCAAACCAACCGCAACCCCACATGCTACATATGAGCAGACTACAACTCTTTACGCACAGATACGGGGCCACAACAGTAACCACAACCAACAAGCCTGAACCCTCTAACTAGGTAACTAGGTATCGTCATCCCACGGGACGCCCCTCGGGACCTGAAAGCTTATTCTATGATCTAGAGATTACAGCCAAACACATGAGACATGCATTTACTTCACAAGCGGTATGCTCAAAACGCACGGAACGGCCTCCCCTGCCTGCATGCCGAACCGAGCTCTTCGCCCATGTGCCAGAAGGAGTTCGGCCACAGGGCGCCCGGCCCCAGCGAGCACGTTAGCCCATTTGTCTCGCTGTCATACATCGACTGCCCGAAGGCTGGAACGTCGACGCGTTGGCCCCAAGGACGGCACCTGCCACGCCAGCGGCGGGACACACAGGTATGCCGCTCAGCATGCGCCCCCACACCCGGCCAGCGGTGTGGCGCGGCGGCCGACTCGGCCAATGCGCGGGTAGGGCGCGACACAGCAATGTGGCAACACAGTGCGAAACAAGCGGTGAATGCTGGTTTGGAAGGCTGCTGATGAACCCCGAGAAGAAGATCTATAGGGTTTGGGTTAAGTCGAACGGCACTTGGCTAGCAGAAACAGCACTGCGGCACATGCCAGGAATGCCTCGACTCCGAAGAACCCCTCATGCCGGCTGTTGACATGCGAATAGGAAGGGTTCTGTGTACCTTCGGCACAGGTATTCAGTCCAGTTACCCTATTTCTGGCCCTACTTCCAGCTACCCCTGAACCTTGAAGCAAGCCAAACCCTAACCGCAACCCCACACGCCACAGATGAGCAGACTACAACCCCTTTGCGCACTGACCGCATAGATACGGGGCCATAAAGGCAACCACAAACCGAAAACCCTTAACCCTATAACTCGGTATCGTCATGCCACGGGAAGCCCCTCGACACCTGAAAGCTTGTTCTGTCTTTTAGAAATTACAGCCAAACACATGAAACATGCATCTACTTGAAAAGCGGTATGCTCGAAACAACCATTCCATTCACAAGCCGAACAGAGCGCACGGAACGGCCTCCCCTGCCTGCATGCCGAACCGAGCTCTTCGCCCATGTGCCAGAAGGAGTTCGGCCACAGGGCGCCCGGCCCCAGCGAGCACGTTAGCCCATTTGTCTCGCTGTCATACATCGACTGCCCGAAGGCTGGAACGTCGACGCGTTGGCCCCAAGGACGGCACCTGCCACGCCAGAGAGGCTGAACAACAGGTATGCCGCTCAGCATGCGCCCCCACACCCGGCCAGCGGTGTGGCGCGGCGGCCGACTCGGCCAATGCGCGGGTAGGGCGCGACACAGCAATGTGGCAACACAGTGCGAAACACGCGGTGAATGCTGGTTTGGAAGGCTGCTGCTGAACCCCGAGAAGAAGATTTATAGTATTTATAGGGTTTGGGTTAAGTCGAAAGGCACTTGGCTAGCAGAAACAGCACTGCGGCACATGCCAGGAATGCCTCGACTCCGAAGAACCCCTCATGCCGGCTGTTGACATGCGAATAGGAAGGGTTCTGTGTACCTTCGGCACAGGTATTCAGTCCAGTTACCCTATTTCTGGCCCTACTTCCAGCTACCCCCCTGAACCTTGAAGCAAACCAAACCCTAACCGCAACCCACACGCCACATATGAGCAGACTACAACTCCTTTGCGCACTGACCCCATAGATACGGGGCCACAAAGGTAACCACAAACCGAAAACCCTTAACCCTATAACTAGGTATCGTCATGCCACGGGAAGCCCCTCGACACCTGAAAGCTTGTTCTGTCTTTTAGAAATTACAGCCAAACACATGAAACATGCATCTACTTGAAAAGCGGTATGCTCGAAACAACCATTCCATTCACAAGCCGAACAGAGCGCACGGAACGGCCTCCCCTGCCTGCATGCCGAACCGAGCTCTTCGCCCATGTGCCAGAAGGAGTTCGGCCACAGGGCGCCCGGCCCCAGCGAGCACGTTAGCCCATTTGTCTCGCTGTCATACATCGACTGCCCGAAGGCTGGAACGTCGACGCGTTGGCCCCAAGGACGGCACCTGCCACGCCAGAGAGGCTGAACAACAGGTATGCCGCTCAGCATGCGCCCCCACACCCGGCCAGCGGTGTGGCGCGGCGGCCGACTCGGCCAATGCGCGGGTAGGGCGCGACACAGCAATGTGGCAACACAGTGCGAAACAAGCGGTGAATGCTGGTTTGGAAGGCTGCTGATGAACCCCGAGAAGAAGATCTAGAGGGTTTGGGTTAAGTCGAACGGCACTTGGCTAGCAGAAACAGCACTGCGGCACATGCCAGGAACGCCTCGACTCCGAAGAACCCCTCATGCCGGCTGTTGACATGCGAATAGGAAGGGTTCTGTGTACCTTCGGCACAGGTATTCAGTCCAGTTACCCTATTTCTGGCCCTACTTCTAGCCTGAACCTTGAAGAAAGCCAAACCAACCGCAACCCCACATGCTACATATGAGCAGACTACAACTCTTTACGCACAGATACGGGGCCACAACAGTAACCACAACCAACAAGCCTGAACCCTCTAACTAGGTAACTAGGTATCGTCATCCCACGGGACGCCCCTCGGGACCTGAAAGCTTATTCTATGATCTAGAGATTACAGCCAAACACATGAGACATGCATTTACTTCACAAGCGGTATGCTCAAAACGCACGGAACGGCCTCCCCTGCCTGCATGCCGAACCGAGCTCTTCGCCCATGTGCCAGAAGGAGTTCGGCCACAGGGCGCCCGGCCCCAGCGAGCACGTTAGCCCATTTGTCTCGCTGTCATACATCGACTGCCCGAAGGCTGGAACGTCGACGCGTTGGCCCCAAGGACGGCACCTGCCACGCCAGCGGCGGGACACACAGGTATGCCGCTCAGCATGCGCCCCCACACCCGGCCAGCGGTGTGGCGCGGCGGCCGACTCGGCCAATGCGCGGGTAGGGCGCGACACAGCAATAAGCGCGAAACGTGCGGCGAGTGCTGGGTTGGAGGGTGGGAGGGCGGCCCCTTTCCTGCTGACTTGCCCTGAGCCCTAAGCCCCAAAGCCCCTACATCCCGAAACTCAAATCGCCGCCTGAACCAACGTAACAAATCCCTACACCCCGAAACTCCCAAACACCTCATTCTGCCTTCAACCCTAAATGGCCTACATCCCTAAATACCCTGAAAAGAACCTCAGTACGCTTAACCCGATGGACCCCGTGAAGCCGAAACACTAAACCCCAAACACCCTAAACGCTGAAATACAGGGGCCTGAATAAGTAGAATAGGGTGTTGGGGAATTATAGTATAACAAGAAAGGGACCCTAAGGGAATGAATACTATTACTGACTCTTCCGACCCCTATATTAACTCCGAGGCTGCGGCATCGTTTCTTTTCGGCCCGGAGCAAGTCGGAAATGCGGTGTGGGCTTCACAACGAGATGCGGCTGCGTGGAGCCAAGAGGTGGTTTGGGGCTCATGGGGTTTAGGGTGTCGGGTGAAGGGGTCTGTAGGGTTTCGGGTTTAGGGTCTAGGGTCTAGGGTTTGGGATTTCTTGTTTAGGGTGTGGGGTTTTGGGTATTTCTTGTTGAGG
Organism: Symbiodinium natans; assembly: GCA_905221605.1. Lineage (NCBI taxonomy): Eukaryota > Dinophyceae > Suessiales > Symbiodiniaceae > Symbiodinium > Symbiodinium natans. The sequence goes on along the minus strand of CAJNDS010002469.1, from coordinate 119,865 downwards.
GTGTGGGGCTTAGGGTATGGAGGTTTTGGGTCTCGGGTTCAGGGTTTTGTTTTAAAACTCATGATGAAAATCATGGTAATATTGACAATAGCAGCAGGAGTAGGAGTAGCTGTCGTCGCAGTAATTTTCATCAGGGACATACGTTTGAACGAATATCAACTCGATACTCGTCATGATTTGAGGGGCGCAGCCTAGCTAACCGACAATATTGATTACACATACCGCACTTACCACCACCGCAGCCGCCACCGCCACAATCCACACCACGCTCCACACCACACATCCACACTTCACCACACACTAACACCACCAGAGCCCCACACTCCACAACCACCCCACGCCACACTCCACTCCACACTCCACCCCACACCGCCACACATGCACGGAGACTGCGATCGATCCAAATCCGAGAGTAGCGCTCCGACATGCGCACGCGTCAGAGAACGCGCGATGCGCTCGTACGCACCACGACCTACAACGCAACGACCGCGAATCTATCGCCACCCCCTCCCCCCCCCCCCTTGTCACGACTTTGAAGACAAACTTCAAGGCAACTGCCGATAGACTCGAGGCATGGCGAAAGCCACCCCCGCCCCACAACCACCCCGCCAAATCTCTTGATGGATTCAAGACCCCTGCCCCCCCCCCCCCATGATCCTCGATATGGGGGTTAAAGTAGGGGTACCCTTTTTGGCGGGTCCCTTTAAGGGGATTCTATTCAACTTGGGGTATAAAAGGGGCAATTCCCCTATTGTGCCATGTAACTTGGGATGTTCCCCCTTATACTAACAGTCCTTAACAGGGAATATAGTAGGGGGTACTTTAATCCCGACTAAGGACTGTTAGCTAAAGGGAAAACATCCCAATATATGACCACGACTTCCAACCGGGTTGATCCGGCTCCCTGCAGAGGTGAACTCAAGAAAACGACGCTAGATCTGGCGATAGCGTTGAAGATATGAACACAACAGTGTCGAATATAAACACTAAACCCTAAACCCCAAATCCTAAACCTTAATCCCCAAACCCTAAACCCTAAATCCTAAACCCTAAACCCTAAACACTAAACCCTACAGTGCGACTGCTACTGGTGGTGGCAACGATTCTCCTGGACTCGAAAGACTGACGGGGGAGGATGTGTCCCTTCCGATGTGAAGCTTGCAGCCCAAAACCTATGGACCCCTTGAGTCTTGGGGTTTGGGGTTTAGGATTAGGGTTTAGGGTTTAGGGTTTAGGGTTTAGGATTTAGGGTTTAGGATTTAAGGGTTTAGTTGCAATATCTGCCACTTCATGAGGTAGACATACAACCAGCACATCTCTGCCACAGCCACAAGGACTATGGGGAGCTGGTGGTTTGGTTTGGGCCCTCCAACCCTAGACCTCTAAACCCTAAAGTGCTAACAGTAAACTCCTGGGCCCTGAAACTCTACACTCTTAAGGACCCTAAACTCTAAAAACCTCGAACCCATAAGGCCCTGAAACCCTAAACCCTAGGCCCAGAAGGCCCTGAAACCCCAAACCCTGAACCCACAAGGCCTTCAAACCCTCAACCTCTAGAACGCTAAAACCCTTGTAGGAAGCCTAAACCCCTAAAGGTCTATAGAGCCCTACAAAACCAACCCTGTACAGAACCCTGTATAAAACCCTACATAAAACCCTATGACACCCTGCACAACCCAAACACCCTAAAACAAGGACAAAAAGAAATGGAACCCTAAAGCCATATAAGACCCGATGCAACCCTGCAAAGCCCTATAAACCCCTATAGACCCAAAATCCTTAAAACACCTATGTAAAACCTTGTAGAAGACCTACAAGGCCCTGTATAGCCCGGAAACCCTGAAAACCCCATGCAAACCCTAAAACAAAACCCCATATTATATGAAACCCTAAAAGCTCTATAACACCTACATGAAACCCTCCCTACTAAAAATGACCCTATGTACATTTACAAAAACAACTATAAAACCCGATAACACCCCATGAATCCTTATAACCCAGGATATGAGTTCTCAGGTTCGTGCCAGCGACGACAGGTTCTCCACGACCAGGACTGAGAGGTTGTTGACGCCTCGGGAGGAGGTTTGGGGTGTAGGGTTTAGGGTCTATAGGGTTAGGGTTTAGGGTTAGGCCTTCGAAGGAAGGCTTTCGCACGTATAAGGGTCTTTGAGGGGCCGGGGGGGGCGGGGAAATAAGTCTCGCAACCTTGCCCAAAACATAAGCATTTGCAGCGCTTTTTCCCAGGAAATGGAACAAGTCACTCGGTCACGAGCGTTCATGCTTTTGGTGACGAGGCCCCAAACATGCTTGATTCTCGATCTTTAGGGCGGTACCCCAAAGGGGATAAGGGACCTGATCAAGACCAAAACCCAGCATGAAATCAGGCTCCAAAGGCTTTAGGTTAAGTGAAGGAGGCTCTTCGGGCTTTGAGGGTTGAGGGTTTAGGGTTTAGGCTTTGGGTGTTCTGGGCGGCACGTAACGCTGCTTACGTGCCTCCTTGATAAAAGGTTCTTCCGACATGTAACAAGAGACACTCCTTTGTGGGGAATGGCACCAGCACTTCAAAACCCGATGCGCTTTGTGGTGGGACTCAAGCACACCGACATGCCTATATCCCAGCCCTAGTAAAGGTTGAGAGCTCAGAGTTTCGGGTGACTGCAATGGTTGGGGGACCCTAAACCCTCAACTCCAAAACCTAAACCCTGAACCCCAAACTCTAAACCCTGAACCCTAAACTCTAAACCCTAAACTCTCAACCCTAAACTCTCAACCCTAAACTCTAAACCCTAAACTCTAAACCCTAAACTCTCAACCCTAAACTCTCAACCCTAAACCCTAAACCAGGGAAATCCCAGTCCGTTGCCTGGGACGAAAGCCTCGCGGCCCAGTAAGTACTTCGCCCCCTGCAAGAGAGCTTGGGGGGCATGGGGGGGGGGGGGGGTTAGGGTTTAGGGTTTAGGGTTTAGGGTTTAGGGTTTAGGGTTTGGGGTTTGGGGTTTGGGGTTTGGGGTTTGGGGTTTGGGGTTTAAGGGCTTGGGGTTTAAGGGTTTGGGGTTTGGGGTTTGGGGTTTGGGGTTTGGGGTTTAGGGTTTAGGGTTTAGGGTTTGGGGTTTGGGGTTTGGGGTTTAGGGTTTAGGTTTTGGGGTTTGGGGTTTGGCGGGTTTGGGGGGTTTGGGGGGTTTGGGGGGTTTGGGGGGTTTAGGGTCAGGGGTTGGGTCTCGAGCTGGCTTAGAGTTTGGGGCTTTGGGGCTTAGGGCATGTGGTTGAATTAGGACTTCTGTAGAGATTTCATGTTTGGGCCAGGTGGCAGGCCACAAGAGCCCCAACAACCCAAACCCGAAACCCTGAACCCTTAACCCTAAACCCTAGTCCCAAAACCCACAATCCCCTTTAAAACATCGAGACTGAACTATCCCATATACACATGTATGGAGCGTCGGATGCCTCCAGGACCATGAAGGCCAAGACGAGCAGGTGCTGGCAGGGTTTAGGGTTTCGGGTTTCGGGTTTAGGGTGTAGGGTGTAGGGTTTAGGGTTTAGGGTTGAGGTTTAGCGTTGTGGAAACTTCGGCTTGGTGTTTAGGCTGCGGACAGACATGAAATCATGGGTTACTGTTTAGGTGTTACCCAAACCCAAAGCCCTCTAGACAGTGAAAGCCTTTGGGGCGCGTGGGGATTTCGGGGGAATTCGGGGTTTATGTTTAGGGGTTTAGGGCCTAGGGCGTTGTGGGCGATTTGTGTTCTTCGTTTTCTGGAATCTTAGGGGCTTAGGGGTTTCGGGTTCTCGGGATTTTCGGGCTGGGTTTTCAGGAATGAGGTTCGCATTGCAGGGTAAGATTTGCGCAGCAGGCGTATTTCATTCCCTCAATTCCTTCGCCTCAGCTAGAGAATAGAAGATTACCGGTGAATCCAAGACCCAACAAAAATTCTCTTATCCCTGAAGCACTGCTGGAAATCGGCAGCTTTGATTTCTTGATCTCCAGCGATACAGCCAGCAAGCCCCAAACAAACCTAAAACCTAAACCCTACACCCTAAACCCGAAACCCTACACCCTACACCCTAAACCCTAAGCTATACTGAACTTGGAACCCTAGCAAAATGATTTTTTGCTGTTTCTTAGGAGTTCTAGCACCCAAAAAAGAAAAATATTTCCAAGTCTCTCTAAACCCTAAACCCTAAACCCTAAACCCTAAACCCTAAACCCTAAGCCCCAACCAACCCTGTATCGTTTGCCAGGGACTCTGGATAAAGCCCTCTGAGCCCCTCAAGGCATGGCGACTTGGAGGTTCATGGGCACGTATAGGGTTTAGGGTTTAGGGTTTAGGGCTTAGGGTTTAGGGTTTAGGGTTTAGGGTTTAGGGTTTAGGGTTTAGGGTTTAGGGTTTAGGGTTTAGGGGGTTTAACAACCAACCATCAGTCTACCTGTAACCTACTTAGAAGACTTACGGCCTAGGTTTAAGTGGGGTTATAAGTACCCTGAACCTCCAAGTAACTCCCTCCGCGTCTCTTTTTAGGGTTTGGGGCAGAAAGGTGTGCTTGAGTCTCTAGTCTCTCAGAGTGCTTAGGGGCATCGAAAACCCTAAACCCGAAAACCCTAAACCCTAAATCCCAAACCCTAAACCCTAAACCCCAAACCCTAAACTGGCCTAAACCCTAAACCCCAAACCCCAACAGTTTCGCTGCGCCCGACTCAGAACTCCGAAGCCTATGAGTTGCCCTAAGCACACTTGGAGGCTAAGGGTACTCATTAACCAACTAGGGTTTAGGGTTTAGGGTTTAGGGTTTAGGGTTTAGGGTTTAGGGTTTAGGGTTTAGGGTTTAGGGTTTAGGTACCTTTCACCCACTTACAAGCCCCCTTAAGTGCCCTACTGTGGTTATCATTGGGAGTTTTTTGGTTGCAGTTAAACCCTAAACCCTAAACCCTAAGCCCTAAGCCCTAAACCCTAAACCCTAAACGAGTAACATGAACCTTCAATCCCGAGATGCCTTTCTGGTGGCGGACATCCGCCCAGTGATCCACTCGTAAGTCCTTGGGGTAGGGTTTAGGGTTTAGGGTTCAGGGTTCAGGGTTCAGGTTCAGGGTTCAGGGTTCAGGGTTCAGGGTTCAGGGTTCAGGGTTCAGGGTTCAGGGTTCAGGGTTCAGGGTTCAGGGTTCAGGGTTCAGGGTTTAGGGTTTAGGGTTTAGGGTTTAGGGTTTAGGTTTTAGGGTTTAGGCGGTTCAGCGTTTAAGGCAAAGCTCAAAATTGCCAGCAAGCACCCCGAAATCCTAACCCCCACACCCCCCACCCCTCGAAAATCCCAATCTTTTGTTCGGCCTTGACAGTTTAGGCACTTCTCTAAATTTAGGTTTCGGGCTTAGGGTTCAGGGGTAGCTGAGGGAAAGGATACCCCCCCCCCCCCCCCCAGCTCCACAAAGGGTACAGTTTCAAAATCGAACGATAATGATTCCTGTTGCCCAATGCCCATCTGCTTCATTCTCGATTTCGGAATTAAACATTAGTTGCAACTTGCAATTATTTCCTAACTTTCTACCGTCGCCTCATTCAACCTATTTCAGTTCGAGTTTATTTGGGCTTCTGTTGCTTGGCTATCTTCATATACATATATATGTGTTTCTATTTCTATTTATTTGTTCGTATACGTTCAGGGTTAAGTTTATGCGGTGACTTGTTCAACATCTATCATTTTTTCAAGAGGCTCTGACCCTCCGGAGGGCTAGCAAAACCTTCTTGTAAGGAGTGCCTCCTCCCTGTCCTAAACCCCCCAACAACCTCTACTATTCCTACAGGTAGCCCAAAAGGTTTCAAATTCACCTACTGGCTAAGAAAGCACACCCCAAGAGCCCCAACCTTGAACCCTAAACTAAAGCCCTGAAACCCAAGACCCTAACCCTGAAACCCTAAACCCTGAAGCCCTAAAACTCAAACCCTAAACCCTAATTAAAACTTAAACACAAAACCATAAAAGCCCGAAAACCCCAAAACCCTAATGCCCTCAAGGCCCTGAGCTCGCAGCGGTGGTGACCAAATGCGAAGGCCTGTGGGCGCTTGTGGTCAAAAAAGCCTGTATATCCCCTAAGCCCTAAACCCTAAACCCTGAACCCTAAGCACTTGAAACAAGTATGGTGTTCAAATTTCAGGCTGCAGGATTTAGGGCTTCGAGTTTTTCATAGGTTTTGGAACACAATAGTTTTCCAGGCACATCTTGCCAGGAAGTTGAAGAGATCCTCGGTAACACGAAAAGTATGGACGAATGTTCGCAGGCCGTCGTGAAGATCTCGGACCCGCGGGAACAGGCCAATGTGTTGAATTCTTCCGATACAGGCTACCGCCGCCGTCGTCAGGCCATACCGTCAGCTCTAAGCCCAGGTTTAGGGTTTAGGGTTTAGGGTTTAGGGTTTAGGGTTTAGGGTTTAGGGTTTAGGGTGTGCAAAACCACCCAAAGCCTTCCCAGTGCCACTGCGCAGTAGACGCTCCTACGAGTGCCCGCGTTCCCCTACCCTCAGACCCTGAGGCGTACCCGAAGACCTCGGTAGTCCAGTAGCCATCTTATACTAAAGGCACCCTTCTTTGGGGTTGGTCACATAAGGGAACCTTGAACCAAAAAAAGTGAACACACATTTGGGTTGCTTACTTTATAAGGGCGCCCGTTGTGCAGGAACCTTGAACCAAACAGGGAAAAGGGTGCCACTGGGCTACCAAGAGACGATCGGTTTAGGCTTCGGGGGCTTAGGGCTTCCCCCTCAACACGCGAGCCCGAAGCCGTTAGGGTTTAGGGTTTAGGGTTTGGGGTTTGGGTTGGGGGTTGGGGTTTAGGGTTTGGGGTTTAGGGTTTGGGGTTTTCGGGTTTGGGGTTTAGGGCAGATGAACACCCGAAATCGCTAAACTCTTCTGGAAAGTTTCGGTAAACGGAGACGCCGGAGCGTTTGCGGAGAAAGCCTGTGACCGCCATTGGTTGCCTCAAACCCTTTCTGAACCCTAAACTCCCTAAACCAGAAGTACCCGAAATTCTATCCGCTGGAAGACTGAAGCCAAAACCCTAAACACTACAAAGCCCCCACACTCCGACTTGAAACTCCAAGCCCTAGACCCGAAACCCCTGGAAAGCCTACGCCCCCAAACCCTACATGTTTAAGGTTTAGGGTTTCGGGTTGAAACCCGACACCCTAAGCACTCTAAACCCTAAAAACCCTAAACCCCAAACCCTAAACCCGAAACCCTAAACCCTAAACCCTAAACCCGACAAAAAAAAACTATAGAGGTGCCTCGGAAGTAGCCGCCCTCATCTTCATCAGAGCTGTCCGGCCCCGGCAGGTGAAATGACACGGTCCTCGGCTCTTTCGGTTTAGGGTTTAGGGTTTAGGGTTTAGGGTCTAGGGTCTAGGGTTTAGGGTTTAGGGTTTAGGGTTTAGGCCTCCAAAGTCTGCAACCTGGGGCTTTGTTGAGGTTTTTAGCCTACAAGAACTTAGGGCTCTGAGATCAACCCTCCATGTGTTGGGGTTTAGGGTTTAGGGTTTAGGGTTCGGATGCTCCCTGAAACCCTGCACCCCCCAAAAAACCCTAAAGACACCTCAACTCATGGACTTCCAATCCCTGAAACCCTTGAACCCTTGAAGCCCTTGACCCTAAACCCTGAGCCCGAAACCCTAAACCACACTCGAACCCCAGAACCCCTACAGACTTCTGCCGCCCGTGGCGCGACATCAAGGGCTCAGGAAGATGCTTCGTCCGAAAAGTCCCTGTCTCGTCCTCGACGCCTTTCTCCTGCCAGCTCTTCGCTTTAACCCGGAAGCCTTCGAAACCCCTAAGCCCTAAATCCTGAATGGAGGGGTTCAGAATAATCACTAGTAGCATTCCCCTATCGTCCCTAAAGAAGTATACTGTGACAACCCCCCCGAAACCCCTATTCTAACTGCGATAAAACATCCTTAAAGCCTAGAGCCCCTGAAGCCCTTCAACCCTAAGCCCCTCCAGCGCTTGAAGGCAGAATTTTCAAAATTCTTCGGCTAGGTTCCCCCCCCCCCCCAGGCAACCTAAAGACTGAAGCCCCGAGTTCGCTGGTGTCATGAGGCCAAGAATGGCCTCCCATCATATAGGGGTCGGAAGAATTACTCACAGTATTCCTTGAGGGTCCCTGAACATAATTATACCATGATACCCCCCCCCCCCACCCCCCCACAAAAACCTATTTTTTATTATCAGGGCCCCGATATTCGCGTGGCCGTCAATGTGGGGCCTTTCGCTTGACAACACTTAGCTGCCCAAGGGCAACTACAGGTTAAACTTTTGGATTATAAGGGGTTTCTAGTACCCCAAAAAGGTTAAAAAGGTTACCTACGCACTCTACAACTAAGCCCTAAACCCTAAACCCTACACCCTACGCCCCAAACCCTAAACCCTAGGGTTACCTACTCTACAACTAAGGACGACTGCGCTTTGCCACACCTTGCGGCGCTGGCTTCTCTCGGTGCCGGCGATTCCTGATTCCTCGACGCCCCCGGGTTCGCTTCAGTCGGCAACCCCAAACCCTAAACCCGAAACCCCAAACCCTAACACCCTAACACCCTAACACCCTAAACGCCCTAAACCCTAAACCCTAAACCCTAAACCCTAAACCCTAAACCCTAAACCCTAAACCCTTCTTCTATGACGGCGCAGAGTTCGGCCGGCCAGGCCGGATCTTCGAGTGCACTGCCGCAGGCGGAAAACTTGGGGTTTAGGGTTTAGGGTTTAGGGTTTAGGGTTTAGGGTTTAATTAGGGTTTAGGGTTTAGGGTTTACGGTTTAGGGTTTGGGGCTTAGGGTTTAGGGTTTAGGGTCACTTCTCAAAAATATCGTCCCTTCTAGGGGTCCTTATTGTAATGCGGGCCCTCTGATTGAGGCTACCCAGATGTGGGCTGACCATGGTGCCCTCTGTACTGCTACAAGTCCTAAATCATAGGTATCCGAACCCTAGGCCCCTGAAGGGTGCTGGGTAGGGAAACGGGGGAACTGTGCAGGTTTAGATTTTAGGGTTTAGGGTTTAGGGTTTAGGGTTTAGGGTGTAAGGTTTGGGATTTATGCCCAGTACTTCTAGAATTCCTACTAGAAGGTATATGACACATAAGCCCTAGACCCTAAACCCTAAACCCTTTTAGGGTTCATGTATGTGGTCTCCAAAGTAGCCAAGACCCCTTGCGAAGCCTAGGTCTTCCAGGGCCTGTAGGGTTTAGGGTTTCGGGGTTTAGGGACTTCGCGGACTCTAAGAGTTTAGGGCTACACTAAACCCTAAACCCTAAACCCTAAACCCTAAACCCTAAACCCTAAACCCTAAACCCTAAACCCTAAACCCTAAACCCTAAACCCTAAACCCTAAACTCTTGGGCTTTGGGGACATGCCGAAGCCTCGAAGAGGACCTGTAGGTCGGCGACCTTCGAATCTTTCGTCAGAGGATTGAGGGTTTAGGATTTGGGGTTTAGGGTTTGGGGTTTGGGGTTTAGGGCTTAGGGTTTCGGGTTTAGGGTTTGGGGTTTAGGGCTTGGGGTTCAGGGTTTGGGGTTTAGGGTTTGGGGTTTAGGGTTTGGGGTTTGGGGTTTGGGGTTTAGGGTTTCGGGTTTGGGGTTTGGGGCCTTTGGTTTTTGGGGTTTGGGGGGGTTTCGGTTTTGGGGTTCGGGGGTTTAGGGTTTGGGGCGTTGAGGGTTTAGGGGGCATTCAGGGTTTAGGGCTTGGGGTTGCGTTTGCTTGGGGTTGGGTATGGGTTGCGTTTGCTTGAGTTGGGGATATGTCTGCAGGTGCCCTACGTACTTATGAGACGCAAGCCCAACCCTTACACCCGGTACCGTCGACCATCACGCCCACAGACCCACGCAGCAAGCCCTAAACCCTAAACCCTACACCCTAAACCCTAAACCCTAAACCCTAAACCCTAAACCCTAAACCCTACAACCAAATCTGCAGTTGAGGTGCGCTCTTCCGCCATCGGCCCATCGTGGCCTCCTCGCTGCCAAAGCCAAAAGCATTCTGTAGGGAGACGACGCACCTGAAGCATTTTGAAACGTTCTTTAGGGTTTAGGGTTTAGGGTTTAGGGATTAGGGCTTAGGGCTTCGGGTTTAGGGTTTAGGGCTTAGGGTTTCGGGTTTAGGGTTTAGCTTGACCCTAAACACTCCCCAAACCCTAAACCCTGGAGCAAGCCTTGGGTAAAACCCTAGCTCTTTTTGGAGGAGAAGTAGTCCTGAAATTTATAACCTTTGAACCCTCAACCTCCCCTCAATAAAGAAGCAAGGCCCTAGACTAGCAACCTAAGAATAGGAAGGGTGCCCCCTACTTGGCGTTAAAGAGCTTATAAGGGCACCTGAACCCCAAAAAAAAGGAGGGGGATGAGGGCCTCCTCTGCTTCCTAGTAGACGAAAGTAAGAGAAAAAAAGAGCCCTCTGCATTCAGGAAGTGAGCCCGTCATTCATACCCCTAAACCCTAAAAACCCTAAACCCTACACCTGCATGTTCACCTTAACTCCTCCGGTCTGGCAGGGGGGGTCCCCGAAGCCCTCAACCCAAAACCCTAGCCCTAAGCCCTAATCCGCCCGACCCCTCCAAACCAAATTACCTTAAACCCTAAACCCTAAACCCTAAACCCTAAACCCTAAACCCTAAACCCTAAACCCTAAACCCTAAACCCTAAACCCTAAACCCTAACCCTAAACCCTAAACCTTAAACCCTAAACCGCCCTTAACCCAAGCCACAAACCCAGCTGAAGATCGCGATATTTTGGTTGTGGCTTGGCTTGGTCACTGCAATAAACTCCTACCCTTAGCCCTAAGCTACCACTTGCTGAATAACCCCCCGAATTGTCAAAAGATAAAAAACCCCATATTACGCTCATATGGAAGTCTGCTGGGGTGGGCTTCTTAAGCAAACAACTCGTAGCAAGCTCTTCACGGTGTGTGTGTGTGTGTGTGTGTGAGGTTAAAGTCAAGAGAACAAAAACACGGGCCCCAACTTTAACATCCAGGTTGCCCTGACCGGGAATTGTCGCCTTCCTATACAGCGCCGTCACTGGATCAGGGAATATTCCTAAACCCTGAAGTCTTGTAAGGCCTAAACCCCAAACTTGGGAGGAGCGGGGAGTTCTTGGTAGCCCCGAACCCATATTGAAATAAGGGTACCCTTCGGAGGTTTCTTAATCAGGGAACCCAGAACCAAAAACAAGGGCAAAAGGGGTACTGCCAAGATGGGCCCCTAAACCCTAAACCCTAAACCCTAAACCCTAAACCCTAAACCCTAAACCCTAAACCCTAAACCCTAAGCCCCTTGCGCTGCCGACGGGTGCGGTGTAGCGCCGCCCTGGGCGAGGATGGCGAGTTGCTTCGGGGTGAAGGGGGTGTGAGGGGCTTCGGGGCTTGTAGGGGTTTAAGGGTTTTGCGGTTGAAGGGTTTAGGGTTTTCGGGTTTAGGGTTTAGGGTTTAGGGTTAGGATAGAGACTACATAGGGTTTCGGTTATGGGTGAGGGGTTGAGGGCTCAGAGTTTTTGAAATCTAGGGATGAACCTTCCGCGCGCGAAGCCCCTGGTGTAGACAGGTTCGCTGGGGTGTCAGGGCTGACAGGCGCAAGGTAATCCCTAAGCCCTACACCCTAGCCCTAAACCCGAAACCCTCAAACCCTGAACCCTCAAACCCTAAACCCTCAAGAGCCTCAAACCCTCCAATCCTCAATCCTAAACCGGGTTGATCTCAGAACTCAGAACCCTGGGTCAAGCCCGTGCTGTCCTGCTTAGGGTTTATTAGGGTTTAGGGTTTAGGGTTTAGGGTTTAGGATTTAGGGTTTAGGGTTTAGGGTTTACGTTTAGGGTTTAGGGTTTAGGGTTTAGGGTTTAGGGTTTAGGGTTTAGGGTTTAGGGTTTAGGGTTTAGGGTTTAGGGTTTAGGGTTTAGGGTTTAGGGCATGTTATGCTGAGAATAAGGTAGGATTCGGCGAAGCTCCAGCACGCGATGGAGGCACTTGTATCGACAGCTCATCTTGGTAGCACAGCAACCATAACCATCTTAATAGAGGTGCCGTGCTGTTGATTTCGGAAATCCCAAAACCCAACAAGAGCAAAAACCTGTGCGGCACAACTACTAGTTGCTTAAGATCCCCAAAAGAATAAAACAAATGTAATCCCGAAATTCCCTGAATAAGGAAGAGTACTTTAAGTTTTTCGGTGTTCTTAAGCAATTAGTAGGCAACTCAGCTCTTCACAAACTGACCCGAGGATACGCCGGTGTTCGTGCGCTCCATGGCTCCAAACGCAGCTGCTGCCGGAGATCTTCCGCTACAACGCAGCACCCGAAGCCCCTTTAAACCCTTAGTCGTAGTCGCATGCATGTAAGACTTACTCATGTCCTACCATGCTTGACACCCTACACCCTGCACCCTACACCCTAAACCCTAAACCCTAAACCCTCTGGTGTATAGAAGACCTCGTCCTGGCAACGTCCTCCCCCCTCTCCCCACCAGACAGGAGTCCTAAAATCGGCGCTGTAGGCTCTCTGTAAGCACAACGCCGCTGCAGGTCGGGAGTTTGAGGGTTTAGGGTTTAGGGTTTAGGGGTTTAGGAGTTTAGGAGTTAGGAGTTTGGGAGTTTGGGAGTTTAGGAGTTTGGGAGTTTGGGAGTTTAGGGTTTAGGAGTTTATGAGTTTAGGGTCTGAGGCATTGGGGTTTAGGGGGGTTTCGTGTCCAGACATTGACCTCACAGGAGAGCTTTGGTGGGCTTCCCACCCCCCCCCCCCCCACCCACCCCACCCCACCCCACCCCCACCCCCCCCCCTCCCCCAAGTAAAAGAAGCGGTGTGTTGGGTCCCCTACAAAAGGACCCTGGGGCCGGATGTCCTTTTCAACCCAAGACCTAAACTTCACAATCCTTCCAAGCAGGTAAGGGATCATCTTCAGGGACCATGTAACTACCTGAGAAGCATTCCCTGGCTTGCCCTAAACCCTAAACCCTAAGCCCTAAACCGGTAGATGATGTGGCTTTAGGCCTCTGCCCCTTTAGGCTCGAACGAGGCTTGAGGGCTTCAGGTTTAGGCTTGGCGGTTTAAGTTTATGAAACCTTCCAAGCCCAGGACTCCCAACGTTTGAACCCAAAAAAAACCCTCTCAGGCCCTAAACCCTAAACCGATAAACCGTAAACCCTTAACCCTAAACCCTGAAACCCCTAACCCTAACCCTAAACCCTAAACCCTAAACCCCAAACCCTAAACTCTAAACCCCAAACCCCAAACCCCTAAAGAATCCTTTTTAAGGCTTGTGATGACGGCGGCGTTCTAGGCCGTTTGGCCGTGTCCTTTCCCGGCAGCGGCTGTCGGCAAATGCCTCAGCCGGCAATAGCCCTAAACCCTAGGGTTTAGGGTTTAGGGTTTAGGGCGGTTTAGGGCGGTTTAGGGTTTGAGGCTTAGGGCCTCGGGCTTAGTGACAAACAAGGCAAGCCATGAAATAGCCGAGGCCCAAAACCTCCCTCAACCCTCAACCCTCAACCCTCAACCCTCAACCCTCAACCCTGAACCCTGAACCCTGAACCCTGAACCCTCAACCCTAAACCCTAAACCCTAAACCCATGACAAGCGCCTGGCCCTGCTCCCCCTCAGGCCCCTGCCTGGTCTCCACTCACCCCTTAGCTCTTCAGCTTGTTGAGCTCGGCCACTAAGGCCTGGCAAGGGTTTAGGGTTTAGGGGTTTAGGGTTCAGGGGTTAGGGTTTAGTGTTTAGGTTTTCGGGTCTAGGGTTAGACTCAAGAGTAACCCAGGAATAAAAAAGGGCGCCCTTTTTGGTTCCAAGGGGCTTCTAAGAGAACCTAAACCCAACATTCCTAATGCAAGGGGATGAGGGCCTGGGTCCTAGTTTCATTTTTTGTTTGTAAGGGCGTTAGGGTTCGAGGGGTTTAGGGTTTAGGGTTTAGAGTTTAGGGCTTAGGCTTATACAAGGCCTTAGGATTGAGGGCTTAGGGTCTCCAACCCTCAACCCTCAAGCCCCACACCCTGAAACCCATCGGCCCACACAGGTGAGGGTGTTTAGGGTTTAGGGTTTGGGGTTTAGGGTATAGGGTTTAGGGTATAGGGTTTAGGGTCTAGGGTCTAGGTTGTAGGGCTAGGGTTTAGGGCTTAGGGTTTAGGGTTTAGGGCTTAGGGTTTCGGGTTTAGGGTTTAGGGGTTGGGCTACAGGCTTGAGGATCCGGAGTGTTCCAAAGCCTTCATAAGTGTATAGAAAATGTACAAGAGATATCCCCCGTGTAGATCAGGTCTGCTACGCCGTGACGGTGTGTGTTTGAGGCAAACCATAAAGCATTACGAGCTTAACAGAATCTTTAGATCCTAAACCCCTCAACCCCTAAACTAAAACCACAACTGGGAGGTGCCTCTTGCTGCTTGAGAAGCACTCTCATGCCCTCCAGAGTAGTGTTGGCCTTGCATGCCAGGGCGGTTTGGGGTCTGGGTTTGGGGCCAGGTGTCGCTGCCGTTCGCTGCAATCTCCACAACAAGACGCTGAAGTTTGGGGTCTAAGGGTTTCGGGTGTTTAGGGGCCTGGGATTATGGGGTTCTGGGCAGAGGGGGTTTAGGCTTGTACAGGGTTTGGGTCCGCCATTTGGGGTGAAAGTGTTCTTGCGGAGCCTGTCTGGAGCCTTCTGGGGCCTCTGGAACCTCTTTTTTGGTGCCTCCTGGGGTCCTTGCGGGACCTTTGAGGTTTCAACGCAAGTTCTATACAAACCTTGTTGGCCCAGAGCCTTGCGTAAGCATCTGTGCGGTTTGGGCTGTGGTGCATGGGAACGCGTAGTGAAGACGTAGCTACCATTTCTGTGTCTTGGGTCTGAAGGTTTGCATGGTTAGGGTTTAGGGTTTAGGGTTTAGGGGGTTGGTACAGTTTCGGGCCCAAGCTGTAAACCCTAAGCCCTCAACCCCCAACCCCCTCAACCATAAACCACCAGACCCCCCCGACACCCAAGGGAAAAGGCGCGGGAACAGACAGACATGGAGTAGCTTTTTGTGACGAAAACCCCAAAATGACACCGACACTCACCGATAACTAGGATGGCCCTGAAAACCCTGTGAACAATGCTCCTCATATAGAATCCTCTTAAGCTCAAGAAGGGGAAATATAACATGTCCCAATGGACCTCTAAACCCTAAACCCTAACCTAAACCCGAAACCCGAAGCCCTAAACCCTAAACCCTAAACCTACAACCCTAAGCCCCAGATAGCAGTAACGTAAATCCTGTCTCATATGGGAGGGAGAGGGGGTAGGGGGCCTTCTGCTCCAGTTCCGTCAGACGCTGGGCCAATGCTGGATCCTGGGGTGCCCCCCATGTGCAGGGTTTAGGGTTTAGGGTTTAGGGTTTGGGGTTTGGGGTTTGGGGTTTGGGGTTTAGGGGTTGAATCAGCGAAAGGGTTTACGGGTTTAGGGGTTTCGGGGTTTGAGGACTTACGGGACTAGGAGGTGTACGTGGCTTGGAGGACAGTTTTGAGGCCCAAGGGGTTGAAGGCTTTGTGCATGTCATGGAATTCGCGAATCTCGGTTGCCCGGTATCTTAGGGTAGTTGCATGGTCCCTGAGATACCCCTTAAGTACCTATACAACCCAAGGGCCCTTCAGAACCCTTTAAAGGAGGTAAGTAAGGGACCATATTAAGGGACCATGTAACTACCCTTAGATAGTAAGCCTTACGGATAGCAAGCTCAGAATGGAATTCCACTTTGGGCGGGGGGTGGGGCATATATGGGAGTATACATAGGATTTCGGTTGCCCCAGCGAGCTGTGACTCCCGCCTTGCGATTCAATCCACGAACAATCAGCAACCCTGAGCGCTAAAGCCTACACCCTAAAGCCTAAACCCTAAACCCCAAACCCTAAACCCTAAACCCTAAGCCCTACACCCTAACCTATCTACCGGTCTTGGTTGTCCCTGGCAAATCCTGCTCGTGCATTTCCGCCATTTTCGCTTGCAAACACTCGTCTGAGACTTCGCCCCTAACGGGATGGAGTGCGCGAACGCTCCGCACGCGTATGTGAAGAAGAAGGCAAAATACCAGGACTTACCGAAGGTTTCGGCGTAGCAACGGCCTTCTTCACCTTTGGTGTCGGGAGACTCTGCGAAGAGCCGTGTCATGCCTCCTCGATGACCTCCAAGAAGGTGTTTATCGTCTGGACTCTGGACCTTCCACACCTGCAGCTTCCCATGTTCGTCTCGACAATGGATGCATCTGGAGACGTCTTCGGCAGACCATGGGGCCTTACCAAGCACATCAAGCCAATGCACAAGGTGTTCATCTCGTGCCGGTGACTCACCGGGCCCCAACTTGGCTCGACGTGGGGTTCCGGTTTCAGGGTTTAGGGCTAAAACCCAAATCAACATATATTTTCCTCAGCTTTTTTTTTTTTTTTTTGGGGGGGGGGGGGGGAAGGTGTAGCACTCAGAGCCTGAAATAGGGTTACCCTGGACCCTGAACCCTAGACCCCAAAGCTAGTGAACCCAAAACCCTAAACCCAAAACCCTAAAAGCCCTCAACCCTAAACCCTAAACCCCTAACACCTCAAGCCTTCTCAAACAGAACTGTGGCCAGCTCAACCATGGGAGTCCCCAAACTGGCTATCACAGCTGCCACTGACAACATAGACCGAAGTTCAGCAACAAGGATTTAGGGTTTAGAGACCCAAGACCTGATCCCTAAACCCTAATACCTAAACACCAAATCCTAAACCCTAAACCCGAAACCCCAAACCCCAAACCCTAAACCCTAAACCCTAAACCCTCACCCCTAAACTTTCACCCTTAACCCTAAACCCTGAACCCAAATCCCCAAACCCGGTATCTGGGGCTGTGACAGCAACCTCTGCGGCTACAGGCCTGGTGGGGGAAGGCTCTGGGCTTGCAGGGTTTAAGGGTTCAGGTTTCAGGGTGTAGGGTCTAAGGGTAAGGGATCGGGTTTTAGGTGTACGTAGGGCTTAAGGGTTCAGGGTTTTACGGTTTGGGGTTTAGGTTTTGGGGCTTGGGGTGCAGGGCTTGCAGGGTTTTCGGGTTCTAGGGGTTAGGGTGTAGGTTTACAGGTTCAGGTTTTAGGGTTTAGGGTGTAGGGTTTGAGGGTTCAGGTCTTAGGGTTTGGTTGAGTTTAAGGGTATGGGTTTCAGGGTTTGGGGTTTAGGTTTAGGTTTCATTCTGAACCCCCCCCCCCCCCACCCCAAAGAAAAACAAAAGCCTCAAGAAGCCCTGCTCGTGCTATCTACCAATGCAAAGAAGCAGGCTGGGTCAGGTTTCAGGGTCTAGGGCTGTGGGGCGCAAAGCTTAGTGGAAGGCGTCAGCAAATCTGTGTCCCTTTCGAGCCTGATCGTGTAGATGATTTCATAAACCCACTAAGGGACAATCTGTATAACATTCCAAGGGCCTCGAACCCTAAATCGTAAACCCAAGTTCAGAACATGCCAAGGGCTCGCCTGCATCTTTGCTGAACCCCCTTAAACCCTAAACCCTAAACCCTAAAGCCTTATAAACCCTAAACCCTAAACCCTAAACCCCTCGGGGCCCTAAATGCAAAGCCGACCTTGGGGCGGGCGTGGCCGGCGCATCCTTCGCGCAAGGGGCACGTCGTGTGAGGGCTGAGGCTTCATAGGGCCTGCAAGGGTTTGGGATTTGGGGTTTAGGGTTTAGGGTTTTTAGTTTAGGCAGGGCTTAGGGTTTAGGGTTTAGGGCTTAGGGGTTAATAGAGAGTATACTATAGGGTTCAGGGTTTGGGGCTTAAGGTTTAGGAAATAGGGTTCAGGGCTTAGGGTTCATGGGGCCTGTAGGGTTTATAGGGAGTATAATATAGGGTTTTGGGTTTACGGTTGAGGTTTGAGGGTTCATAGCGCCTGCAGGGTTTATAGGGCGCATAGGGCTTATCATATGAAAACAAAAAGATAACTCAATATGGAAATTATAACGTATATGCGTGTATGTAGAGGGTGCAGAGTTTGTAGGGCGTGTAGAGCCTAAGTGTCCCCTCCCCTAAAACCTGAGAGCCCCGAACCCTAAACCCCCAAGAGCCAGTAGGTTTAGGGTTTATTGAGCTAACCCGAAACCCGAAGCCCCAAAACCCTACAACCCTAACACCTTTACCCCAGGATTTCTGGGTCGGCACAGCGCGTCGTGATTGTACAATGTCCCCTGTAGACCCGCATCGGGCTCCACAAGGGTTTAGGGCTTAGGGTTTAGGGTTTAGGGTTTAGGAGGGTTTAGCGTGGTTTAGGGTGGTTTAGGGTGGTTTAGGGGGGTTTAGGGGGTTTAGGGGGTTTAGTGTGGTTTAGGGTTTAGGGTTTAGGGTGTAGGGTTTAGGGTTTAGGGCTTGCTGTGAAAGGGCGTAGATGCTGTGAAGGTTAGGTTTTGGAACATGCTCGAAAGCTTCGTGAGGCGCGAAGAGCAGCTTTGGCCCGATTGTGGAAGGCCATCTAACACTTTTCTGCCACCCCACGGCGTCTGAGGCGGCAAAGCCACCCAAACCTATTCCTTTTAGGGTTTAGGCCTAAACTAAAGCTTACTGCTTACTTGCCGAGAAACGGGATGGGGGGACCAAAATGAGCACCCGGCACGCTGCGGCGAGGGATCCGGACCCCCTGGACTGAGGCTCAGTCCAGGGGCTACGTACCCTCCCCCTGAAAAGGTCCCAGGGTCATGACCCAAGAATTTAGGGTACTTTATTAAAGGGACCAGTACTGGTGCGAGGAGAACGGGTCCGGTACCGGGCCCCACGTGGGTGCTACCGACCCCCGAGCTGTGGAGGTGGGCGAACGACCCGGGTCGGCTTGCGCCAAGGGCTTAAGCGCCGCCCCCCCCTCTGTAGGGGGGCGGCCTAGGCCCTGAGTTTAGGGTTTAGGGTTTTGGGTTTAGGGTTTGGGGTTTCCCTGCACCCGCAACCCCAAAAGCCAGAAAGAGATGCGAAGTCCCAGGCCCAGGCTGGAACTAGCTAAAGCCCTAAACCCCAAACCCTAAACCCTAGCCCGAAACCCTAAACCCTAAACCCCTGTATGCCCAAACCCTCAACCCCAAAAACCGTAAACGCCCTCAAGGGCGCCCAACCAAACCCTTCTAAGCGGCAACCCCCGTCCAAAAAAGGGGCACCAAACACACGCAAGCCTAAACCCTAAACCCTAAACCCTAAACCCTAAACCCTAAACCCTAAACCCTAAACCCTTAACCCTAAACCCTAAACCCTAAGCCCTAAGCCCTAAGCCCTGTAAACCCTAGACTTGCACACCGAATACGCAGAACCCTAAACTTCTAAACCCTCGTTCTGATCCCGCCCCCATACCCCCTCCATCAAGGGAGCCTTCTTTAGGGAGGTTTGGGGTTTAGGGTTTAGGGATAGGGTTTGGGGTCTAGAGTTTAGGGTTTAGGGTTCAGGGGGTGTGTCAAAAGCTCAACCCTAACGGTCGTCCCTCACATCTCGGCCTGGTGCGCCACTGCCTGAGGTCCTGTTTTTTTTTTTTTTTTTTGGGGGGGGGGGGGGGGGGCTGGTGGTTCACAAACCCTACTTGAAGGTTCAGGGTACTTATTTGGGGTTTAGGTTTTAGGGTTTAGGGTTTAGGGTTCAGGGTACTCACAAGCCCTACAAGGAGGGGCCCTAATATAGGGGCCTGAAGGGTTTTAGGGTTTAGGGCTACTTGAAGAATCATGGTACTTATCAACCAATTCTAACTGTACTTAGAACCCAAATCATAACCATATTAGGGCACTTCAGGGGCTTACAAGTGCGTTATCAGCACAGCTATAATTGGTTAAGAAGTACCCTGAGCCTCCAAGTACAAGGAGGGGCCCTAATATAGCCTGAATGATTAGAATGGCGGTGGTGGGGTTATTGTAGTAGAAATATAAAGGGACCTAAAGAGAATACTGTTAGCAATTATTCCGACACCTTTTTTTTGCTTAGCTATAAGTAGAGTCATAAGGACCCGAAGTTGGTCATAAGGATCAAAGGTTAGGTTGTGGGTCCCTTAACTACAGTTGGTATAGCAAGGGGGTCCTTGCTTGTATACAAGCCCCCTGAACCCTAAACCCTAAACCCTAATCCCTAAACCCTAAGCCCTAAACCCTAACACCCGAGCTTGAGCAAAGCCCTACATATCGTAAACACTACAAAGCATACAAGCCTTGTATGCATGCTGCAAACCAAGGCTTGGGGGTCTGGGGTTTAGGGTTTAGGGTTTAGGGTTTCGGGTTTAGGGTTGGTTTCGGGTTTAGGGCTAAGGGTTTCGGGGTTTCGGGGTTCGGGGTTTAGGGTTTAGGGTCTCTTCCATTGTTCCGGATGACACTTGATGACTCACTCAGCTTGATGGAGTTTCCTGCGGGGATGAAGGTTAAACTTGTGGCTTTGAGGCGGTTTGCAATACCCTCAACCCTAAAACCCAAACCCCTGAAAGGCGTCAAGGCCACCAGCGCCTGTGAGGTTTAAGAGTTTGCAGGGCTTTAATTTAACGAGGTTTTAAGGATTTAGGGCTTAAGCGTTTAGGGTTGAGGGTGACCTTAAGAGCCACGGGTTGTTTAGGGTTCCACGGGTTGTTTAGGGTTTAGGGTTTAGGGTTTAGGGTTTAGGCATTTTTAGGTCTAGCCCCACGGCTCCACGACCATTCTTCGAGTGACGCCCTAAACCCTAAACCCTAAAGCCTAAAGCTAGACTTCGCCTGGTCCAGCCACGGCGGGAGGCGGCTCAGCGGGCGTAGCCTCTGACTGATAAGATGGTCTAAGGTTTAGGATTCGGGTCAAGGATTTAGGGTTTAGGGTTTAGGGTTTTAGGGTTTAGGGTGTAGGGTCCCCCCCTACCCCCCCCCCCCCCCCTACCCCCCCCCTACCCCCCCCCCTACCCCCCCCCCCCCCCCCCACCCCCTTTTTTTCACAGCCACCGCCCCACCCCCCCCCTACCCCCCCACTGCTGTGCCGCCCCCGCCCCCCCCCCCCACCCCCCCCCCCACCCCCCCCCTCCCACCCTTAGCCCGAAAACCCAGCACTGTAAACCCTCACACTCAAAATCTCAAGCTTAAACCCTAAACCCTACAGCCTGCACCTTAAACCCTGCAGAAACTTTAGTCCCCACACCCTAACCCCTCAAACCCAAACCCCAAAAGCCCCAAACCCCAAATTCTGAACCTTAAACCCTAAAACCCCCTAACCCCTAACCCCCTAACCCCCTAACCCCCTAAACCCCTAAAACCCCTAACCCCTAAACCCCTAAACCCCTAACCCCTAAACCCTAAACCCCTAAACCCCCTAAACCCCTAAACCCTCACCCTAAACCCCTAAACCCCTAAACCCCTACCCCCCCACCCCCCCCCCCCCCCCCCCCCCCCCCACCCCCCCCCCCACAGGAACCGCAAACAAAATCACCAAACCCCAAACCTTAAACTTGTTCTCCTGCGGGGTCGGCGGCTTGAGCCGGAGAACCCCCCTCCAAAAAAAGTGTTGGGGGTGTTAGGGTTTAGGGTTGAGGGTTTAGGGTCTAGGGCTGTTGCAGTTCAAGCAGGGTATCTTAGGGTAGTTACATGGTCCCTGAAGATGGGCCCTGAAAAAGGGGACCCCTTGTCTGGCCCTTGACATACACTATACAACCCAGGGGCCCACACATTCGAACCCTTCAAAGCCTAAACCCTCCCTAAACCCTAAATCTTCAACCCCAAAACGCATTCCTAAACCCCAAAGCCCACATCTAAACCCTAAACCCTAAACCCTAAACCCAAAACCCCAAACCCCAAACCCCAAACGCTGTGTCGACGGCAAGTGCCTTGGCGGGCGCCTCTGGGGGCGCCTTGGCGAGTTGGGGTGTAGGGTTTGGGGTTTAGGGTTTAGGGTTTGGGGTTTAGGTTTAGGGTTTGGGGTTTAGGGTTTAGGGTTTGGGGTTTAGGGTTTTGGGATTTAGGGTGTTTAGGGTTGAGGAGCCATCGAGCCCCAAAAGCTGTAAAGAAAGGCGGGGGGTTCAGGCTTTGGAGGGGTACCCCAAGCCTTAAACCCTAGCAAGCGTTTCAACCATCAACCCCGAAACAACCCAAAGGGCTTGATGAGGTTTGACTTTGGAGGCCTACCCCACTCCGAAACCCATTAAACACAAAGACCCTAAACCTCAAAGAATCCTGTTTGAAGGTTCTCTTCACTCACTCACTCACTCACTCACTCACTCACTCACTCACTCACTCACTCACACACTCACACACTACACACACTGAACCCCTGAACCCTGGAAGGCTTGAAAACCCTCGACCCCTAAACCTTCAAAAGCCCCTAGCCCTGTGTTTAAACCCTAAACCCTAAACCCTAAACCCTAAACCCTAAACCCTATAGGCTTTAGGTCCACTCCGTTGTTCCAGGTGTGTGGTTCCGTAACTAGGGCTCTCAGAGTCTCAGAGAAACGCCTAAGCCCTAAACCCCAAACCCTAAGCCCTAAACCCCAAACCCTAAGCCCTAAACGCTCAACCCTAAACCCTAAACCCTCAACCCCAAACCCTAAGCCCTAAACGCTCAACCCTAACCCTAAACCCTAAACCCTAAACCCTCAACCTTAAACCCTGAGTCGAAGACCGACTTGGCTGCTGTGGGCTTCTTCGCAAGCTGGACCTGGCAGCCGATAGACTATTTTTTAGGATGCAGGGGTTTAGGGTTTAGGGTTTAGGGTTTAGGGTTTAGGGTTTAGGGTTCAGATGTTTAGGGTTTAGGGGTTTAGGGTTTTAGGGGGTTAGGGGTTTAAGGGTTTAGGGGTTCAGGGGTTCAGGGGTTTAGGGGTTGGGTTAGGGGTTTAGGGGTTTAGGAGTTCAGGGTTTAGGGGTTTAGGCTTGCGGCTGGATCAGGGTTTGTCGTTTTGTTCGGGTTGATTAGGGTTCAGGGCGTAGGGGTGTGGGGTTGGGTTTTTTTGTGGCTCTGGGGTGAAAGGAATATGTTAGGGCTTAGTGCCGCCAATTGTCCTCACGTATACTTGGATCGGGTCCATATGCCTCTATGGTATAGACCTGGGCCCTAAAGCTACTACACAGGAACCCTTTAAGGCCCAGGTATCTAAGAATACAGGTACATGGACCCTGTGGGTATCTGAGGGTAGCTTCATGGGCCCTGAATTACATGAGTGCCAACCCTTCTCGACCATGTTCTCTTTTGTGCGGAAGCGCGGCTGTCCAAAATCGATCACGCCGTCCTCGGACTCCTTGATGTTGTAAGCAACCCAAAAGGGGCTTTCTTTCTGCAACACCAACTTCTCGTCATCCTTTCTGTTCGCACTGCTCAACATGTACATCTCCATTTCCCCGACTTTCACCAAGTCGTAAGGGTTCTGACGTGTGGGCCCTGAAATTGTAGAGGGAAAAAAGTATATAAGGGGTACCCGTTTAAGGGCCCATACTACGGGACCATGTAACAAACCCTAAACCCTAAACCCTAAACCCTAAACCCTAAACCCTAAGAGGGTGTGGGGTTTAGGGCTGACGGTGTTGAGGGTTTCGCCCGGTCGATGGATGGTCGGGGCCTTTTACAGCGCTTCACTGGCTTAGGTGCCCTAAACCCTAAACCCTAAACCCTAAACCCTAAACCCTAAACCCTAAACCCTCAAGCCCCTGTAACTTGAAATTATTCCAAAAAAACCAAAACAGAAACTCCTCGAAACTCCCCGAAACTTGCCCGGACCTGAACCCTTAATAATTTCAGTAAAGCCGAAAGCCTAAAGCCTAAAGCCTAAACCCTAAACCCCCCAAACCCCAGAACCAGGCACGGAGGGGCCATCCAAGCACCGGGGTCACCGAAGACCTCGACCTGACGGTGCGAAGTGTAGGGTTTAGGGTTTAGGGTTTAGGGTTTCGGGTTTCGGGTTTTGGGGTTTTGGGGGTTTAGGGTTTAGGGTGTAGGGTTTAGGGTGTAGAACCCCACTGATGAGGCTTATAACCTTCTTGGAGGACTTAGGGGTTTAAAAGTGTAGTTCTAACTGGGGTTAAAGTACCCTGTGTTAGGAGCTAGGGGTTCATGGGGTCTAGGGTTCAGGGTCTAAGGCTGACGGTAAGTTTGGGCTCAGGGTTTTGGGTTTAGGCTTAGGGTCGCAGGCTTGCGTAAGCTTAGACTAAGGCCCCCGACTGGACGTCCTATAGGTGTTGGCCGGGGAGGGTTTAGGTTTAGGGTTTAGGCTTGAGGCTTTAGGGTTTGGTTTTAAGGACTGCGGCCCCTGCGCCCTGAATCAGGCGGTTCAAATTGAGGAGGGAGGGGGGGGGTGTAAGAGTTCGGAGCTTAGGGCGCTTCACGGTTTAAGGGTTGGGGGATGTAGGGTCTTGAGGCCTAGGGCTTGGGGTTCTTAGCGCTTGGCCTGGAGAATTGAACTCAAAAACTCAGTGGGTTCACTTGCGCAGCCCACACATCCTCAAACTTACTGTTCGTTAGTAGGGAATGAGGGAATGAGGTACCCCATATCCTCCTATATATACCCTTTAAGGGATTATGTAGGTACCTCCTGCTAACCAAAAGTAAGCAAAGCACCAATCCCGAAGCCTACAGGGGCCTCCTAGGCTTCTTCTGGTTTGGGAAATGGAAGATTCCATGTCCCAAAATTTAGGGGTGTGTTGTTTAGGGTTTTGGGTTTAGGGCACAAGCTAACCCCGCATAGGGGATTAGGGTTAGGGGTTTAGGGGTTTAGGGGTTTAGGGGTTTAGGGGTTTAGGGGTTTAGGGGTTTAGGGGTTTAGGGGTTTAGGGGTTTAGGGGTTTAGGGGTTTAGGGGTTTAGGGGTTTAGGGGTTTAGGGGTTTAGGGGTTAGGGGTTTAGGGGTTTAGGGGTTTAGGGGTTTAGGGGTTTAGGGGTTTAGGGGTTTAGGGGTTTAGGGGTTTAGGGGTAGGGGTGTAGGGGTGTAGGGGTTTAGGGAAACCCACTCGTAGGGGTTTAGGGTTTAGGGCTTGGGGGTTTCGGGATTCTCTTGGGGCGCACCTTGGCTGGCCATTTTCGGAGGAAGCTCACTGGGTCTGCCTCGCCAGCCTCACCGGTGAGGGTTTAGGGTCTGCATGGTTTAGGGTTTAGGGTTTGGGAGTTAAAAATTTAGGGCGCAAAAGGTTTTGGTTGTGGAGTTAGGGAGTTTTGCAGTTTTGGGTTCAGGTTTGCAAGGTTGAGGAAGCGTGGAGTTCATTTTCACACTCTATATTGACCCTGAGCATATTTGTAGGCCGGCTCAACATCGCTAAGCCCTACACTCTGCAATCCTAAACCCAACATTCCAAAACCGGCACCATCTTGGAAAGAACTACGGGATACTTGGAGGTTCATGGGTACGTATACGCAACCCCAATTATGTGTCCCATAACCTACAAAGGGCAGCGCAAATTGAGGCTATACCCCAATCCCTAACTGCTCAAGACCCCCAAACCCTAATGAGTCTAAACACACCTAAACCCGGAACAAAAAGGGGGGCCCTTTTTGGTTTAATGTCCGGCTGGGAAGAGAAGTGTGCGGGTTTCACTTTCGAGTTGAGGGCTCAGGGAAAGCTGAGGATTTAAACCCTTCAGTCATTCAGGATTTAGCATGTTGGGATTCCGCCTTTGGAGGTTCAGGGCTTAGGGTTTGGGGCTTAGGGCTTAGACGTTGAGGGTTTAAAAGGTGTTTAGGGACCCGCAACACTAGTATGGGCCCTTGATATACCCCTTATCTACCCAAGGGCCCAAAAGTCAGGACCCTTTAAAGAGGGTAAGGGACCACATGATGAAGGGACCATATAGCTATCCTTAGATACAAAACAACAAGAAACGACCATGAATGATTCGCCCGGCAGTGTGGCGTCAAAGGTTCCGTGATGTTGGCCGCAACCCTCTTTGAGCGGGCGACAGAGACGACGCTACTGCTGAGTGTTAGGGTTGAGGGTTTAGTGGACGATAAGCATCTCTACATGCCGAATATAGAGGCCTGAATCATTGGAATAGTGTTTCGGGGGTTCTTATAGCATAATTACAAGGGGGCCATTAGGGAATGTTCGTAGTAATTATTCCGACCCCCTTCTTACAGAAACCCCACCCTGACACCCTAGCACCCTGAAAGCTTCCGCGCTGGGCCGAGGCGGGCGGCGCGCAGCGTTGAACTACAATGATCGTCAGGGTTTAGGGTTTAGGATTTAGGGTTTAGGGTCTAGACCCCTATATCCCAAACCCTAAACCCTAAAAACCCTCAAGCCTCAACCCTAACCCACAAAAAATGGGCCCGAAGCCCCTAAGCCCTTTAGGAAGAGAAGCTCTCTAGCATCCCCAGAAACCAGGAAATAGAAAAAACTGCACCCCCTAAACCCTAAACCTAAGCCACCCAAAGAAGGCAATCAGGGCACTGGGCGTCCTTGCCATCAACCCCCCGCCACAAAAACATAAACAAAACTAAACCACAGGACATACTACTACCGACAATGCCTACCCTAAACCCTAAGCCCTAAGCCCTAAACCCTAAACCCTGGAGAGGCAAAGCCCTCCCCAGCGCGGGGGCGCCTCTCTGAAGTTGAACGGAACGCTCCAGAGCTCCTGTTTTGGATTTTTTCTCGGGGAAGGCTGAGAAAAAAAGCGGCTCGGGTTCAGGGTTTAGGGTTTAGGGTTTAGGGTCTAGGGTCTAGGGTCTAGGGTCTAGGGTTCAGGGTTCAGGGTTTAGGGTTTAGGGTTTGGGGTTTGGGGTTTGGGCATTTTGGGGGTTTAGAGTTTTGGGGTTGAGTGGCTGCAGTAGGGGGTTTTGGGGTTAGAAGGGTTAGGATCTAGGGTTGAGGCTTCAGGAAGCCCGGTTTAGGGAGCTCAGGGGGCTTAGGTGGTGCAGGTGGCGTATGGGTTTTAGGGCTTAGGGTTTAGGGTTTAGGGTTATGGCTTCAGCGACACTTCACCGTCGGCTATTTTTGAGGTCATCAGGCCCTTGCTTCGGGTTGCCGGCCTGTTGCTTCTCTCTAGCTTGCTTAACATCTGGTCCGCTCAAACCCTAAACCCTAAACCCTAAACCCTAAACCCTAAACCCTTGTGGTGCGCCCTAATCAAGAGGAGCTGCCCTAGCATAAGCACCAAGAAGACACCGTATAGGGATTCGATGCAAGGTTTAGGGGGCCTAGGCGTTCGATTGTTGTAGACTTCAGGGTTGTGGCCCTTAGGGCACAGGGATTGGATTGGTTTAGGGGTTTCTCAAGGGACTAAAGGAGGGACCTTAGGGTTTCTTTGGGCTACTTAGGTATATAGGGGCTATATAAGGTTTATATAGGGGAAAAAGATGAAGGGTCCCTTGTAGGGGTCCCTCCTTAAACCCCTTAAGTTTCGGGAAGCCCCAGGGCCCTAACCCTAAACCCTAAACCCTAAACCCTAAACCTAAACCCCAAACCCTAAACCCTAAACCCTAAATAGGGCCCGAAACCCCTAAGCCCGAAGCAACCTGCAGTTTGGCGCCTGGAAGTCGCGTTCTAAGTCGCTCACTGGCAAGGCCTGGGTTTAGGGTTTAGGATTTAGGGCTTAGGGTTTAGGGTTTAGGGTTTAGGGCTAGGGCTTAGGGTTTACAAGTTGGCTGGGCTCTCTGGGCTGCTGGCGTCCATCTTGAGAGGCAAGGGTTTAGGATTTAGGGTTTAGGGTTTAGGGTTTGGGGTTTGGGGTTTGGGGTTTAGGGTTTGGGGTTTGGGGTTTGGGGTTTGGGGTTTGGGGTTCAGGGATGCCAGGGCTTAGGGTTTGGGGATGTAGGGCGCTTTTGGGTTTAGGGGTGTTAGGTGTTTTGTGGCGCCCGGGCTTTGGACCATGAGCCCTGAAACCTAGCTTTGTTGGGTTGAGAGTTTGTAGGGGGCTTCGGACTTTTGGGGATGTAGGGGTTTCGGCGACTCGGGGTTTAGGGTTTAGGTTTAGGGTTTGGGGTTTGGGGTTTAGGGTTTAGGGTTTAGGGTTTAGGGTTTAGGGTGGGGTGCCCTGCTTCTGCTGCTTATCAAACGGGATGAGAAGGGAACCTTGTAAAGTGGGTCCCGAGGCGTCAGAAACGGAACAAAAAACTAAGCGCGATAAGGCCGTCTAGGGTTTAGGGTTTCGGGTTTAGGGTTTAGGGTTTAGGGTTTGGGGTTTAGGGTTTAGGGCCCTACCAAACCCTGTATGCCCTGTAGCACCCCCTCCACCAACTTCTCCGGCTGAGGTTCTAGAGTTTTAGAGTTGTGGGGCTCAGGGATCCTAGAGACCCAAAGTCGGAATCCCGAGAACTCACCAACCCTGCCGCAACCCTAAACCCTAAACCCTAAACCCTAAACCCTAAACCCTAAACCCTAAACCCTGGAGCCCTGCTGTGGTGTTCTGGGAGCTGCGGGCCTTTTTTTGCGCAGCCGGTCGGCCTAGTTGAACACAACTTGCACATCACTTTAAGGGGGGATAGGGAGGGACCCCTTGAAGGGACCCTTCATCTTATTCCCCATATAGCCCCCTATATATGTAGAAGTATATGTATGTATATATACATATATATATATATATATCCACCTTTTTTCGCCCCAGTATACCTAAATAACCCCTGACGTCCCTTACAAGGGTCTCTCCTTTGGTCTCTTTGAACCCCTAGTGGCCCGAGCTTCTGCCAAGCCTTCAAAAGCCTCCCCGCGCACCACCGCACGGGTCTAAAGATGAATTCGGGAGGCGAAAGAGCCGACAGGGAGAGCTCCGAAACCCGAAACCCTATCAACACCGGGTTCTAAGTAGAGTGCTAGGTATTCAAGGCTCAGGGCTCAGGGCATACCTTATAACTACAGTTCCAAGGGGGAGGCTTAGGGTTTAGGGTTTAGGGTTTAGGGTTTAGGGTTTAGGGTTTAGGGTTTAGGGTTTAGGGTTTAGGGTTTAGGGTTTAGGGTTTAGGGTTTAGGGTTTAGGCCCCTCACTCCTTGCCATCCAGGAAGCCCGGACGCTTGAAGGCGGGGTTTGGGTAGCTGTAAAAACCAACAGCCTCGTCCTTGTCTGGGTCGCCGCCTCCTTGGTAGCCAGCAACCATAATTATAATAGGAAGGGCACCCTTGTTGGGTTGGTTACTTTAAAGCAATAAGAATAATAATCATCATAGTAATAAGAATAGCAACAATAAGAACAAAAACAACGTAATAATAATAATAATAGTAATAGTAATAGTAATCAGAGAACCTGGTAACCTAAAGCAAAAAGGGAAAAGGGCACCACTGGGCTGCCAAGCCGCTGAGCCCGAGCTTGCCTTACTTCTCCAACAACCAAAGGGGGAGACTGTAACATTCCTACTAAATAAGGACACCGGGTTTAGGGTTTAGGGTTTAGGGTTTAGGGTTTAGGGTTTAGGGTTAACCAAAAAGCTTACAGTTCAACTAAAGGCGAAGTAAGTTACCCTGGTCCACGAGCTGTTCCTTGATGAAATTAGCGTTGGCGGACATCTGAGCATCCCCCAAGGTTTTGCCCCAGTGGGCCAGGATGTTGTAGACCTCAGCTGCTGAGTTCATAAGCCCCCCCCCCAAAAGTGTACACTTTCAGCTCATGTATAGGGGATTAGAGTATCCCAAAAAGGCGTAAAGTCTACTGCCTCAGCTACTAAGAGACCGTGCCTGTGCCAACCATGTCCATGATGCCCAAGGGCCCCTTGTCCGGATGGGCGTGGCCGAAGCAGATCATCCAAGCCCGGTCCACATCCTCCTGGGCGCAGACCCCGTTGGTGACCAGCGCTTGTGCGGCGTTCAGCCACGCCACGAGCATGGTGTTGATGACGTAGCCTAACCATCCCAGTGACCAATTTCGACTGAACCAAAAGACTCATAACAGCGTACCAGTTTACAAACGCGCTCGAAAAACCCGAAAAAGGAGCAACAAAACTCCCAATGGGCTTGCTCGTAACCCGACTGCTCCTTGGCACAGCGGATGGGCACCATGCCGATCTGCTCGGCAAACTGGACCACTCGCTCGAAGATCTCCGGCTCTGTGCCTGAATGGCCCATCACCTAGCTGGCAGGGCTTTGGGGGGCCCAATAAAGATTGAGTTCCTAGGGGTTTCAACAGGGGCGTTATAAAGGGTTCTTGCGGGGAATTTTGATAGAGTGGCTAGGACACATCGCACTTCGACATTATCAACCCTAAACCCCAAACCCTAAACCCTAAACCCTAATCCCCAAGCCGTAAACCCTAAGCCCTAAACCCAAACCCCAATTCCTAAACCCCAAACCCCAAACCCTAAACCCCAAACCCCAAGCCCCAGAAGCCCCATAACCCCTACACCCCCCAAACTCCCGCCTCGCCGATGTTGGCGTCCCAGATGCCATTGGCAAAGTGCAGCGCGCAGAAGCGCCCTGGCCGTCCGGTGAA
Organism: Symbiodinium natans; assembly: GCA_905221605.1. Taxonomy (NCBI): domain Eukaryota; class Dinophyceae; order Suessiales; family Symbiodiniaceae; genus Symbiodinium; species Symbiodinium natans. The sequence continues at coordinate 89,612 of CAJNDS010002469.1, read as the reverse complement.
CTCGGCAAACCTGATTACCAGGGTTTGGGGTTTAGGGTTTCTAGCCCTAAACCCTAAACCCTAAACTCTAAACCCTAAACCCTTAAGGCCCTAAACCCTAAACCCTAAATCCTAAACCCTAAATAAGGGTTTGGGTTCAAGGTTTGGGGTTTTGGGGTTTGCGACCACTGGGCTACCAAGACAACAAGGGCCCAGGAACTGGCTGGGCTATGCACTCTGTAAACTTGACCAAAAAACCCTATGAGCTCCATAAACCAGATATATAATAGGTATATATATATATATGTATATATACCCTATCAACCTTATAAACCCTATGAACCTGATGAACCCTATGAACCTTGTAAACTCTATATACACTGCAAGCCATATAAGAAGCCCAGGAACTGGCTGGGCAGCAGCGTGCTGGAGTTGCTGGTGAAGATCGTCTCCGGCCCCGCGTGCGCGTTCAGAGCTTTGTAGGCGGCCACCTTGATGTCCACGACCTCCCGGCTTGTAGGGTTGCAAGGGCTGCTAGGGATACATATATATATAGATATATATGTATATATGATATATACATATATATATATATGATATGATATGATATGATATGATATGATATGATATGATATGATATGATATGATATGATATGATATGATATGATATGATATGATATGATATGATATGATATGATATGATATGATATGATATGATATGATATGATATGATATGATATGATATATATATATATATATATGATATATGGGGGGGAGGTTCCGAAATTAGGGGTATGTACCTTTTGGGGTTCTGATTAAAAGGGAACTGTACTAGTGGGGGGTCGATTTCAGAGGTCCCTCATTCTCATAAACTCCCATATGGTTTGAGAAGGGCCCTTTGAGGGTTTATAGGGCTTGTTGGGGGGGGATTCTGGGGCTGAGAGCTTAGAGCACCCTAAACCCTAAACCCTAAACCCTAAACCCTAAACCCTAAACCCTAAACCCTAAACCCTCGGGTCCCTGCACGGCCTCCGGCACATTCTCACTGACCAGGTCGGTGCCGCGCATCGCCTCAGCCGTGTCCGTGGTGTAAAGCACCTGACTTCTCCAAGGGTTTAGGGTTTAGGGTTTAGGGTTTAGGGTTTAGGGTTTAGGGGAAAAAAGGGTTTAACTTTGATTATTCCTACCAAAGAAACAGGAAACCCAAAACCTGACTTCTCCAAGAGCCGAGGAGGAAAAAATGGGTCAAACTTTAATGATTCCTACCGGGTTTAGGGTTGAGGGTTTAGGGTTTAGGGTTTATTTTAATTATTCCTACCAAAGAAAGAGGAAACCCAAAAAGTTTGAAATTCAACTGTTTGCTACTTGGTTATTCCTACAAAAAACAGGAAACCCCAAAAAAAAGTTCCAAGGTTCAACTCTTTGCTTGATTATTCCTACAGAAAAGGAAACCCAAAAAGTTTAAAGATCGACTGTTGGCTGAGCAAAGTGCCCTGTCCAGGGCCTTCCTTGCCACCTCCTCGGCACTGGAACCACGAGCCAGGCCCTTCCAGGCGCGCGCCTGCCGCTCCCCCTCGCGCGCCACGTACCTCGAAGACTGAAAGAACAGGGTTTAGGGTTTAGGGTGTAGCTTCAGGAGTTCAGTGGCTTTAGAAGGGCTTGTGGTCCTAAACCCTAAGCCCTTCGGCAGTTTAAACGTGACTGCAGAAGGGCTACAATTGTGGACCCAATAAGGTAACCCTGACCCTAAACCTTCAGCCCTAAACCCTAAACCCTAACCCTAAACCTAAACCCTAAAGCCCCCGGAAACCACATGATATTCTTCTCAAGGCGCTGTTGGGAAAAGGCCTCGTGCATGGCCCGGCACCGGGCCAGGCCGTCCGCCTCTTACAATTTCGGGTTTTTAGGAGATGGGGTTTAGGGTTTAGGGTTTAGGGTTTAGGGTTTAGGGTTTAGGGTTTCGGGTTTCGGGGTTGGGGGGTGTAGGGTGTGAAGACTTGGGGCTTTGGAAGTTTAGGGTGGACCGTAAACCCTAAACCCTAAACCCTAAACCCTAAACCCTAAACCCTAAACCCTAAACCCCCCCCCCCCCCCCTCCCCAATTATACGCCTGGGTGTCCAGAACCGCCACATCGAAGCCGCTGATGGCCGTCTGGAAGGCGACCTGCGAACCGAGCGTGCCGGCGCCGACCACGGTGACTTTGCCTGGGGTTTAGGGTTTAGGGGTTTAGGGGTTTGGGGTTTAGGGTTTAGGGTTTCGGTTTAGGGTTTTAGGGTTTAGGGTTTAGGGTTTAGGGTTTAGGGTTTAGGGTTTAGGGATTAGGGTTTAGGGTTTAGGGTTTAGGGTTTAGGGTTTAGGGGTTTGGGGTTTGGGGTTTGGGGTTTAGGGGTTTAGGGGTTAGGGGGTTTGGGGTTTAAGGGTTTAGGGTTTAGAGTTTTGGGGTTAAGGGTTGAGGGTTGAGGGGTTTAGGGTTTAGGGTTCAGGGTTGAGGGTTGCCTCAAAACAGGGGAGAGGGGTGTGCCACTGGGAGTCTTGGTCGCGTATGGGCATGCCGACGGGCGCCGTTGTGGTGCTCAGTCGGCGCGCAGCCCGCGCGAGCGGGCACGCGAGGGCACGCACCAAGGGGGCCATCACGCGTGAGCGACTCGGGTGAGCTGCTGGGCCTGAACCCTAAACCCTAAACCCTAAACCCTAAACCCTAAACCCTAAACCTGGGCACCAGCTGTAGAAGTGGCTACTCTCGAGCCACAGCCACGTCCGCAAGTCAGCCCGCGCATCCCTCAAACCCCAAACCCCAAACCCTGAGTCCTGCAATTCCTATCATTCCTGTTTTCCCCGATAGTCACCACAATCCGAACAATCCCTATGAATCCCTCGAATCCCTCTAAGCCCTGTAATCCCCCAAACCCCAAAGAATCCCTATAAGCCTTGTAAATCCCCATAAACCCTAATCTTTATCAACCTGCACATCCCTAAACCCTAACCCTAAACCCTAAACCCTAAACCCTACACCCTAAACCCTAAACCAAAAGCCCTGAACCCAAGGCATGGATCTCGGGGCGGCGGCCTCTTGGAATCTTCAGGGCTTAGGGTTTAGGGTTTAGGGTCTAGGGTTTAGGGTTTAGGGTTTAGGGTTTAGGGTTTAGGGTTTAGGGTTTAGGGTTTAGGGTTTAGGGTTTAGGGTTTAGGGTTTAGGGTTTAGGGTTTAGGGTTTAGGGTTTAGGGTTTAGGGTTTAGGGTTTAGGGTTTATGTTTTAGGGTTTAGGGTTTAGGGTTTAGGGTTTAGGGTTTAGGGTTTAGGGTTTAGGGTTTAGGGTTTAGGGTTTAGGGTTTAGGGTTTAGGGTTTACCTTCAGAGTCCAAAGCCTACTTTTCTCGTAGGTTCTTAGTCTATCGGCCCTTACAGGATTCTTAAGCAACGTGCAAAACAGCAGGTTTTGGGTTCTTGAGGTGGGTTCCATCAAGTTCAGGGCGCTTTCGTTGGCAGTTTGTGTTTCTGAGGTCCCTTTTTTGTCTGTGAGGGCCCTTTTTGTTTGTGAGGAGGGTTTAGGGTTTAGGGTTTAGGGTTTAGAGTTTAGGGCTTACCTCGTGGCCCTTCGTTACGGAAAGCCCTCGGTGTAAGCTCGGCACTCCTTTGCTTGCCTTGGCCCGGTTCTGCAAGACGCGCACGACACCCTGCAAAATTTGGGGGCTGAGGGCTTAGGATTTTTCTTTTAGTCAGGTTAGATCTTTTGTTAGTGCATAGAACTACAGGAATATGTGAACATCGAAGATCCCAAAGGGGATCTTGCGGGTTTAGTAGCTTATGGCAGCCGCTGCCGTTTGCGGCTGTGCTCAACGAGGCCAACGGGTCCTACAAGAGAAACATATCATATCTTCTAAGCATTGCACTTGCTACTTCCAACCTGCATACCCTAGACCCTAAACCCCAATTAAACCCTAAGCCCTGAACACTAAACCCCGACCTTTGAAAGGAAGGTCCGGTGCTTTCGGAATTCGAAAACCATTCCACGAAGGCCCAGTCCCTACCCTCGGGGGGGGGGGGGGGGGGGGGGGGCGGGCTTCTTCGGTCTGGCTAGACAGGGCCCTAGTGCCTGAAAAGATCCTAGGGTTTAGGGTTTAGGGTTTAGGGTTTAGGGTTTAGGGTTTAGGGTTTAGGGTTTAGGGTTTAGGGTTTAGGCTAGCCTGCCGAAGCATGACTCGGCTTGAGGCCCTCGACATGGGGCTTTGAGGGTTGAGGGTTTTAGGGTTTAGGGTTTAGGGTTTAGGGTTTAGGGTTTAGGGTTTAGGGTTGAGGGTTGAGGGTTGAGGGTTGAGGGTTTAAGTAACGGCCTCAATGCTGGAGACTCGACAGGCCCAAGTGTAAAGCGCGGAAGCCCGACCCTACAAGCCCTGCAGCCCACCCCGACCAACCGTAGAAAAGACCTTGTAAGCCACAAACCGATAAAACCCTGAGAAGGCCTAAACCCTATAAACCCTGAAGCCCAAACCCCAAGCCTATGAACCCCGAACCCCTAAACCCCTAAACGCTTAAACCCTATAACCCTTACACCCTTAAACCCTTAAACCCTTAAACCCTTGAACCCTTAAACCCTTAAACCCTTACACCCTTACACCCTTAAACCCTTAAACCCTTAAACCCTTAAACCCTTAAACCCTTAAACCCTCAAACCCTTAAACCCTTCAACCTAAACCCTAAACCCTAAAACCCTTAAGCCCAAGCCCTCCTGAATCAGCATACGGCCGAGCGTGGCGGGGTCAGTCTCGGGCCTGCCGGAGCTGGAGGCTCGGAGTCTTTGGGCCAGGTGGGGGCTGACGGTGTTCAGGGCCTGGGGAGTCGGGTTTAGGGTTTAGGGTTTAGGGTTTAGGGTTTAGGGTTTAGGGTTTAGGGTTTAGGGTTTAGGGTTTAGGGTTTAGGGTTTAGGGTGTAGGGTGTAGGCTTTCGCGGCCGCCTGCCACTCTCCCCAAACTCCATGGCAGCCACCAGTCCTGAACCCTCAATCGGATCAGCCGGTTTCTGGGCACCCCGAATCCATGATGTGAGCAGCTTTGGGGTACTTCATTCCATCTGCAAAGGCCATGGCAAGCCTAAGCCCCCCCCCCCACAACTCTTCAAAGCAAATCTACCTACGAACCGCACCAGAACGCTTCAAACATGTACAATCACTAACCTGCCCAGGAACCATTAAAAACAAAACCATATGTATATATGAATATATATGTATATATATATATATATTTATTTATTTATGTATGTATATAATACGAGAAATCCCCATCGACTGACCAAATACACGTATGGGGAAACTTACCGAAAAGCGTTGATAAGCAGCCTTATGTAGGCAGGGCAAAAGGGATTTATTATGATTAGTTTAGCTCAACCCCAAAGCATATATTGCGTATACGATACATTCCATTACATACACATACATGAAAGCCTAAGCCCGAAATCACAAGCCCTACTATATCCCCTAAACCATAACTTCAAATCTCAAACCCTAAACCCTAAACCTTGAACCTTAAACCCTAAACCCTAAACCCTGAACCTTAAACCCTAAACCCTAAACCCGAAACCCGAAACCCGAAGCCCAAACCCGAAACCCTAAATCCCCCACAAAGCCAGGCCATGCTGCGCCGGGCAGAGACGGCGGCTCGGCCGCTTGTGGACCGCGTCGCTGACCCGCCCGGAGCCAAGGGGGCTCCAGGGTTTAGGGTTTAGGGTTTAGGGTTTAGGGTAACCTTAAACCCTAAACCCTAAACCCTAAACCCTAAACCCTAACTTCGGCCTCTGCTTCTTCTCCGCATTGGCCTCGCCACCCTCGGCGGGTCGCTTGCCCTGGCGCAGCCGGCAGGACGCGACCGGGCAATGTAGCGTTGAGGGGGTTTAGGGGGTTTAGGGTTTAGGGTTTAGGGTTTAGGGTTTAGGGCTTAGGGCTTGGGTCTTAGAGGGATATGCAATAAGGTTTAGGGCTTCGGGCGCCATATCTGTTTTATGGTTTAGGGCTTCGGGAGGCGTAACGGGGCATTAGGGCCTGTAGAGGACCTGCGACGCTTAGAGGGTCGCACTTAGGCTTAGGGCGCTGACGGCGTTCCGGGTCGCAAGTGTTGCAGCTCGGTGGCTTGTTAAACCCTAAACCCTAAACCCTAAACCCTAAACCCTAAACCCTAAACACAAACCCTCAACCCTCAACCCTAAACCCTCAACCCTCAACCCTAAACCCTAACCCTAAACCCTCAACCCTAAACCCTGGAACCTCAACCCTAAAGCCTTCTCTTAACAGGCTCTTGGGCCCTACTTTGGCTTCTCTCAGACCTCGCCGCCCAAGGCCGCCGGCGCTGCTTTCACAGGAGGGGCTGCCTCTCGCAGAAGGGGCTGCTGCTTAGGGCTTAGGGCTTAGGGCTTAGGGCTTAGGGTTTAGGGTTTAGGGTTTAGGGCTTAGGGCTTAGGGCTTAGGGCTTCGGGTTTAGGGTTTAGGGTTTAGAGCTTAAGGTTTAGGGTTTAGGGTTTAGGGTCCAGGGTCTAGGGTTCGGGGTTTAGGAGGTTTTTTGGGGCTTAGGTTGGGGGGCCTAGGGGGTAGGGTTTAGCGGGTTTAAGTTCGGTGTTTAGGGCTTAGGGTTTCAGAGGTCTTGGGGGGGGGGGGGGGGGCTTAGCGGTTTTCTTTTGAATGTCTTGGCTTTAGGGTTTAGGTTTAAGGTAGTTAGGGTTGAAGCGGCTTAAGGTGGGTTAGCTCACGGAACAATAACAAGGGGGTGCTTTCTGTTGCAGACTGGCGTTCCCTAAACCCCAAACCCTAAAAACCTCAAACCCTGTAAGGGGACTAAACCCTAAACCCTAAACCCTAAACCCTAAACCCTAAACCCTAAACCCTAAACCCTAAACCTAAACCCTAAACCCAAATAAGGGAGCAAGGGCCAATGCTACCCGTGCAAGTCGAGGGCTCGCCTGGCTAATTTCAGGGAGCTCCCAAAGGGAGCTTTTGCACACGACTCTCGGCGATTTTTGGCTTCGTGGGGTTCAGGGTTTAGGGTTTGGGGTTTAGGGGCTTAGGGGTTCGTGTCGCGGGGTTTTAGGGGTTTCGGGTTTAGGGTTTGGCGTCTAGGAAAGCTCACCCTAAACCCTGAACTCGAAGCGCCTTGAACTGGCTGCTGAAATCTGTTGGCAGCATATCGAACGACCTTTAATCCTCCCGGCGTGCCTTCGACGTGCCCATTGATGCCGCCTGACATAAACAAAGGCAGGACTAAACCCGAAACCCCGAAACCCCGAAACCCGAAACCCTAAACTGCCCTAAGCCCGAAACCCTAGACCCTAAACTGCAACTATAGCAATCTGAACCTTGTAAACCTAAACCCTAAACCTTAAAAGTACTTCCTTCAAACAGACCAAAGTCTCCTTCAAAAACTCGCCAAGGCCAGCAACACTCGTTGACTGGGCGAGGTTCGCGGCTCGGTGAAGTTTAGCCGTACTATGTCAGAGGGTTTAGGGTTTAGGGTTTAGGGTTTAGGGTTTAGGGTTTAGGGTTTAGGCCTCAGAGGCCCCAAAACCTTTCGCAAAGGGCTACTCCCAAGAATTGTCAGCCTTGAAGTAGCAGGGAATGTTGGGGTGGGTGGACACCTTACCCTTGAGCTTGTTGAGGGCTTCTTGAAAAGCCTAAAGCCTAAACCCCAGGCCTTAGACACTCAAGAGCGCTGAGAGTCGGGATGGCTTTCCGCGCTTGCTCAGCGAGTGCAATACAAACAATTCTTGATAGGGATTCTACTCGGGGTACTATAGTCCCCATTAAGGACTGTTTGTATAAGGGGAACATCTCAATCTGTCTGATTCAAGTGGCGCGTCCTTCTTGCATCTGGGGGCGCATGTGGAGTGCGAAAGGGATCTCTCTGGCGTTGTTTGGGCCGGTACACGTTTGTGTTGAGTCTCAACGCGCCAGCATGATCGAATTACAGAGGCACAGCGCCTCAGCAAGCTTCCGTCATCAAAAGCCGGCTTATGATCCAGCCCCTCTCACACCCCAACCTACATCCTAATCCATTAAGATGCTGTGGCCAAGAGGCCAAAACCCTCAACCCTAAGCAGCTAACCCTGAAGGCACCAAAACAAAGGAGAAAAAAAAAAGAGAAACGAAACCCTAAACTCTAAACCCTAAACCCTAAACCCCGATAAACCTTGAACAAACCCAGCCTTGGCGGCGTTCCGAGATGCGATCTCCCGCCGGTACCGCTTGTCCTGAGGGCAAATTATTGGATTTTTGGGGTTTAGGTTTGAGGGTTTTAGGGGGGCTTAGTTAGGGCTTTAAGTAGGTTTCGGCATCTTCTAGGGTTCGGGTGTTTAGCAGGGTGGCTAGGGTCTTCTAAGCATGATTTAGCGTTTCCGAGTTTTCAACCATCACCGCCCAGAGACTGCGCGCGACTCAGCACACGACCAGGTGCTGCAGCAGACCAGGATGCCAGGAACCCGAGGCTCCAGGCTCAGTGTTGCTTCCAGAAGCAGGGTCTCCAGTATCACGCTGCGGATCAGCTCGTTGAACACAGTACCCAGTGTACGGGCGCTTGTCACGAATGCAAGCCATGGCTGCAGAAAACCCTGCGGGAAAGTCCACGATCTGCTTCTTCTGATGCTGATCATCCCTGACTCTGGGATCCTACAAAACCCTTAACCCTAAACCCTAGGGTTAGCGTTCAGGGTTTGGGGTCGGCGTGGCAACTTGGGTCAGAAGTGCGGTTACTAAGGCAACCGTAGTTGGAACCCTGCTTTAGTGTAGCACTAGACCCAAGAGTAACCTAGGAAAAAATGTGGTTTAGGGTTTAGGGCTTAGGGCTTAGGGCTTAGGGTATTTGGTATTTAGGGTTTAGGGTTTAGGGTTCGTGGATTGGGGTTTTCTTCGATCTTAGACTCTAAACAAGCAACCCTAAGCCCGTAAGCCCCCTAACCCTAACAGTAAGCCCGAAATAGTAAACCCTGAGCCTCAAACCCTAAACCCCGAACCCTAAACCCCCCTAAGCCCTGGGCTTCCCCCGCTACCCCTAAACCCTAAACCCTAAACCCCGCCTCTTCGATGAGCTGGGCCCGGTCGATGTCTGCGACGGTGAAGGGCCCCCCCACCCGGGCTTAAGTTTCGGGGTTCAGGGTTTCGAGGTTGGTGTTTCGGATTTAGGATTTAGGGTTTCGGGTTGAGGGATAGGGGTTTAGGGTTTAGGGTTTAGGGTTTAGGGGGTTTCGGGTTGAGGGATAGGGGTTTAGGGTTTAGGGTTTAGGGGGTTTCGGGTTGAGGGATAGGGGTTTAGGGTTTAGGGTTTAGGGGGTTTCGGGTTGAGGGGTAGGGGTCTAAGGTTTGCAGTAGGGCGTCGCTTAGGTTCAAAGCAGGGGCTTCGGGTTTAGGTGTTGCAAAGGGTTCAGTTTTGCGTGTAGGGTTGAGGGCTGAATGCCCCATCTAGCCCCCTGCACAAATTCGTGACCTATGAAGGATCAAGGTTAGGATTCAAGGATTGAGGTAGGGTTTAATTAAGGCTTAAAGTTTAGGGTTTAGGGTTTAGGGTTTAGGGTTTAGGGTTCATCATTTGAAGGAGTATTGGGGGGGGTTTGCTCTCAGAGGTTTGCGGATGCCGGAACCACTGCCCAGGGCTTGCGGTTTCAGGGGCTGAAGGGTTAAGGGGACTTTTCTTGAGAGCTCCAGGCCTTCCGCCTCTAGTTAAGGCAACTTGATGTTGGTTTAGGGTGTAGGGTTTAGGGTTTAGGGTTTAGGGTTTAGGGTTTAGGGTTTAGGATTTAGGATTTAGGGTTCAGGTTCTACGGTTCCAGAGTATTCCCCTAAAGCAAAAACCCTTCCTCACAGCCTCTTGCGGCGCAAGGAAGAGCCAAAGAAACAGCCCACGAGGATCCGAAAAGCTACGAGGCTGCCCAGTAGCCTAAGAGTAAAAGGGAATGATGATTCGGGTTTAGGGTTTAGGGTTTAGGGTTTAGGGTTTAGGGTTTAGGGTCTATAGGGTTTAGGGTTTAGGGTTTAGGGTCTAGGGTCTAGGGTTTGCGAAGCCATTCGGCCGTCCAGTCCCCGCACCGCCCGACGTCAACCAAGAAGCACGGCTGCAGCCACGCTAATGTCCGTGCGCTTTTCTGCCCTTCAGGGTAGCCCTAAACCCTAAGCCTAAACCCTAAACCCTAAACTCGAAGGCTTATTGCGCATGTCCAGGGATTGGATTGGAAGGAACACGGCACGGTGTTCGCCTCTGAGTCCGGAGGCCCTGCGCGACTTAGCCTCGGAGGATTTGACAAAGGCAAATCGTCGATTTCTCTGTCAAAGAAGCAGCACGGAAACAGGTAGAGTGGTGGTTTAGGGCCAAGGACTTACGCGTTCCAAGGGCCTCAGCCCTAAACCCTAAGCCTTAAGCCCTAAACCCTAAACCCTAAACCCTCAACCCTGAACCCTAAGCCCTAAACCCAAACCCTATGTCCTAAACCCTAAACCCTAAACCCTAATTAAACCCTAAACCCTAAACCCTAAGCCCTAAGCCCTAAGGTGGCCTCCAGGCTGCGACGCCTTGACGTAGGTCGTGCCCGACTCCACGTAGACGTCGACAACGTGCGGGATCCTGCCCCGCTCTCTACTTGGAGGTTCAAGGTTTAGGGTTTAGGGTTTAAGGGTTTAGGGTTTAGGGTTCAGGGTTTAGGGTTTAGGGTTTAGGTTTAGCATTAGCCAATTACAACTGTACTTATAACCCACTTGTAAGCCCCTTAAGTGCCCTAATATGGTTGTAGCTTGGGTAATAAGTACAGGTCTTGATTGGTTAAGAAGTGCCATGAGACTTCATGTACCCGAAGGGCACCAAAGCGGCTAGATTTGGGGCTTAGGGTTTCGGGTTGTAGGGTTTAGGGTCATAGGGTAAAAAGGGTTTAGGAATTTGGATTAGGTTTTTAGGGTTCAGGGTTTTGGGTTTTAGGGAACTACTTTACTGAGCCTTGCTGGAGTGTTTTTTTTTTTTGGTTTTGGGGTGGGGGGGGGGGGGGCGCCCGAGAAGCATAAGCTTGCGTGAGGTATATAAGGTTGAATTGCGACTCTGAAAACGGATCCCAGATCAACCCCAGCTTGCATATAAAAGCAAGCTTGCGTGAGGTATAGAAGGTTGAAAAGCGAGTAGGGCCCACGATAAGTGAACACGGATACCAGATGAACCCCAGCTTATACAATTCAAAAAACCAGGACCCTTATTTTGTGTAAGGCATCATCCTTATCCAGGTAATATCGGGGGCACACTATGTCTAAGAAAATAGTTGTTGTAGGATTTGGGGGTTTTGTGTTCTTAGGGTGCACATCGGGGGCAACCTATGTCTAAGAAAATAGTTGTTGTAGGATTTGGGGGTTTTGTGTTCTTAGGGTGCACGGCTGCCCTGATTCGCCCAGAACTCCCAAACCGTTAAGCACGAAACCCCTACATGAAGTAGAGTTAGGGTTTAGGGTTTAGGGTTTAGGGTTTAGGGTTTAGGGGGTTTAGGGTGTAGGTAGGCTTTGAACAAACTGAAGGACTGCTTTTGACATGGAGACATCTTGCAGTCTCCGGGCTTACGCAGGCGTTGAACCCCGAAGCCCTAAACCCTCAGCCCACAGCCCTAAACCCTAACCCTAAACCCCCAACTAAACCGTAGAAAGCAGTCTGAGAGCCATACAGCAGGAGAGGCTCCAGAGGGAGGATAACCCACAGGTTCAGGGTGCTTTTGTTTGAGGGCTTGGGGCTTTAGGGCGCTTAGGGTTAGACCGTTGGGTTGAGAAGCCCTAAACCCTAGGTCCTGAACCGGACACGCCCTGAAAACCCTAGCGCTAAGCCGTATAAGCCGCCCTGGTCCTCAACCCGACTAGCCCTCAACCCTAAACCCTGAACCCTATAAGCCCGAAGCCCTAAAGCCTAGGCCCTACAAGCCCTAAGCCCTAAGCCCTGAACCCTAAACCCGAAACCCTAGGCCGTGAGCCCTTAAACAAACCGAGAGACATCCCCAAGTGACGGGGGTCAGGGTCTTAGGGGTGTTTAGGGGTGTTTAGGGGTTTAGGGGTGTTTAGGGGTGTTTGGGGTGTTTAGGGTTTAGGGTTATGGCTCAGGGTATTAGGGTCACTGAAGGTTTGCGGGGGGGGGGGGGGAGAACCGGGCGTGGGCCTCTTCAGTGTGGCGCCGATGCCGCCCTCGCCCACCACGAGGAACCGCTCGATGTTGCACCTTGAAGCCGGGGTTTAGGGTTTAGGGTTTAGGGTTTGGGGTTTAGGGTTTAGGGCTGGAGGCTTAGGGTTTAGGGTTGTTTAGGGCTTTTGAGGGTTTTAGGGCTTAGGGCTTTTAGGGTTGTAGGGCTTAGGGCTGAAGAGTGTTGTGTTTCGATGGGGTTTACGCTGGCTGGGTGCACACGCTAAGCCCCCAAACCCTGCCTTGCAAGCTTAAGGTTTCGAAGCGTTCAGGGTTTTGGGGGCTCAGGGTTGTCAAACCCTGAACCCTCAACCCCAATGTACAAAAGCTTCCGGGCCCAGAGCCCTAAACCCTCAGCCCTAAACCCCAAACCCTAAACCCTAAACCTCAAACCCCAAACCCTAAACCCCAAACCCCAAACCCAAGTGTGGGGGAACTGTCAGCCAGGCTGCTTGTGCCCGTGATGCTTGTGGTACTGGTCTCTCAAGTTCACCAGCTCCAGAGGACCTCCGCTCCAGAGCTTGCTTCTAGGGGTTTAGCGGTTAGGGGTTATAGGGGTTATAGGGGTTATAGGGGTTATCGGGGTTATAGGGGTTATAGGGGTTATAGGGGTTATAGGGGTTATAGGGGTTATAGGGGTTATAGGGGTTATAGGGGTTATAGGGGTTTAGGGGTTTAGGGTTTAGGGGTGGGTTTAGGGGTTTAGGGGTTTAGGGGTTTAGGGGTTTAAGGGTTTAGGGGTTTAGGGGTTAGGGTTTTGGGAGTTAGGGGTTAGGGGTTAAGGGTTAAGGGTTAGGGTTTGGGGTTAAGGGTTTTAGGGAGTTAGGGCTTTGGCACGTAGGGTTCTGGGGTTCTAGGACTTGAAGGATTTAGGGTTTAAGGGCTTTGCGTTCTGGGGCTTAGGGTTCTATAGGGTGTAGCATTCCACCACCAACCCCCAACACTACAGCGGGAGTATTGCTTAAGAATTCCTTGCTTAAGAATTTGAGGGGCTGAAATTTCTTATGCATTGGATTGTTTCCGCCCCTTAATGGGTGCCGTTGACGTAAGAATTTGAGCCCCCCCTGAAATCTGAGGGCACATTCTTAATCCAGTTCCACTCACGACAACTCGAAAATCTTAGGTTGTAAAGCTTTTAAACACAAGGAATTAAGTATCTGAGTCCCTCAGGTTCTTAGCTTGTAAGCTTTGGCACACAAATCACAGACCTCCAGTTAAGAACCGAGCCCCTCAGATGCCGAAGGAAAAATCCGAATTAAGAATCTGAGCCCCTCAGATTCTTAGCTTGTAAAGCTTTTACACAAGCAGCTGCCAAAGGAAAAACCCCGAATTAAGAATCTGAGCCCCTCAGATTCTTAGCTTGTAAAGCTTTTACACAAGCAGGCGCCAAAAGAAAACCCCGAATTAAGAATCTGAGCCCCTCAGATTCTTAGCTTGTAATCTTTTGCTCAAGCAGGCCCAAATCACAGAAACCCCCAACTAAGAACTTGAGCCCCTCAGATTCTTAGCTTGTGAAGCTTTGGCCCCAAACAATCAGAAAAAAGCTCAAGCAATAGGCCCCTGCCTGTTCGCGCGCTCCCTTCTTGTAGCAGTTTCGGGGTTGAGGGTTCAGGCGTTTCAGGACTGCATTACCTGAAAGGGATTGAGTTCAGAAACCTCCAAATTAAGAATCTGAGGGGCTCAGGTTCTTAGCTCGCTAAGAATCTCAGCCCCTCAGATTCTTAGCTTGCGAAAGCTGTGCACAAAATCAAAAACTTCCAAATTAAGAGTCTGAGCCCCTAGATTCTGAGCTTGCATAGGCTGTACACAAGCGGTCGCCTCAGAAACCTCCAAGTTAAGAATCTGAGCCCTTACAGCAGAGTTATGTGTGAAAGAATGCTTTGGGCTAGTGGCTACAGCGTCTTCCGTAAGTCGTAAGGATGCTGGCTCGAATCCCACTTAAGAATGTGCTAAGATTCTGAGCCCCCCTGAAGCCGGAAGAACATCAAAATGCACACTGAACAAGTCGTTCTCTAGTTAAGAATCTGAGCCCCCCCCTGACCAGACCCTTGCACATTCTTAACCAACGCTCGCACTGTACCCAACATCGAGTGAAACCGCCTGGCCAAGAAGGAGCCAGGGCCTCTACCCCGATTAGAGAGGCTTCGCGTTCGGGTTGAGGGTTTAGGTTTAGGGTTTACGGTTTCGAGTAGGGTTTAGAGTCTCTCCAGGCACCCAAGCCCAGAGGGCTTCGCAGAGCTTGTGTGGTTTAAGCTTAGGGTTTCGGGTTTCGGGCTTAGGGAGGGCTTGTTAGTTTTAGGGCTTTAGGGGGGAAGCTTCCCAAACCCTCAACCCAAAGTCCTCGGAACACTGCGGGGGTAGCACCCTAAACCCTAAACCCTAAACCCTAAACCCTAAACCCCAAACCCTAAACCCAGAAACGCGGCCTTCCGTGGCGTGGAGAAGGCTGTGCATGTTCCTGGGCAGGGCGCTTGGGCATTCAGGCTTCCCGACACCCCTTAAAGCCCTATAAACCTTTAAGGCCTAACTAAACCCATAAAAACCCTGAACCCCAAACCCCTAAAACCCTGGAAGCCCTACACCCCTAAATCCTGAGTAATCAGGGTCTTATGAATTATCAGGATCTTATGTCTTATGAATAAGCAGGGTCTTATGAATAAGCAGGGTCTTATAAAGGGGGGGGAGGGGGGGGGGGGGACGGAGGCTCTTGCCCTGCCCAGGGAACCTGGGACCACTGGGAGTGGCATGACCGCATGGAAGTCGACACGAAACCCCAAAGCCCCCCAAAGCCCCCACTTGAATGCACAAACCCTGTACCCTGGGTTTAGGGTTTAGGGTTCAGGGTTCAGGGTTTAGGGTTTAGGGTTTTAAACACGTCAATCTTGAACCCCTAAGCGCCTACCTTATGGACCCTAAACCCCTAAACCGCTAACCCCCCCAAAATCTTAAACCCCTAAACCCCTAAAGCTCTAGACACGACGTGAATGAAGGTTCATGGTACTTATTAACCAATTGCATCTGTACTTTTATTAACCAATTGTATCTGTACTGTTAACCCAAAATATAACCATATTAGGGCACTTAAGGGGCTTATAAGTGGGTTGTACGTACAATTATAATTGGCTAATCAGTACCCTGAACCTCCAAGTATACCTTAGACACCCTAACCCCTGGACAGCTAGACCGCCAAAACCTAAGGACCAAACCCTGATACCCCTAACTCCTAAAACTCAAACCCCTGACACCCGTACTTCCCCAGACCCTAAACACCTAACCCAAAACCCATAAACCACTAAACCCTATAAACTCTATAAACCCTCGGATCCCAAAATTATGCGCGCGGTTTAGGGTTTAGGGTATAGGGCTGCCTAAGCTTCTCTACGGTTCCCTAGAGGTACCTACCCCCCCATGAACCCCAGGACACCGCGTCTCATGCTCCTGACTCCTAAGTGGGCCCGAAGCTCGTAGCCACCTCCAATTCAGACATCCGGCGGACTAGGGAGTGCGCAGCATAAGAAGCCTGCTGCATGAGATGCGGCAGATCCGGAAAGGCTGCCCTGCCAGCATCGCCTTCAAGAATTGGCTGGTGTGGGAGCCAGACACGGATCAACAGGCGCTCCGTGCGTGACGCCAGCATGCCGTTGGATCCGTTTGTGCAGCTCGCGTGCCGCAGTCCATGGCGAATTTCAAACGCCACGGACCCTGCCTGGGTTCGGGTTTAGGGTTGAGGGTTGAGGGTTTAGGGTTTAGGGTTTGGGGCTTGGGGTTTGGGGTTTGGGGTTTGGGGTTTGGGGTTTGGGGTTTGGGGTTTGGGGTTTGGGGTTTGGGGTTTGGGTTTTGGGGTTTGGGGTTTGGGGTTTGGGTTTGTGGTTTGGGGTTTGGGGTCTGGGGTTTAGGGTTTAGGGTTTGGGGAACGTTAGAGTTCAGGGTTGAGGGCTTACCCCCGGCCCATGTGGCTGGCGGAACCCTCCGTCAAACCTTTATCTAGTCCCCTAAGCCCGGTTTAGGGTTTAGGGTTTAGGGTTTAGGGCCCTAGCCCCGAACCCGCTAAGGACCTAAACCCCAAAGCCCCAACACCCTAAACCTCCTAAACCCTGAACCCTACGCCCTACTACCCTAAACCCCTAATACCCTAAACCCAGAATACCCTAAACCCCTAAACCCCGAAGACCACCTAAACCCTAAACCCTAAACTTACCCCAAACCCGAAATCCGAAACCCTAAACCTAAACCCTAAACCCCGGATCATGGCCAGGAAGCCACAAGAAGTCTTCGATGCTCGTCGGGGGGCGAGACGGGGGCCCTGTCGCAGGGAGCCCCCCAACTTCGGAAGAGGGTTTAGGGTTTAGGGTTTAGGGTTTAGGGGTTAGGGGTTAGGGGTTTGGGGTTTGGGGTTTAGGGGTTAGGGGTTAGGGGTTTAGGGGTTCGGGGTTAGGGGTTTAGGGTTTCGGGCTTAGGGTAATTTGGGGGTTTATGATACTATTGGCGTCCTCCTTACAAGGGAAGCCTACTATTTGGGGTCTATATTCGGGGTCCCTTATCAAAACCCCCATTGAGGAATAGGGTCTGGGGTTTGCAAGGGTTCAAGGATTCGGGTAAAGACGAGCAATCGAGTTTAAGGTTTGGGCTCGGAGGGGAAGGAATCAACCTTACACGAATAGAAGGTGTCTATTCATGACTAAGGGCCTTGAGTCTGAGCCTTTAGGATTTGGGGGTTCAGGGATAAGGAATATTTCCTTATCCACATTATGTCCTAAGCGACAAAAGGGGTCTACTACGTGCATTCCGTAACTCAGGTGAGAAAGGAAGAGACCTCGAACGATATCTTTGTCCTGACTTAAGTACAACCCCGGGTTACAACCCCCGTCCTCAACCCCAAACCCCAAACCTCCAAGCATTAAACCCTTAGTTGCAAAAGACATGAGGACTCTTGGGTGCAACTTTGCAGGTTTAGGGTGTTGCTGCGATGCCTTTCGGGAAGTCAACAGATTTGTGGTCAGGCTTTGGGATTTTGAATTCGGGCTTCTCCGGATCCTCATAGACAAGGGTTTGCGGTAAACCCTACACCCTAAGCCCCAAAACCCGACGCTCGCTTGGTGGCAACAGCCAGCATTTTCTTTCGAAATTGGTCCTACTAGTAGGGTTCAGGCCCAGTTGGATTCGCCAAACCCACACCCTAGGCCCTAAACCCCAAACCCCAAACCCCAAACCCCAAACCCCAAACCCCAAACCCCAAACCCCAAACCCCAAACCCCAAACCCCAAACCCTAAACCCTAAACCCTAAACCCTACACCCCAAACTAACCCTAAACCCTAAACCCTAAATACCAAAGACCCCCTAACCTCCCGCCTCCCTTCTTCGGCGCCGCTGGTGGGGGCGGTGCCACGGGCACAGGGGCCGGCGTCGGCGGTGGCACGTCGGGGGAGGCCTCGTGGGGCTGAAGTTGTTGTAGCCCTAAACCCTAAACCCTAAACCCTAAACCCTAAACCCTAAACCCTAAACCCTAAACCTGAAAACGGCTCTTGACCCCGGAATGTCACTGAAGCCACAGAACCCTTAACACCCTGCGTGTGTGAGAAAAACAGCAGCCGCCTGAACAGCTGCCGAGAACCTCCCTAAAACCCCAACAAACCCTCAACTTCCCCAAGCCCAACATCCTAGGGCAAAAGGCCCAAAGCCCCAAAACCCTAAACCCTAAACGCCTGAACCCTAAACCCTAAACCCTAAACCCTAAACCCTAAACCCTAACCCTAAACCCTAAACCCTAAACCCTCCGCGTAGCCTTGGGAGCCGTTTCCGCTGGAGGCGCGCCTGGAGCCTGAGGAGCGCGCGGCAACGATGCTGGGTTAGGATTTAGGGTTTAGGGCTAGGGTTTAGGGTTTAGGGCTAGGGTTTAGGGCTTAGCCACGCAGCGACCTTCTTGAATTGGGAGAGTCGCGGAATTTACCCACTCAGTCCCCCCTTGTAGCCCAGTAACCATGTTATAATAAGGGCACCCTTTTTGGGGTTTAGGGTTTAGGGTTTAGGGTTTAGGGTTTGGGGTTAGGTCTTAGGTTTCAGGGTTATAAACGAACCCAGAACCCAAAAAAGGGTAAAGGGAACTCCTGGGCTACTCAGTACCTTCGACATCTCAGCGACCTCCAAGCGACACGCGGCCGGGCCATACTCGAAACCCTAAACCCTAAACCCTGAACCCTAAACCCTAAACCCTAAACCCTAACCCCAAAACCTCATCAGATGAAGCAAAAGAAAAAAGAAGAACCGACCAGATTCAGGTCTGCCCCTTAAACCCTGAACTTCAACTCTTACCCTCCCACGCAAAGCACCAAAAATGTAGACAGATATACATATATATATATATATGTATAAATTTACTTATTTATAGTTATATTTATATTTTATATGTATACGTATATTTGTATTTATATTTATAGTTATATCGATACTGATGTTTATATTTATAATTTTATATTTATGTGTGTATATATATACAGATGATAAAGAGTACTTAGTTCGATCCGGTATTTTGCGTTGTTGCGATTATAGCTACCTAGGTTAGAACTGCGCCATCGATTCCTAATCCCCGAACCCCTTAAACCCTAAACCCTAAACCCCAAACCCTAAACCCCAAACCCCAAACCCCAAACCCTACCCCCCCCCCCCTCTCCGCGGTGAACCCCCGAGGCCATTTTTTGGCGAAGGGGCGGACTTGGCTGCGGTGGGCCCCGCCGGCTTCTTCGGGAGCGCGAGCTGGCGCGCAAGGACACATCAGGGTCTTAGGGGCTTAGGGGTTTTAGGGTTTGGGGTTTGAGAGTTTAGGTTTAGGGTTTTCAGGGTTCGGGGGTTTTAGGGGATTTAGGGGTTTTGGGGGCTTAGGGGCTTAAGGGTTAGGAGTCTCAGGGGTTTAGGGTTGAGGGGTTTAGAGGTTAAGGGGCTAAGGGTTTGGGGTTTAGGGCTTAAGGGGTTTAGGGTTGATGTATCTAGGGTTTTGGGGGGCTTAGGGATTTGGGGGTTGTAGGGCTCAGGGCTTAGGAGGGCCGGACTCCCCCTGTGGCACAAGGCAGGACGAAGTGGGGGGGCTGGGCTGGCTGGGTTGGGGGGGGGGGGGGAAATTTGGGCTTCGGTTTGGGGTTTAAGGGTCAGGATGGTTTTAGGGTTTAGTAAGGGTTGAGGGTTGGAACTTCTGGGGGCTTAGTTTAAATCATCTCGCGCACGTGCCCCCCACACCCCCTCCCACAAAAGATGTACCAAAAGGGATACTAGGGCAAGACTTGTTCAGCCTCTGTGGCCCCCCGTTGAACCCTTATACTCTCTACTCCCTTGAAACCATACCCCCTATTAGGTTTTCCGCTATTCCTGTTGGGTTTTCCTGGACCGAACCATACCCAACCCTAAATCAGGAATCCTAATTTCTGCAGGGGACTTCTCGAATCGGGGTTCCCGAGGGGCGAACGGGGGGGGGGGGGGAAGCTGCGGGGCGGAATGACTTAACTTAGTTGCTGAGTTCATAAGCCCCGAAACAGTGTGCACTTTCAGTTCTAGAGGGGATTAGAGAATAAAACCCTAAACCCTAAATTTTAAACCCTAAACCTTAAGCCCCAAACCCAAAAAGTGCAACGTGCACTCATTGAGCTACTAAGTTAAGGACCCTCCAAGGGTTTAGGGTTTAGGGTTTAGGGTTTAGGGTTTAGGGTTTAGGGTTTAGGGTTTAGGGTTTAGGGTTTAGGGTTTAGGGTTTAGGGTTTAGGGTTTAGGGTTTAGGGTTTAGGGTTTAGGGTTTAGGGTTTAGGGAGGCCTTCCAGGAGTCATTGTCCTTCTGCAGCTCCACCTGCTGCAGTGGGGTGAAGATGGGGAAGATTGAGTTGGGGTGTCGGGTTGCCCTAAACCCTAAACCCTAAACCCTAAACCCTAAACCCTAAACCCCAAACCCTAAACCCAAAACCCTAAACCCTAAAGGTTTAGGGACTGGGGTTGAAGTCTCCTTCCCTTGTTTCAATTCCGCCCAGTCCGCCCCACGAAAGAACACCCTGGGTTTGGCAAGCATGTGTTGGGGACTTCAGGGTACCACTTGGAACGTTCCCCCTTATACTAACAGCCCTTAATAGGGTGTTTGTAATGGGGGGAACTCTAATCCCTACTAAGGACTGTTAGTATAGGGGGCAACATCCCAAGGTGCCACCGTTCAGATCAAGGTGGGATGGCTGTTGAGGCTCTGGCCCTCCTAACTTACTTACTGCTGGTTAGTAGGGCATGAGGGAATGAGGGAATGAGGGAATGAGGTACCCTATATAAACCCTTAAAGGGTATATAAAGGAGGATATAGGGTACCTCATTCCCTCATTCCCTACTACCCAACAGTAAGCTTAAGCGCCGGGTCCGAGAACTCGACGACGGGTTCACGGCACGATTCTGATTCTGGCACTGAAGAGGAACTAAGCACGCAAAGTGCAGAACTAGTAGAGCTGCTAGACTGGGCCCCCTCAAGCCTGTAAGCCTGAGCCCGAAACTCTGGGTTAGGGCTTAGGGGTGGACCGTCATGAACCATTTTAGGTCATTTTAGGTCAGTTTAGGTCATTTTATTAGGTCTGTTTAGGACATTTTGGGTCATTTTAGGTCATTTTAGGCACGTGAAGCCCTCCTTTCTGCGTTGCCTTCCCCGGCCACTTGCGCAGGAAGGAGAGGACGTCGGTTTCGCCGGCCTGCACACTGTCCAAGACGCGATAAATTCTGGGGGTTAGGGGTGAGGGTTTAGTTTAGGGGTTTAAGGGTTAAGGGTTAAGAGTTAAGGGTTAAGGGTTTAGGGGTTAGGGTTTAGGCTCTGAACTTATATGGGCCTAATTATATGAGGCCCCTGTTAAGAATTAAGGTTCACTTGTTGTTGGCACCCCCCGCCTCCAACCTACAACACAGCTGTTCAGATAACCATAAGTGCAACTGCGATGTGTGGGTACTGCTAGGAACCCTAAACCCTACAGCCTAAACCCTAAACCCCTAAACCTTCAACCCTAAGCTCCAAACCCAGAAACCCTGAACCCAGAAGCCCTAAACCCCTAAAACCAAAAACCTGGGTCAAGTAAAGACTGACGAAGCCTTCAGGTGCTCCTGAGGGGTGGCTGGTGACTGCTTGGGGATTCAGCGCTTGGGGACTTAGGATGCGGGGGTTTATGAACCCTAAGGTTCTGGCGCTTAGGTAGGGTAGGTGGGTTAGGGGCTTGGGGGCATATGGCCCCCCTAGGCCCAAACCCTAAACCCTAAACCCTAAACCCTAAACCCTAAACCCTAAACCCTAAACCCTAAACCCTAAACCCTAAACCCTAAACCCTAAACCCTAAACTCTAAACCCTAAACCTAAACCCCTAATGTGTACCCTCCGAAGCCCCCTGTGCCAGCCTCCTTCACGTTGAAGGGGACTTTCCAGAGCTCCTCTCTTCAGCAGTCTAGAAGGTTCTAGGGTCTCAGGAGGGAGTATGTTCAGGGTTTAGGGTTCAGGGTTTAGGGTTTAGGGTTTGGGGTTTGGGGTTTGGGGTTTGGGGTTTGGGGGCAACCACATGTTGGGACATACTCAAATTTGCAAATTTGAGCAAGTTGCAAATATTTCCCAATGTCCTACATAAACTCCACGCCCGGAACAGCACTAACACACAATCGTGGGGGGGGGGGGGGGGGGGGGGGCCTACCAAATACCAAGGTCTAAAAGGGCTTAGAGCTATGTGGGTTCATCTGGGCTCCAGGTTGAGCGCATGAGTGCGAATGAGAGGTAAGAGTTTAGGGTTTAGGGTTTAGGGTTTAGGGTTTAGGGTTTAGGGCAACTGGCTTCGCATGGATGACGCAGGCCCATGGTGACTACGGGTTTGCAGGAATGCTTGTGCGACCCAAGCGGAGGCCCTTCTCAAGTTGTGACTGAGCACGGCGAAACTGCAGTCAGACAAGAGGACGTGTCTCCACTCCTTGAGAACATGAAGTATTAGGATGCCCAAATTAGCATCGGACCAATGTCCATTCGGATTGCTCGCCACTCCACGGCTTGCGGTATTGAAGTCGGAATGAATGTGGGATTGACACCAAAATGGTGTATGCACGTGGCCTCAAGTGAGGAATGCCCAAGATGCATTGCAACTGATAGCATGGGGAATAGGGTTTAGGAAGTTTAGGGCTTAGGGGTCAGTTTCCCTGCGTCTCTAAACAAGCGCTGAGCTTGTCTCAGATTTCGGGTTTCGGGGTTTGGGGCTTAAAGTTGTTTGGGCGCCTCGGAAAACAAGGATACAGTACCCTTCTTGGGGATTTCCTATATATGACATGGAGTAAGAATTCTGATATTTTGGGGTGCGTGACAGGCGGCCCTGTTTTGGCATTAGAGATTAGGGCTTAGGGTCTAGGAACACCAAAGCCCGAAGTCCAGGCCTCACGAACCACCCTAACTACACCCTAAAACCCTAAAACCCTAACACCCTGAAACCCTAAAACCCTAAAACCCTAACACCCTAAAACCCCAAAACCCGAAAACCCCAAAACCCTGAAACCCAAAAAACCCTAAAACCCTAAACAGGGCTGGGGTGCTAAGCACCCAAGTTTCCGGGGGTTGCACGTTGCGCCTTGAACTCCCCCTCCAGATCTGCCAGGGGCAGCGCCTGAGCGCTGTACTTGCGAAGGGTGCGGAGAGGCTGGATCCCCACCCTAAACCCTAGCCCTAAACCCTAAACCCTAGCCCTAAACCCTAGCCCTAAACCCTAAACCCCAAACCCTCAGCCCGAAACCCCAACCCCCCAAGTAATCGTGAAGAGTGACGTCTGGGCCCACAGTCGCAGGGTACTTCGGGAATCATGGCGGGGCTAGTTGGGGGGTCCTGGTAGGGTTTAGGGTTTTAGGGTTTAGGGTTATGGGTTTTTAGGGCTGTCGGCTTTAGAGTTTCAGGGTCTTAGCTTTCAGTTGTAGGGTTTAGGCACGGGTTTAGGGTTTAGGTTTTAGGGTTTAGGGTTGAGGGTTTAGGGTTTAGGGATTAGGGCCCTCATGCCTGGTCTGGTGCTGCCAAGTGAAAAACGCAGCAGGGGATCATGGCCATCTTGAGACACTCCCGTCTGCACGGCAGCAAGCTTCCAACTGCACGGGCAAAATGGCCAAGCAGCTGGCTAAAACCTCGGGTTGAAAAAGAAAGGTTTAGGGTTTAGGGTTTAAATTTAGGGTTTAGGGTTTATATAGGGTTTAGGGTTTAAATTTAGGGTTTAGGGGTTAAATTTCGGGTTTAGGGTTTGTTCCCCGAAGGAAGTTGGAGGATTCGGAAATTGTGTTGTATCCGAGCCCACGTCCTCAACGACCTGGATTCATTATTGGCCGTGCCGGCCGTGGGCCCCTGACCGCCTCGCACGCGGCCTACGAAAAGAATACGATTTGCACACCCTAAACCCTCAACCCTAAACCCTAAACCCTAAACCCTAAACCCTAAACCCTAAACCCTAAACCCTAAACCCTAAACCCTAAACCCTAAACCCTAAACCCTAAACCCTAAACCCTAACCCTAAACCCTCAGTACACCCGCAGTTTTGGTCTTGTCATGGATCCATTTGGGCTTTAGGGATTAGGATCTTGGGGAGGTTGACGGGGCGGCTGAGGCTCAAGGCTTTAAAGGTTCTGGGTTCAAGGTTGAGGGTTTAGGGTTTAGGGTTTAGGGCTAGGGCTCGGGGTTTAGCACTTCGGGTTTCGGACACTGGCACTTCGAGATGCCGGGACTCCGACTTATGTCCATGCCTACTTGAAGGGTCATGGTACTTCTTCACCAATTATGACTGTGCTTAGAACCCCAAATACCAAGCATCTTTGGGCACTTCAGGGGCTCATAAGTGGATTAGAAGTACGGTTGTAATTGGTTAATAAGTGCCCTGAACCTCCAAGTAGGGACTCCGAAATATGTCCATGCACAGAGGCATCTTCCCTGAATTCTGAACAGTAAAATTTAGGGTAAAGCCCCCTACACCCTAAACCCTAAACCCAAAAAACAAAACCAAACCCTAAATCCTAAACCCTAAACCCCAAACTCCCCCGCTCCCCCCATTCACTACCCGAGTCTGGTACTCCCTGGTTGTTCTTGGCGCGGTTCTGCAGGACTCTGACCACGCCCTGGGCGTTTTGGACCGATGGTTCCCTAACCTAAGCTCTTTGGGGTGCAGGGCGAAAGTTGAGGGTACACCCCCACCCTCAAAACCCCGAAAAGATTTGAAAACCTCAAAAGCTTCCAAACCACCTTCAAACCCCACACCCAACCCTGGACCCTAAACCCTCCGAACTGGACAATCCCGAGAACCCAAGCAGCTTAAGATCTCTCAGGAATAGGGCATAAGCTTCGGTTCTTGAGGGTTTAGGGGTTCATGTAGGGGTTTGTTTTTGTTTAGCTTCTTCTGGCTCAGGCTTACAGCCTGCCCCCAGCATACGAGGGCTCCCGCTACTGGGACCTTGAGGTACCCCTGACCCTCGAGTCCTAACCCTAAACCCTAAACCCTAAACCCTAAACCCCAAACCCTAAACCCTAAACCTGAGCCCCGTTGACACAATGCTGAGGTACTTGGAACCGATTCACTGCGCAGGCCACAGAAGGCGGCACCCCCAAACAACCGAAACCCTTAAGCCTTAACCACTAAACCCAGCTTACTGGTTCTTAGGCTTAGGGTTTAGGGTTTAGGGTTTAGGGTTTAGGGTTTAGGGTTTAGGGTTTAGGGTTTAGGGTTTAGGGTTTAGGGTTTAGGGTTTAGGGTTTAGGGTTTAGGCACCCAACAGCATGGGATAGTACCTCAATCCTTAGTCCCCTTGAAGAAGTGGAAAGTAAGGAACTGAAGGAGCAACCCGAACACCTGCAGATGGCCTGCATAAGCATCCGCCCAAGCATTGCCGCTTCTTGTTCGTTCCTGGAGATTAGGGTTTAGGGTTTAGGGTTTAGGGTTTAGGGTTTAGGGTTAGGGTTTAGGGTTCAGGGTTTACGGAGAGTTTGCGTGGATGGACGGCTGACAGAAGTATGGGAGCATTTCGGTGAGCGTTCCGTTTGTCTACTACTGCTGCTTCTACAGCACTGCCAGACTTTCGCTACAGCTACTCCCATTCCCATAACCCTACTCCTGCTATTCATAAGAACGAGAAAGTTGGTACTCATGCTGTTGCTGCTTACGAACATAAGGGAACCCACTATAGATCCCCAAATAGTAGGATTCCTTTAGAAGGAATCCCCCCAAAAGGGTACCCCTAATTTCGTGAACCCCCGCTACACCCGAAACCCCCCTAAACCCTAAACCTGAACCCCAAACCCTAAACCCTAAACCCTAAACCCTGTCATGATGGCCGTATGGTCCCTCTCGCAAAGGCCCTCCGGGCGGTAACATCGATGGGCGTACAGACTTAGGTATAGGGTTTAAGGTTTAGGGTTTCGAGTTTCGAGATGAAGGGCATGGGGTCTTAATCCCCACCCTACCCCCAGCACAAGAAGGAACCACGAAATAGCAACCGCAAATAGAGAAGCCATTCAACCCCAAAAAACTTAACTACTATTTGCCGAAGAAGCCCCCTGACAAAAACACAAAAGCCTTCTTCCTTAGAAGGGTGATACGGGGATTATGGTACTTAATTTGATTGGGGTGATTATGCAAAGAGTAGTAAATCTTTCATTGGGAGCCAGTTGGGATGTTCACCCCTTTTTCTAACAGTCCTTAAGAGGGAATATCGTACACCCCCCCCCCCCCCCCCCCCCAACAATAATCCCTACTAAGGACTGTTAGTGTTACATCCCAAGGAACCAGGTTTAGGGATTACTTGGAGGTTCATGGTACTTCTCAACCAATTCTAACTGTACTTCTAACCCAGATTACAACCATACTAGGGCACATAAGGGGCTTCTAAGTGGGTTTTAGCTCAGTTAGATTGGTTCACAAGTACCCAGAACCTCCAAGCACCGGTTCCTGGGCTTCTTCTCCGCATTGCCCTCGCCGCCCTCAGCAGGCCGCTTGCCCTGCGTTCTAGGGTGGATCTCAGAAAGGGTAGAGTTTAGGGTTTAGGGTTTAGGGTTTAGGGTTTAGGGTTTAGGGTTTAGGGTTCAGGGTTCAGGGTTCAGGGTTTAGGGGACTTAAATTAGGGTTTAGGGCTTGGGAATTGTTGTTTTCGGGCGGGGGGCTTTGAGGCGTTTTCTTGGGTGCATGTCCGGAGTTTAAGTTGCCAACAGAGCTATTTAAAGGAGTAAGATGTGTAAACAAAAACATCGCCGGAGGTTTGCGGTTCTCGCTTCTCAACCCCAGGAACCCGAAGACCTCAAACCCCCAAACCCCAAACCCCAAACCCTAAACCCTAAACCCCAAACCCTAAACCCTAAACCCCAAACCCCAAACCCTAAACCCTAAACCCTGGCTCTTTCCAGGGACCATAGAGTCCCTTCACACGCCGCAGATTGCAGGTTTCCAACAGCAGCCAGGACAAATCACTGCCACGGTGTGGCACAGCCTGGCGACCTAGAGGTACGAAACGTTGATGGGTTCCCCTACTACCCCCCTCTATACTACCCCCCTAGGTCCCCCCCCCTCATAATTAGGGCTATTTAGGGAGGGAAACCATAAAAGCATGGAGCGGTATAGATTGGAGTTCCTGCCGAACCCAACCGAACCGCGAAACCTTAGCCCACCCCAAACCCACGCGCCAGGGTCCAAAACTCTAGACCAACCTGACGCCATACTCAGAAACCATCCGGCAACCCATGGACCTTCAAGAACCTAAACCTAAAGCCCTATATGCCTCAATGCCGCCTGCTTTTTGTGCTTTTTGTTACCCCCTCACCCCACTCCCAACCCTACACCCTAAACCCTAAACCCTATAAACCCTAAACCCTAAAGCCTAAACCCTAAACCCTAAACCCTAAACCCGAAGCCCTAAACCCTAAACCCTAAACCCTAGACCCCAAGCCCGAAACCCGCGCCTCGGCGGCAGCTGCGGGCGCTGCGGGGGGCGCCGCAGGGGGCGCCGCAACCGCTGCAGGCGGCGGTTTGGGCGCCGCCTCCCGCAAGGGGGGCCCGGGGTGGAGTTTTAGGGTTTCGGGTTTAGGGTTTTGGGTTTTTTGGGTGTCAAGCTGCAGGGTTTCGGGTTTTTTGGTTTAAGGGCTTTTGGGGCTTTTGGGTTTGGGGGAGGGCTTTTAGTCTTGGCAAGCTGGTAAAGTTTAGTGTTCGTTTTTTTTTTTTTTTAATTTCCAGCTTGGGGGTTCAGGAGTGCAGGTTTTCGGTTTTGGGATTTGGGAGAGGTTAGGGGGTTTAAACGGCTTGGGGGGGTTTAGGGTTCAGGGTTGTTAGTTTTGGGATTTTAGTGATCTTCTGGCTGGTTTCGGGGGGGGGGGGAAAAAGGGTGTTGGGATGCGAGATTTGGGCGTGCAGTTCGTTGCGCCCGTTAGGCGTCCAGGGTGTAAGCGGTTTAACGGGGTTGGAGTGTAGGGTTTGGGGTTTAGGGTTTTAGGGTTTTAGGGTTTATAGGGTTTAGGGTTTCGGGTTTCGGGGTTTTAGGGTTTTAGGGCTGCTTGGTTCTCCAATTCGCACAGGGCGAGACCATGCCTTGCCAGGCTTGCTGACAACACCCTAAACCCGAAACCCTAAACCCTGAACCCCAAACCCCAAACCCTAAACCCTAAACCCTGATGATCCCGGTGCCTTCGACGTGCCCACAGCTGCAGCCTCAATGTCTGTGGAGTTGAGGAATCGATCACAGGGAGCTAGGGGGGGGATGGTTTAGGGTCTGTTTTGGGCTTCTATACTGCTATTGAGGCATTGCTCCTCGAGGCTCAGGCTAGTTTATCTTGTTTGGGTTGCGTTTTGCATGCTTTACGTTCAGAGTTCAAGGGCCAGGGTCAACACCAAACTTCGACTCCATTCGCTCTGACGGGGCGGGAGGGGGGGGCAGGGGGGAGAGGACAAAATTGTCTGTGACAGTCCAGGATCTGGATCTGGACGCTCCTGCATCTCTTGCCGTGCCCTACGATTCTACGTGTTGCAGGCAGTTGCAACATGCCTTGGAACCACCAGGCACTTGGCAACCTTGTGTCAAAGTCGAGGTTTAGGGTTTAGGGTTTAAGGTTTAGGGCTTAGGGCTGAGGGCTTAGGGTTTAGGGTGTAGGGTGTAGGGTTTAGGGGGTTGGGGGTTTAGGGTTTAGGGCTTAGGGTTTAGGGTTGAGGGTTCTCGAGGAAACCAGAGGGGATAAGGCCTTTAATTCCGCACTTTCTTACTAGGAACGAGTACGAGAACCCTACCTTAAGAGGTCTTAGCCTGGGTAAGGGCTTTAAGTTTTACCACCCAACAGCCGGGCAACCTAGGTCAAATTTGGGCTCGATTTGGGATAATTATATCGGAGTCTCCAGGGCAATCTTTAAACCAGCCCTTCTTAACCTAAAGACTATGCCTAAACCCTTACAAGCCAAAAACTGACCCCAAAAAAGCTCGAAGAGCCCAACCCGCCGCCTTCTCGGCGTTTCGCGCGGCCAGCTGTTTTCGGTATGTCTTGTCCTGCTGCAGTAACCCTAAACCCTTTACACTACACCCACGAGTTCTTGGCTTTCTCCTTGGGGGGAGAGCCTAAACACACACGAAGCCCTGCAGACCCTGCAGACCCTGAACCTCTATGAAGCAAGTTCCTATATGCCACCTGCAGTTGATTCTTCCTGCGGTTGATACTTCACGCTAGGGAAGGTACAGCTCATCGGTGACGATGTCGCTGCCGTAGTGTTCTATGTCTACGGCTGTCTCCGATTCAGACACCCTAAACCCTCAACCCGAAACAAGAGTTTCATGGCGATGAAGCCGGGCTCTACTTGACTTGCTGCACAACTTGGGTACTTCTCAAAGTTAGGGCTCCCTTTGGTTTAGGGTTTAGGGTTTAGGGTTTAGGGTTTAGGGTTTAGGGTTTAGGGTTTAGGGTTTAGGGTTTAGGGTTTAGGGTTTAGGGTTTAAGGTTTAGGGTGTCTGAATCTTGCGGGCGCAATGGGATTCACACACCCTGAAGAGGAAGCCGAAGCTGAACGAAGCGGTGCTGCAGCTGAAGCCCAAGATCAGCTTAGGATGTAGGGGTTAGATAGGGTGTAGGGTTTATAGGGAGCTTAAGATCACCCTAAACCCTACTGAGAGTTTAAGATCACCCTAAACCCTACGCCCAGAAGCCCTAAAACACCAAAACCCTAAAACCCAAACTAAACCTCGAACCCGAAATGAAACGCTAAAACTGGAAACCGAAAGTCCGAGCGCCGAGCAACTCGGCAACAAAACCTTCAAAGGGAGGCTCTGAACCTGGGTTTAGGGTTTAGGGTTTAGTTTTTAGGGTTTGGGGTTTCAAAATCGGGTCCGTTGTAGGAACCTTTATACTCTTTGCTTAAGAACCCCTCCTTAGTAGGGTATTATAAGCATTACTTTCAATTCTTTGGGCTTCTTATAAGTGTGTATAATACGGCTCTCCCCACCTTATTCTGGGCGTCCCAGTACTGCCAGCAAATTGCGAAGTAGTGTGCTTCGAGTCCGCCGTGTTCGAGGTCCGTGACAGTAGGCACACTTGGGAGAATGCGATGGTCGGATTTCCCAGTCCTTCTGCAAAGGGCAGGACAAGCTTGTGTACTTCTCCTGTGGCACTACTATCTTGAGTACCCTTGGCCTTGCAATACCATTGTGGCAGACATGTCGCTGCTTCCAAGACAGCGGGAACTGTCTCCAAGCTTCTCAACTGCGTCCATCCCGGAGCACAAAGACGCACTGCTACTTCGCGTGGCTGCAGGGATCAGTTTCAGCTTCCGTCGCTGAACGCCTCCGGGACGCTCTCCGAAGTTGACCGTGGGATCTACACTTACAGAGGCTGGCATAAGCCCTGTTAAGGTGTTTTTTAGGGTTTCGGGCTATATAAATACTTCAGATTCAGGGTTGAAGGGTTAAGGGTTTAGGCGGTTTAGGGTTTAAAATCTTAAACCCTAAGCCCGAAAACCTGAGCCCTACACCACAAACCCTGGACCCTGGAGCCTAAACCCTAAACCCTAAACCCTAAACCCTAAACCCTACACCCTAAACCCTAAACCCTAAACCCTAAAACCCTAAACCCTAAACAACCTCCACAACCCCGAGCGTCCTCCTCAATGAGCCGGGCTTGATCGATGTCTGCACAAGGATTTGGGGTTTAGGGTTTAGGGTTTAGGGTTTAGGGTTTGGGGTTTCGGGTTTAGGGTTTAGGGTTTAGGGTTTCGGGTTTAGGGTTTAGGGTCTAGGGTTTAGGGGCAGGGGCAGGGACTCAGGTCGACCCTCAGCCCTATGAAGCCGATAAACCCGAAGAACGCCATGTACACCATGTAGACCCTATAAACCCTATAAACCGTATGAACCTCATAAAAACCCTATAAACCCTACAAACCCTACAAACCCTATAAACCCTATAAACCCTATAAACCCTCTGAACCCTATAAACCCTATAAACCCTATAGCCGCTACAGACCCTAAACGCCCCAAACCCTAAACCAACAAGCATCGCGAGCGAGGCAGGTTTCTCACACCAGAACGTGTGCCCTCTCTTGACACACCATAAACCCCTGGCCCTGGTGTGCCGTCCCCGAAACCCTGAACCCTAAACCCTAAACCCTAAAGCATCCGTTGGTTTCAAGGTTGCTGCAGAATGACTAAGGCGACTAAGGTCAACTTTGGGCCCGAACCAAATTCTTCCAACAGGGAGTTAGGTACGTATATCCCGCGACAGCCCTTTAAGGCATTTCCCGCAAAGTAGAGATCCCCTCTGGAGAAGAAGTGTACGCGGCCGCCGCAGTCTACTTGAAGATACATGTGTACTCTACAAAACTATGCTTGTTCTACCCCTGTACTTGATCATGAGCCTACATGTTCTTTGTTCTTTCACGGACTAGGTGCACGATGCGTATTCCTGCGTATTCCGCCGTGGTGCGGAAGGGACCGAAGTAGTATGGCCAATGTGCAGGACATGCTGCTTGTGCGGGAATTCATGGTATTCCGTAGGGGGCAGAAAATCGCTATTCTTCGAGGGCTCTAGTTGCAGAAAGTGGGTTTTGTACTCTTCCTTAACAGTGCGGAATGCTCCTGCGCCTTCGTCTGCTTTAGTTTTAAAGAAGCGCTTTCCAAAGCTTCAAGGAACGGCGTGCACGCTCAGGCCGAAGCATGCCAGTTCCACATTGAACAGCTGGGGTTTAGGGGTTAGGGGTTAGGGGGTTAGGGTTTAGGGTTTAGGGCTTAGGGTCGAAGTCTTCGGCGGCAGGACATTTCTCAAAATTGCCAGGCTCTACCCAAGATTTGTGCGCCTGCCCTCGCAGACGGGACAACGCTTCCGGGCGCACGGTCTCCCAAAATGTCTTGGTCTCTCTGACGGATGCTCCAAGTCGAGGTCGCGTGCTTCAGATTGCCAGTTCAGGTTGCCGTCAGTGTTAAGGCTTGTACAGGGCTGGTGCCTAGGATTTAGGGAGGAAAATCATGTGTTGACAAGGGTCTAGGGTCTATAGGGTCTAGGGTCTAGGGTCTAGGGTCTAGGGTCTAGGGTCTAGGGTCTAGGAGTCTAGGGTCTAGGGTCTAGGGTCTAGGGTCTAGGGTCTAGGAGTCTGGAGTCTAGGGTCTAGGGTCTAGGGTCTAGGGTCTAGGGTCTAGGGTCTAGGGTCTAGGGTCTAGGGTCTAGGGTCTAGGGTCTGGGTTTAGGGTTTAGGGTTTTTAGGATTTAGGGTTTAGGGTTTAGGGTTTAGGGTTTAGGGTTTAGGGTTCTACTCAGACTGAATCCCGGGCCTGCCGGTTGCGCAGCCTTGACAAACATCGTCCCCGACTCGTTCACGAGCTTGACGACGTGAGGGATCCTGCGCTCGTGAGCTGTTCGTTCCCTTAGGGCGGTTTAGGGTTTAGGGTTTAGGGTTTAGGGTTTAGGGTTTAGGGTTTAGGGTTTAGGGTTTAGGGGTACTACCCCCCTCTATACTACCCCCCGCCTGGTTCCCCCCGTAATTCAGGCTACTTAGGAATACTTAAGCCCGATTCAGGTTAAAACAAGCGGGGAACCTAGGGGCGTAGTATAGAGGGGGGGGTAGTAGGGGAAGCCATGATCTTTGTTCCCCAGATTTGAGTCAGGGTACCTACATCTTTTAAGGGTGCCTGTATTTTATTAAGGGTAGCTATATGATATTCAGGGTACTTAAAACATTTAAGGGTACCATTTTGTAAGTGTACTTATATTCTATTCAGGGTACCTGTATGTTCAATAAGGGTACCTATATTTTGTGTAAAGGGTACCTATACCACTAAAGACACCAAACCCTGAAAACCCCTGCAGCAACTGGGATCCCCAAAAACGTAGGGGGAAAATAGCTTTTTGTTGCGTTGGATAGTTGCTTTCAAAGCAACCCGGGACCCATTGGGACCCTGAAAAGGGTTTAGGCTGAGTTAGGGGATTACTGCAGCAAGGGAAGTTGGACTACTGTAGGGTATAGGATTCCTGTATTACAGTCATGCTACACCCTACAGCAGTACCTTACAGTAAGGTGTAGGATTCCAGTATGGCTTAGGGTTCTTGCTGGGTTTCGGGTTCCTGTAGGGTTTAGGGTTTAGGGTTTAGGGTTTAGGGTTTAGGGTTTAGGGTTTAGGGTTTAGGGTTTAGGGTTTAGGGTTTAGGGTTTAGGGTTTAGGGTTTAGGGTTTAGGGTTTAGGGCTTTTGGGGCTTCCCGGCCTCTTGAGTGTGGCCCCGATACCAGCCTCGTTCACCACAAGGAACCTCTCGATGTTGCACCTTGGCGGGACAACCCTGCTGGGTTTAGGGTTTAGGGTTTAGGGTTTAGGGTTTAGGGTTTAGGGTTTAGGGTTTAGGGTTTAGGGTTTAGGGACCCACAGGAATCGTGCATATCCTGAACCCGAAAAAGGCCTCAACCCTAAAAACCCTAAAATCCTGAACTCTAAACCCGAAACCACTGCCCAAACCCCAAGTCCTTGCAGGCGATATGAAGTAGGGTTTATATTTCTTGTACCCCCCAAAGGACACCCAAGGCATACACCCACCAATACTAAAAAAGAACCTTATATGCACTTACCCAAAAACAGTAATAACAACCCTGCTTCACATGGCGTTGCAGGGGCGTTCGGCCCGCACAACTATTTTTGGGGGTCTTCGAGCTTTTGGCTTCGCGGGGTTTAGCTTGAGGGGTTAGGCTGGGTTTAGATTGGGTTTACTTCGTTTATTTAGGGACTTGGGCTGTGAAAACTTGAGGGCTCAAACCCAAAACCTTTTCACCCCAAACCCCCTATCAGCTCGTTAGCCTCCGCCGGAGAGTAGCTGAATCTACCCAGGGGCGTGGGGCCCCATCAGGGTCTAGGGTTTACATGGGAGAGGCTCATGGGCAGTTCTAATGCAGGCTTAGGGCTCGGGGTTCAGGGTGGTAGGGACTAGGACTGGGTCATGAGTGAGTATGTTTTCCGCAGGGTTAGATGTAGGTTTTTTTTTGGATACAGCCAGAGGTAAACCTGCATAAGCAGATCCGCAACGGATATCTAAACTCTCTATAAACCCTTCCCAAACCCTAAACACCCTGTTCAGGAGACGCCCAAACACCTCGCTGAAAGCCCGAGGGGCTTGTGTCCATGGAACTTCAGCCACTCGTCCTTCAACTTGTCCAGCTGCAGGGGACCTGACGGGCTTCTAAAACCCTAAAACCCTAAAACCCTAAAACCCTAAAACCCTAAAACCCTAAAACCCTAAAACCCTAAAACCCTAAAACCCTAAAACCCTAAAACCCTAAAACCCTAAAACCCTAAAACCCTAAACCCTAAAACCCTAAAACCCTAAAACCCTAAAACCCTAAAACCCTAAAACCCTAAAACCCTAAAACCCTAAAACCCTAAAACCCTAAAACCCTAAAACCCTAAAACCCTAAAACCCTAAAACCCTAAAACCCTAAAACCCTAAAACCCTAAAACCCTAAACCCTAAACCCTAAAAACCCTAAAAAGCCCTAACACCCTAAAAAGCCCTAAAACCCGAAAACCCTAACCCCGAAACCCTGAACCCTACACCGTAAACCCCAAACCCTAAACCCAACACTGGGCGGGTTGGTGCGCAAGTTGAGCTTGTGTGGTTGTTGATATATATCTAGATATACATAGATATATATATATATACATGCACATATACATAAACCTAAATATATACACAAAATAACACTTATATCTTTATACACATAAACTAATATGTGGATACATAAACTTAGACAATAAAAATTACATATATATATATACACACATATACATATACATTTATTCTGTTTATTTATTTGTTTCTTTTTCGCTTGGTTCACGTTCCCTCATCTTGTTGCAATGTCTATCTGTTCTTTTTGTGGGGAGGGACGGGGGTGGAGGGGAGGGGAGGGGTGGCCTAAAGCCTAGACCCTAAACCCTAAAACCTAAACCGTAACCCTAAACCCTAAACCTAATTCAAGGATTGCGAGGCCCGGCGACTGGCCGGCCGAAGTGGCTTGTTGCTAGGTGGGAACAGTCGATGTAGGAGCAGGTTTGGGGGTTTTAGGGGACCCAAGATACCCCAAATGCCCGAAACACCCTGAAAGCCCTCTCTGTAGGCCCTGAATGCCCTAAGTTGCCCCCTAAACCCTAAACCCTAAACCCTAAACCTAAACCCTAAACCCTAAACCCCAAACCCTAATGCCCTCACCCCAAAGCCCAGCCCTTTACCCAAGGGGTTTAAGGGCTAGGGCTTGGGGGCCTGAGAGGTTCAAGAAATCCCTTGGAATCCCAACCCGAAACCCCGAAATCCTGAACCCAACCTCCACTCTGTCCTGACGTGTTCCCATTCTCATTTCCGGCTATCAGGGTTTAAGTGGGGACATCGCACTGCTGAGGCACTGCGCAAACAAATCAAAAAAAGAAGCACACGTGGAAACGCAAACGGCCCACAACCAAGGCACCTCCTGCGTTCACAAGCAAGGTGTGCATGTACCACAGGAACTCCTGCGACAGAGCGAGCATGGGGTTCGGCAGTACATTGTCAAAAAATCGAGGTACCCGACGTCCCTAAGAATTCAAAGGGCGCCCTCTTGTATTTCGTGGGCTTTGTTCCCCCAACAAGGAACAGATGTGCTGCAGGGTCTGAAGAAATTGCCTGGGTGCCTGGCGAGACAACTTGAGGTTTAGGGTTTAGGGTTTAGGGTTTAGGGGTTAGGGTTTAGGGTTCAGGGTCTAGGGTTTAGGGTTTAGGTCCCAAAGAACCGCAGGCGTAGATCTGGCCCTATACTTACAAGTCCTTGAACCTTCATGTAGGGGGGCGAGGGACCCCGGCCCCGTCAGCTCTCTTAAACTTACACCTAAATAACCCAAACCCCTTTTGCATCCCCTACACCCTAAACCCTAGACCCTAAACTCCGAAAACCCTAGTACACCCTAGGCTACCTAAGCCCTAAACGCCCTTAACCCCAGAACCCTAAGCCCCGGGGGATGCGCATCTGCTTCCAGAATGGATTGCCGAAGAAGGGGGTTTGCAACTTGTCAGCTTATGGCAAGAGACCGTCAGGGTTAGGGAGTAGGGTATTGGAATGATCTTTTTATTTTTCTAGCAGTTTTTTCAAAGGGAGTTTAGTAGGGGGTACAGTAATCCCTATTAAGGACTGTTAGTCGCTGTGCTTGCCGGAGCACGTGTAGAACTTGCTGGAGACAGGGGTTAGGATGGCCCTTAAACCGACTATGACCCTCTTGAACCTCAAAAAAGGGCAAAATATAAGATGCCCCACGGGCCTACCTAGACAGCAAGAAGGACGATAACCCTTCAGCCCCGTCAGATGCATGGATGTGCTGTGCTTCTTTGGGCGGAAGAGGCGGGGAAGAGGCGGGGGAGACAGACTTCACATCCTGCAACCTTGCAGGGATATGGTGTTTCCGAAATTAGGGGTACCTTATTCGGGCTCCTTCTTATAGGGGATCCGACTATTTCGGAATCTATATTGGGGGTCCCCCGTATATGTTTGCCTCAATTCGGGAAAAAGTGGGGTTCTGCCTACTAATACCCCGACTTCGAGCTACCCATGGACCTGTAAGTGTGATCCTGGCTTTCAGATGCTCGCATGCTTCCTCAATTCGGGATACCCTAAACCCTAAACCCCAAACCCTCATCCCAACGCGACACCCCAAAGCCGCCTCGATGTTCGCCGGCGGCTTCTTCTGCGCCATGGCGTCGGATAGCCGCAGGGAGTCCCCAAAAGAAGGCCCAGTGATTCTTCTCGGTCTCGCCCGTTGCTCCTTTGCTTCTTCTTACTTGTGTGTTTTGTTGTAGGCCCTGGGGGAGAGCTGCTTATTTCAAACCACTGCTGTTGCCATGAGCTGTTTGCGAGTGCGCGTGTTGGTTGTGTCTCGCGTGCGTTTCTGGCAAGTCGGGGGGTTGGAGGACTCTGATCCCGGCAGGGTTGGTAGAGGCTCAGGGCGTGTGGCCTCTGCCTGGAGGTCTGAAAGCCCTTGAGGTGGCCCCGCTTGCACCGCGCCACCCAGGAAGACCTTAAGTAACCAGAGGACGAACTTCCGAAAGCTTCGCAGCTGATGAGTCTTAAGATTTGGAAAAGCAGCAGATCGCCCTCTCTGAAATGAATGGTCTTTTCAACGTTAAGAAACCCTAAATGCTCTGACATGAGTGGATAAGCTGGCCACCCCCTATGAAACCACCCCATGTGCATCAAAACTGGCGGCGTGCCCCTTTGCCTGGAGCGCCTCGATGGTTCGGGCCATCAGGGCAGCGGAAACGGACGTCAATGGGAAGCCCGTTTAAGTTTAGGGTTTAGGGTTGAGGGTTTAGGGTTTAGGGCTTCGGGTTTAGGGTTTAGGGTTTAGGGCTTAGGGTTTAGGGCTTAGGGTTTAGGGTTTAGGGTTCAGGGTTCAGGGTTCAGGGTTTAGAAACCAGCAGCCCTTCTGTCGTCCCCTTTGCACCCCAAACACTAGCCCGTAGGCTGTAGCCCCTTTTGAAGTAGCTTAGTTGGGGTTCCTTTGCGGCTTCCCCTAGACAATGCAGCACCCTGCTGGTAATCGGGGCCCCTTTGACAGGACCGTATTCGTATGCCCAGACCGGGCGCAAAGGCTCACCAAAGAAAGCTTAGGGCGGAGGGGTCAGCTGCATCCGTAAACGTCTTGTGACCCGAAAAGTCGACACTATGGCGGGGGCTCACGCGATCTTCGTAGAACAAAGACGCCTGCAAGATTCCCCTAAGCCCTGAACCCTACACCCTATAAACCCTACAAAAGCCTACAAGACCCTGTAAAATCCCCTACAAACCGCCTGTAAATCCCCTACAAGTCCCCTATAAAACCCAGGTGCGGTTTGGATTTGTGTCCGGTTTAGGGTTTAGGGTTTAGGGTTTAGGGTTTAGGGTTTAGGGCTTAGGAGTTGAGGGCCCGCACATGTCAGCCCCTTGGGCCCCGCAGCCATTGGGACAAGTTCACGGCTGAACCGAAGGAGTGTAGCTGCCTA
The DNA here is from genome assembly GCA_905221605.1 of Symbiodinium natans. Lineage (NCBI taxonomy): Eukaryota > Dinophyceae > Suessiales > Symbiodiniaceae > Symbiodinium > Symbiodinium natans. Next base: position 51,994 of record CAJNDS010002469.1, on the reverse strand, counting down.
GGGTTTAGGGTTTAGGGTTTAGGGTTTAGGGTTTAGGGTTTCGGGTTTAGGGTTTAGGGTTTAGGGTTTGGGGTTTAGGGTTTCGGGTTTCGGGTTTAGGGTTTAAGGCTCTGGTGGGCGCACGCTTTGTTTCACATACCTCCTTGCCGACACATGTTGCACCGCCAGGCCACCTACAGAAGCGGCCGTGCACTCTAAGCCCATCGGAAACCTTACAGCCACGCCTGGGCAAGCTAACATAAACCCTAAACCCTTTAAACCCTAAACCCCTCAACCCCTAAATCCACCCTTTAAACCCTAAACCCCTCAACCCCTATATCCTCGTAAGCCCCATTGTTTTTAGCAACTTATGTTCCGGGTCATGTCAAATGGTATTGTTTTAATGCAACAGGGCGAGTCTGACACCTGATGCTCGCAATTCCCAGATCGGGTTTAGGGCTTAAGGGCTTAAGGGCTTAAGGGCTTAAGGGCTTAAGGGCTTAAGGGCTTAAGGGCTTAAGGGCTTAAGGGCTTAAGGGCTTAAGGGCTTAAGGGCTTAAGGGCTTAAGGGCTTAAGGGCTTAAGGGCTTAAGGGCTTAAGGGCTTAAGGGCTTGGGGCTTGGGGTTTAGGGTTTAGGGTTCAGGGTTTAGGGTTTGTAGGGGCTTAGGCTTCAGGGTCAGTTTAGGGTTTTACGGCAATATAGGGAATTAGATGACTGCACGTTAGCTTGCCAACACCTGCTGAAGCGCCATGGATGTTTCATGGAGCGGCTATCTGCAGCTTACAAACTGAAGCGATGACAGGGCAGCCTTAAACCCTAAACCCTAAACCCTAAACCCTAAACCCTAAACCCTAAACCCAAACCGCAGCCTCAAACCCCAACTTTGAACACCAAACACAACATTAGACCCTGCTAAAAAAAGCCTCAGCGATGTCTGACGACTTCCCCACGACCTGCAGGTTTTGGGGTTCATATTGACATGAAGGCCTTCGCATGCGAACTTATAGGGCTCGAGGGTGGCAGATACAAGCTCTAAACCCTAAACCTGAAGCCTTGAGTCCTAAACCCTAAACCTGAAGCCGTATGACCCTAAACCCTAAACCCTAAACCCTAAACCCCACGTGAAGCGCACTCAGATCTGCCCAGCTCAGCGAGCTTCGGCAAGAGGCTGGCATTTCGGGCCTGCCACGCACATTGGAATTTCATAACTCTCGCGTACGAAGGTGGCGGATAGCTAACCCTAAACCCTAAACCCTAAACCCTAAACCCCAAACCCTAAACCCTAAACCCTAAACCCTACACCCTACACGCTACACCCTAAACCTCACCGTTTGTGGCCAGGGTGCCACGGCATAGCAACCAAGAAAAGAGACCATCCCAGCGGGGCCTACGGTTTAGGGTTGGGGGGTTTAGGGTTTAAGGTTTGGGGTTTAGGGTCATCATCATAGAGTCATATACCTGGAGCATAGTCAAACAAGAAGAAGAAGAACAATTCGCGCAGCTGTGATCTCCTAAACTCTAAACCCTAAACCCCTTTAAGCCCCCGAAAAACCTAAACCCCATTAAGCCCCCGAAAGCCCTAAACCACCTTAAAACCCAAAACCCACTTAAAACCCTAAAGCAAACACCTCTTGAAACCCTAAACCACCTTAAAACCCAAAACCCATTAAAACATCAAACCCCCCAGACCCTCAAACCCCCTAAGCCCTGGCCCTAAACCCAAAACCTCCTTTGAACCCTAAAACCCCTTATATAGGGTTTCGAGTTTAGGGCTTAGGGTCCCTCAACCCTAAACCATTCTTGTATAGCAGGAGCCATGTACGGGCCGTTTTTCGTAAGTTTCTTTACTGGCCCGTATTAAAAGTCCAAGAAACTGCCTCACAAAGCCCTCATGACATGAACTCTATTTTTATTGGGCTTTCACGCGTTCCTTGTGCATTTTATAGGGTCTTCGGGGAAGAGGGAGCGGTTAACCTTTCCATGGCCCCAGCCTCGATGAAGAGTCGATTGCCAGAACGATACGGACGAACTAGTGATTGGAGAACGCACAAACAAAGTCCTCCCCAAATGGCAGGAATCCCTTCTGATAATCAAAATACTGCCAGAGCGAGGACCCCAAAACGGCACCCAAATTTTCGGAGGAAACCCCCATGTAACAAAACCCAAAAACCTGTTCCCTGACATCCTAAAATACCCATCTTCAGCCTTGTCCTTCCACTCCTCTCCCTTCTTCCTCCCCCTGGATGTAGCATGCTGGGTACACCATACCTGAACTCTACACCCTACACCCTACACCCTACACCCTACACCCTACACCCTACACCCTAAACCCTAAACCTAAACCCTAAACCCTAAACCCTAAACCCTAAGCCCTAAACCCTAAACCCCGTCCGCAAGGCACACCTTTCTTCCCGGATCACAGCTCCTCAGCCGTCCTTGGAGGTCCTTAGCCTTGGAAGCTGAGAGCCACAGGTTTGCGCACCCTTGCGGCTCCAGAAACTTGAAGATTTAGGGTTTAGGGTTTAGGGTTTAGGGTTTAGGGTTTAGGGTTTAGGGTAACCATCTTAGAATAAGAGAATAACCCACCTTTGGAGTAGACCCTGGAAAAAAGCATATACTTGTTCGGTAGAAGTAACTATAGTGGGAACCCACAACCATAAGAAGTATTAAAGTATAGTACTCCAAAACCCAGTTAAATGGTGCATTTACTTGGCAGCCCAGTAGCCATCTTAGAATAAGAGAACAAGGGGCACCCTTTTGTTGTTGGGCTGGTTGCTTTACAAGGGAACCTTGAACCCAAAGAGGGACAAAGGGTACCACTGGGCTACCAAGCTTAAATCGGCGTGCCGTCAGTCTAAGGCGTTCAGGCTGCGGCCGAGGAGGGTGCTAGATTCGCCAACCAGGCTGCACCTCACGTCACCGAGCTTGGCGTGCTCTACTTTCAGGATCCTCCCGCTCTGATCCACAAGAAGAGCCCGTGGGTTCGCACGTGGCATCCCTCGGGGGCAGGCATTGTGCAGCTCGATCTTGGCAGACACAGAGATGGTCTTCGCCACAGACTCCGTGTTGCAGAGGACGATCTTTCCGCAGCACTCCCCTTCTCCCGCAAGTTGAACCCAGCGCTGAAGCTCCTTCACAAAATCTGCAGGGGCATCCACGGTGTGGTAGAAAATCACGACTCGGACCGGCAACGGCTCGGGAATCTTGAAGCTGCTCCTTGTACCGTCCATGCGGTGAATATCGAAGGACTCTGGTAGGATTCAAGACGGCAAGTAGGTTTTGCTTCAGCCTGCTCGTGGCCTTCTAGTCCATGTTCGAGCCCGCTGGCCGTAACCAGCAAGGTGATGAGTAGAGGAGGTCCCAGAATCACCAGTCCCACCACGCAAATCACCAGTCCCACCACGCACACCAGGTAAAGGACCTCTGATCCGTACAGGATCGCCACACAAAAAAACGGCACCCACAGCAAAGCTCAGAGCCATCATCCCCATGGGGTGACTTGCCACAGCCTGAGTCAAGGCCACCTGCCATTGCTGCTCCAGCTGGGGAGGGACGGGTCTGCGTGGACACCTCCTCCAACGCCGGCATGCGAGGAAAGGCACCACAGCCGCAGCAGGTGGGCTGTTAGCTACGTTGAGCTGAGGCCGGGGGCTGGGTGCCACACAAATGACAACCACTCCGGTCACCGTGCGGAAAAAAACTAACCCATCTTCTGATCAGGGAACCGAAGAACTCAGGGAATGAGACTCCGCTGTGGGTCCTAGATAGACATGACTAACTAGCAATCACAATGCACCTACCTAGTACAATCATCATAGACTTCTTTTCAGCCAGGAGTCATCATCAAACAAGCATGCCAACAGCCGTAATGACGAAGTCTAAGCCTCGAAGCCCTAAACCCCATAACCCCCTAAGTCCTAAATTTTGCACCCTAAGCCCTATAACCAAAACCAAATAGATCTACTTACAAACAAGACAACCCCCGAGAACCACAGGGGGGGACAGAGAAACTCTTCCCGGCCCGGCGGGCCCTTCGAGCCCGGAGTGCTTGAGGGGGTTGGGGGTTGGGAGTCTTTAGTTTAGGATTTAGGGTTTGGGGTTTAGGCTTTAGGGCAGGTTTCAGGGTTTCGCAGGGAGTCGAGCTTCGGGTTTAGGATCTTAAGGCTGAGCCAAAGCTATGACTATGAACAAGCAGCCTACACACGGGGGAGCCCCATATCCTGAGCCCCATGTCTGCCAACTCCCAGAGTCACCTAGGAAACAGCAAGGATGCCCCTTTTTCTCAAGAAGGACCTAGACCCTAGACCTTAAACACTAAACCTGAATGGCCAGTTCGCGATTTCTTTTCTTGGAGGCCCTAATATGGGGGTGCAGAAACAGGAAATCCCCAACCGCGTAAGAGCCCAACCTAGTCAACCCCCCCCCCCCCCCCCCCCCAAACCTCCCTAAACCCTAAACCCTAAACCCTAAACCCCAAACCCCAAACCCCCAAAGCTGTGCACCTCGCTCACCCTTTCAGCTTGGCCACTTCAGCCACCACGGCCTGTCCGTAGGGTTTAGGGTTTGGGGTTCAGGCGCTGAAAGCGGCCCCCAAATCCAGAGAGCTCATGGCCCGCTTTCCTTTCCT
>CAJNDS010002469.1:0-47286 GCA_905221605.1 Symbiodinium natans | reverse complement strand
GGGGGGGGGGGGGTTAGGGGTGGGGGGGGGTGGTTAGGCGTTCAGAGGGCTTTAGTCTAGAATTGCACGGGTTTTGAGGGTTTGGGTTCAAGGCGTTCAGGTTTAGGATAAAACCTACAAAGCCTAGGCCCTAAACCCTGAACCCCAAACCCCGCAAAAACCTAAAGTTTGCCCTAAGCCCCAAACATTAAACCCGAAAACCGCTAAACCCCAGAGCCCATAAAAAGCGCTAACCCATATAAGCCCCAAAAACCTAAACAAGGCCCTAACTCCCAGACCCCTAACCCTGGACCCCCAAGAGCCCCAACCCCGAAAACCCCAAACCCTAGACCCCCCAAGAGCCCCAAACCCGAAAACCCCAAACCTTGAACCCCCAAACACTTAACCCGAAAACCCCCAAGCCCCAAAGCCCCAAATAAATCCCTGCGCCCTAAAACCCCAAAATAAACCTTAAAAACCCGACAGTCCCAAAACCCCACACTAGCGCCTAAGCCCTAAAAACCGAAAAACCCGAAAGCCCCAAAACCCCAAATTAACGCCCCAAGCCCTAAAAGCCCAAAATAAACCTAAAAACCCGAAAGTCCCAAAACCACAAACTAACGCCTAAGCCCTAAAACCCTATAACCCTAAAAACCCGAAAGTCCCAAAACCCCAAACCTAAACCCTAAACCCTAAACCCTAAACCCCAAACCCTAAACCCTAAACCCTAAACGCGCACCTGTCGCTGGAGCTCGGGCAGCCTCTGAGCCAGGGTAGCCTGACTGAAGCCGACTGCGAGGTTACCCGGGGGGCCCGATACCCTCTTGGGGTTTAGGGTTTAGGGTTTAGGGTGTAGGGTTTAGGGCAAAAATGGTTTGCTTATGGGTTGTAGGGTTTATAGGGTCCAGGGTTTAGGGTTTGGGGCTTAGGGTTTCCGATTTCGCGGGGGTGCCCCTGGCAAAGGGGATTCTACGACATTCGGGGTCCATAACGGGTGCAGTGACAGAACTGCTTAAGAAATCATAAACCCTAAACCCTAAACCCTAAACCCTAAACCCTCAACCCTAATCATGGGTCTAAGAAACGAGCACTGCAAGCTAGACTCACTAGACCAAATTAAGACCCTAAACCCTAAACCCTAAACCCTAAACCCTAAACCCTAAACCCTAAACCCTAAACCCTCATCCTCGTGACCACAATTTCATAACTATGGTTAATTTTGCCACGGGCCCTCAATTTGCAGCCCCTCAAATTTAAGAAATTGAGAGGCAGGATTTCTTAAATTTCAGAAATCAAGGGGCTGCATTCCTTTAATTTAGGAAATCGAGGGGCCGGTTTTCTTAAATTTACGAAATCGAGGAGCTTCAATTTAAGAAAGCGAGGGGGCTTGGATTTCTTATTTGCGGGGGGAGGGGGGGTCTGGGTTTCTGATTTAAGGGGAGGGGACGGCAGTTAAGAAATCGAGCGATCAGGCGAATGGAGAAGGAGAAGCCCTCCTAATCCAGAGATTGCCAGCTCGAATCCCAAGTCAGAAAAAGGTTCGGAAATCAACGGTACCCTCCAAATTGTGGGGGTGATAACTCCGGGAAAAAGGTGGGCCTCAAAATTTCGCAATCTAGGGTGCCCTCGCCAAAACTTAAAGGTTTCTTACCCAGCGCTGTCACCGTACCCCGCGTTTGGGACGTGTCCACAACACACCTTCGGATGTTCCCCCTTATACTAGCAGTCCTTATTTGGGATCATACAAACTCCCTATGATACTCCCTACTTGAAAGTTCAGGGTACCTACGAACCAAGTATAACTGTACTTATGACCCAAATGATAACCATATTGGAACACTTAAGGGGCTTACAAGTGGGTTACAAGCACAGTTATGATTGGAGAATAAGTACCCCGAACCTCCAACTACTAAGGGCTGTAAGGAAGGGGGAACATCCCAAAAGTACAAAGCGTCGTCCTCCTCTGGGGTCGAGGCCTGGTAACACGAAGAGAGACTTGAGCTCGGGCTACAAGGTTTAGGGTTGAGGGTTGAGGGTTGTTAGTTTAGGGTTTAGGGTTTAGGGTTTAGGGTTTAGGGTTTAGGGTTTAGGGTTTAAGGTTTAGGGTTTTGGGTTTAGGGTTTAGGGTGGGGCCCTTGTGCAAGGAACCCACGGGTGCCCACAATCATGACTTCACGTATCGACGCCCAGCTGAGATGGAGTTCTTAACAACCCTAAACCCTAAACCCTAAACCCTAAACCCTTCATTACCTAGCCCTCAAAACCTTACGTCGCTTCAGCCACCCTAGACCGCTTACCCAAATAAAGCTCGACCGCCCTTGAGCCACCCAAGCAATTCTCAAAACAACGAACCCTAAAGCATCCCATAAAAAGATGCCAAAAGACCTAACGACAGGCCCCTACGCTTTCAAAGACACGACAAGCCCTACCCCCCACCCCCCCTCCCCCCGGCCAGACCCAAACACCCCAAACACCCCCTCAACCCAGAAACCCCGCCTAAATCCCAAACCCAAAACCCTCTCAACCCAACCCCCCCCCCCCAACGTCCTAAACCCTAAGCCCCAAGCCCCAAGCCCTAAGCCCTGAACCCTAAACCCTAAACCCCAAACCCCAAACCCCAAACAGCTACATCGTCATCCTGTCATCTGGGGCCACCGGCCGCAGGCGCCTCGGCCTCCGCCGGCCTGGAGAAGAACGAAACAAAAAAAACCATGACAGGGCTTAGGGTCTAAACCCTGACCCTAAATCCTAGGGTTTAGGGTTTAGGGTTTAGGGTTTAGGGTTTAGGGTTTAGGGTTCCGAAACCCTCAACCCTAAACCCGAACCCTAAACCCTGAAGGGGTTAGGGTTCCGGGTGGCCCTCTTAGAACCCGAAACCCTACTTCTGTGCTCTCCTGCTTCTTGAGGATGCAAGCTTGGGAGGTTTAGGGTTTAGGGTTTAGGGTTTAGGGTTTAGGGTTTAGGGTTTGGGGTTTGGGGTTTGGGGTTTGGGGTTTGGGGTTTAGGGTTTAGAAAAGAAAATATAATAATGCTTCAGGAGACTATGTCCTCATCCTCTCCGCCCTTTAACAAAAAAGCAAAGAAAAATAGAACTAGCTCCTGGCAGGGCGCCTTCACCAGACATCTTAAAGAAACAGAAAGGCCATCCCACCATCGCGAAAAGGATTCCCCTAAACCCTAAACCCTAAACCAAAAACCCTAAACCCTAAACCCTAAACTCTATACCCTAAACCCCAAACCCGAAACGCCAAGGTAGTTGATCAGAATACCTTTCCACAAGATGTTACCCTAAGGTAGGTTCCTTTTTGGTAACGAGTCGCCTTTGAAGGGGTCCTTTTCTCGAAGTTGCTTCCTTTTCTGCAAGGACCTTAGAGCAACTTCACATAGCCCTTTTGCTAGCCGGACACAACCCCGGCTTGGGGTTTAGGGTTTAGGGTTTAGGGTTTAGGACTTAGGGTGTGGGGTTTAGGGTTTAGGGTTTAGGTTTTGCGTTTCGGGTTTAGGGTTTAGGGTTTCGGGCTAGGGTTTAGGGCTAGGGTTTAGGGTTTAGGGCTTAGGGCTTAGGGCTTAAGGTATAGGGGTAGTCTTCGGACCTCTCTGCAGCGGCTGTGGCTTCTACCGGCTCAGTGGCAGGCGTGTCCTGGCAGAAGGTTTTGCTGGCGTGGAGGCTTAGGGCATAGGGTTCGGGGCTGTAAGGGTTTAAAGGCTTAGGGTTTAGGGTTTAGGGCTTCAAGGGTTTAAGGGCTTGGGGCTTAGGGCTTGGGGCTTGAAGGGTTTCAAGGCTTAGGGTGCGGAGCGGCAAAGGTGTAATCTACTTGCATACGCTTCTCAACTCGATTCACACGGCATGGCCTACGACCCTAAGCCACCCTAAGAGATGGATCTGGCCCGGCTGTAGAAATCAATGCCTGAAATGACCCTATAACTTACTGGTTCCTCGTAGGGACTGGTTCGAGGGATACTTTGGCCTTTAAGGTTCGGGGCTTAGGGTGCTTAGGGTTTGGAGTGCTTGGGGTTAGGCGGTCAGTCGTTAAGGGTTGTGGGCTTTAAGTACGGGTTTAGGCTTTGGTTGAGGACCTCCGTGCTCTCTTAGGGGTTTAGGGGAAAGGGTCCGACATGGGGTTTAAGGCCCTGCAGACCTTAGGGTTTAGGGTTTAGGGTTTAGGGTTTAGGGTTTAGGGTTTAGGGTTTAGGTTTAGGGTTTAGGGTCTAAACCCTCTCAACCCCATAAACCCTCTAAATCCTATAAACCCGAAAAACCCTCTCGACCTTGAACCCAGAACCCGAAGGCTCCCTAGGCTTCCCTAAGGTTCCCTAGGTACCCTAACCCTAAACCCTCAACCCTTAAGGACCCTGTAAGCTCATCTTCGCGGAGGTCCTGTGACGGCGCTCCTGCAACAGGAAGTATCACAAGAATGCTAAATCTGGGGAGCTCAGGGTTAGGGAAAGCAAGTGCAGACTTCCAATGGGTTGAGGGTGTATAGGGCTAGGGTTACCCCAAATCCCCAACCCCCACCAAAACCCTTACCTCTCCTGCTTTCCCACCCTAAACCCTAAACCCTAAACCCTAAACCCTAAACCCTAAACCCTAAACCCCTAAACCCCTAAAACCCCTAAACCCACAGTCTCATATCTACCGCCTTTTGGACCTGCTGGCGGGTAGTCCGAGTGTCTGGTTCTTGGTCGGGAAATCGGTACCATTACGCCGATACCTTGTAAAATTTGAGGGTCTCTAAGAAAGGGGGCTTAGTCTACTATTTGCTCCAGAACCCCCGAAAAACTAGAAGATAACAATCCCTAGATTGCCCTTACAAGGAAGAACAGCTTTTGGTTTTTGTTTTTTTGGGGGAGTTCTTAAGCAATGTGTAGTGATTAGTTATTCTCTCATCCCCTACTAAGAAACAGTAAGTTTGTAGACATGCCTTCAGTCGGCTCCACACTCACTTCTGCAGCACTGGAGTCGCTTGAGCTAACACTCCAAGGGTTGTAATGGGTTAAGGGCTTGACGGTTTAGGGTTTGGGGTTTGGGGTACTCAACTCACCCGGCAGGAGGCGGATGTGAGGTTTGCTGACGGCCATATCTCACCGAATGCACCGGATCTCTTCTGACCTCCGAAGTTAAGCGGTGGAGAGCCCGCCTAGTACTGGCCCGGGGGGACCGGCTGGGAAGCGCTTAGGGTGCTGTCAGCAGAATCTATTTTGCTGGTCGAAGTACCAAGCTTCTCACTTGTGTAGTGTGTATATATATATATATATTATATACTGACCGAAGACGGTTGTTCGAGGGCCCTATCTCTCTTAGGGTTTCGGGTTTCGGGTTTAGGGTTAGCATTAGTAGGTCTTTTTTTGGCTTAAGGCAGGGGGGGGGGGGGGGGGTGTTTGGAGTTTCGGGTTCCGCGTGTCGGGTTTGGAGTCCGGCGTTCAGGGTTGGTGTTCAGGGTTACTAGGGCTAGCCTGTGAGAGTGGGGGGGGGGGGGAGGTTTAGAGTTGAGGGTTTCGTTCGGGCTGAACGATTCGGGGCTTTGTGCTTAACCTAAACCCTAAACCCGACACCCTGAATCCTATAAACCATAAACCCTAAACCCTAAACCCTAAACCCTAAGAAGCCCTTGGCCTGCCCGCTTGTTTCTGGCAGCAGTGAGGTTCTCCTCGGGCGCTGCCTGATGGACAAAGGATGGAGCTGTGGGGGTTTAGGGTGTAGGGTTTAGGGTTCAGGGTTTGGGGTTTAGGGTTTAGGGTTTAGGTTTTAGGGTTGAGGGTTGAGGGTTGAGGATTGAGGGTTTAGCGTTTGGGGCTTCGGGTTTAGGGCTGTACATGTAGGCTTTGGGACTCAGGTGCTTCGAGGCCCCGTCAGCCATTCAAGCCCGCGAAGCTGTAAAGCTTGGATGACTTTAGGCCTCCTCGGTGCCTAAACAATGATACCCAAACACCTAGTCGAAGGTTCATGGTACTTCTTAACCAATTCTAACTGTACGTAGAACCCACATTGTAACCTTAATTGGGGCACTGAATGGGGCGCATAGCTTATGACGCATGAAGATCTTCGCCAGCTGGGACCTGAACACCAAGCTCGTCGTCCCGACCGACTGAAGGATCAAGTCGTCCTGGCCATCTCCTCGATGAAGCCCTCGTGGTGGTGCCGGAGCCACGCCCTCTGGTTCAACGCAGGCTGCCACACACTGAAAACGTGGCCTGCATCCGATACGAATCCAAATCTCACTACTTGCTGTTCGAACTCAAAACCAAAAATTCTTGAAACCGAGTGTGGGCTCTTCCACTTATCAAGTGGGTTCTTTGTACCAGTAAACAATTGGCTAACAAGTACCCTGGACCTCCAAGTCGAACCAAGGGATCGACACACGCGTGCCCCTCGGGTCCCTGGGACTCCTACCCCCCTGGGCTCCTCGGAGGGGCTTGAGGTTTGGGGTGCATTGGGGAGGGTTTAGGGTTTAGGGTTTAGGGTTTAGGGTTTAGGGTTTAGGGTTTAGGGTTTAGGCTCTTGGGGTTTAGGGTTTAGGCTCTTGGGGTTTAGGGTTTAGGGTTTGCAGTGACATGGCGCGGAAGCTGCGAAGCTTGGGACGCAGAGCAGCCTCGAAAACCTCGTGACACGCGAATGGCATCTTAGGCCCGGTCCCTCTCTCTCTCTCTCGATAGCGCTGAGCCAGTCAAAGGTCTGACTACTCGTCTGTTTTCAGCTGGGGTCAAGCAGAAAACGTCTATGTTCAGGCCAGCAAAAAATCGGTTTCTGAGGAGGAGGGGGTGGGTTCCAAAAAGCCCGAAAACAATCTCTGCAACCCGACGACGCCGGGGCCCGGGACCCCCTGGCCTGGGGCCCATGGGTCACCAAAGCTCAACTTTGGGGTTTAGGGTTTAGGGCTTAGGGTTTAGGGTTTAGGGTTTAGGGTTCTCAACTTTGGGGTTAGGGTAAGCTTGTTAAAAGCACCCACCCAAGGAGTGGGAGGCAAAGGGCCTTAAGTTTAGGAAGGGTCCCCAAACCCAAGTAAATCCAAGGTTGCAACCTAAGAAGCCCCCAAAACCCTAAATCCCAAAACCCCAAGACCCTAAAACCGTAAAACCTAAAACCCAACCCTAAACCCTAAACGCTAAACCCAACCCAAGGCCCCTAAACCCTCCCACTGCCTTCGGAGGGGGCTTCACCGGCGCCTGAGGTGTTGGGGTTGAGATCTTAGGATTTAGGGTTTAGGGTTTAGGGTGTGGGGTTTCGGGCTTTAGGAGTTATGGGCGTGGGGTTTGGGTTTTTTTAGGGGGATGGGCTGGGGGCTCATGGTTCCCTAAACCCACAACCCCCGAAAGCGCCTGCTTTTCTGTGGTCATTGGGAATGTTCCTTCTTAGGGAATCCCTATATGACAAGGAATATTCCGGAATTGAAAGGATCCTGAACTAAGGGATACTTGGAGGTTCATGGGTACTTGTTAACCCCATTGTAAGTATACTTATCACCTACTTAGGGGACTTAGGGGGGGCTTATGAGTACAGTTATGATTGGGCTATAAGTACCCTGAACCCTAAACCCTAAACCCTGCAAGTACAGGGGTCTCTGGGTAGACAACAACAGGTGCTCCCGTCCAGCGAGGACAACCTAGACCACGGCAGGGCCGGTGCAGAATCTTCAGATTCTCATCATCTGGAGTCGCTAAACCCTAAACCCTAAACCCTAAACCCTAGACCCTAGACCCTAAACCCTGAGAGTTTACAGTTTCTTAGGGCTCGTTACCAGGGTGTCGTGGTCACTATTGCTCATGAGGTCGAAGGTCCCCGCCGTGAGGGAGCCTGATGGGCCCTTCTCCGCATACACTGCCTTGATCGTGTCCGACATGCGGGTTTAGGGTTTAGGGTTTAAGGTTAATTCGGGTTTAGGTTTAGGGCTCAGGGTTTAGGGTGCCCCAATGAGAAGCAAGTTCAGCAGGCGATCAATCCAGGAAGAGCCAACCGCCCTGCTGAATCATGCCCGGGAAATTTTCTCAACCCTTGCTCCTGGATCTGCTCCCACAGCACAACATTTACGAGCAGGAGGGGGACGGGGGCGGGGGGGGGGGCAGGAGGGGTGCGATGGGACCCCAAACCCCAAAAACCCAAAAAACCCTAAACCCTAAACCCTTGTGAAGGGTGCGACCCTGGCCTGTGTAGAAATGGAGGGTCGAGGATTCATTTAAGGCGTCTAGGGTGTGGAGGCTCTCTGGTTCCGACAGCGGACGCGGCCTCTCCAGGTGCAGTGTCCCAGACCCTAAACCCTAAACCCTAAACCCTCAACCCTAAACCCGAAACCCTAAACCCCAAACCCTAAACCCTAAACCCCAAACCCTAAACCCCAAACCCCAAACCCTAAACCCTAACCCCCAACCCTAAACCCTAAACCCTAAAACATAAACCCTAAACCCTAAACCCTGAACCCTAAACCCTAAACCCCCCCAACTGCCGCCCAAGCCGCCGTCTTGGCGGCCGTCGGGGGCGCGGTCGCTTTCTTCGCGAGCTGGAGCTGCCACGAAGGAGGCTCAAGCTGGGGTTTAGGATGATAGGGTTTAGGGTTTAGGGTTTAGGGTTTAGGGTTTAGGGTTTAGGGTTTAGGGTTTAGGGATTAGGGTTTAGGGTTTAGGTTCAAGGCCAAACCCTAAACCCTAAACCCTCAACCCTAAGACCTCAACCCTAAAGCCCCAAACACGACTAACCCTAAGCAGTCCGACAGGCAAACCTCGACGAAGCCTAAAACGAACTGTACAAACCCTAAGCAGTGACGTGGAAGGCACAAAAGCCCAACCTGACTCTTAAGCCCTAACTTCAGGCAACGGAGCGCGATTCGCATCTCTCAGCTTGTCCCCCTGAAGGCTTCTGAAAACCCCAAACCCCTGAACCCAAGGCGTCGGATGTAGCCCGGGTTGATGGTTTAGGGTTTAGGGTTTAGGGCTAGCCTTCAATGCACCGGCAAAAAGCCTGAGCTTCTCACGACCGTGGTTAGGCTTAACCACCAAACAAACATCTTGAATTGATTCCAGATGACGACCGACCCTAAGCCCTCAGGGTTTTTGGGCCTTGTGTGTAGGGGTCAAAAAACCCCTAAAAGCCCCAAAAAAGCCCTCAAGCCCTGAAGCCCAAAAGGGTCATGGGTTGGGATGTTCCCCCTTCTACTAACAGTCCTTAACAGGGAGTATAGTACCCCCTACTATAATCCCTACTAAGGACTGCTAGTATTAGGGGGAACATCCCACCCTAAACCCTAAACCCTAAACCCTAAACCCTAAGGGACTGCCAGTCTCCGGGGGAACATCCCAGGTCATGGGCCCTCCAGCCCGAATCCCGAGAAGCTCGACGCCGAGACCGTCCAAGAGCCATTGTCCTTGGCAAGCAACTCCACCTCGCAGTTCAGGGGCTTTTAGGGTTCTAGGTTTGGGTTTAGGGTCTAGGGTTTAGGGTTTAGGGTTTTAGGGTTTTAGGGTGTTAGGGTTTTAGGGTTTAGGGTTTAGAGTTTAGGGTTTAGGGTTTAGGGTTTTAGGGCTTTAGGGTCTTAGGTGTTTTAGGGTTTTAGGGTTTAGGGTTTTGCGGCTTTAGGGTCTTAGGGGTTTTAGGGTTTGAGGGTTTTTTAGGGTTTTAGGGTTTTAGGGTGTTAGGGTTTTAGGGTTTTAGGGTTTGAGGGTTTGAGGGTTTTAGGGTTTGAGGGTTTGAGGGTTTGAGGGTTTTAGGGTTCTAGGGTTTTAGGGTTTGAGGGCTTCAGGGTTCTAGGGTTTTAGGGTTTTAGGGTTTTAGGCTTCTAGGGTTTTAGGGTTTCAGGGTTTCAGGGTTTCAGGGTTTTAGGGTTTTAGGGTTTTAGGGTTCTAGGGTTCTAGGGTTCTAGGGTTTGAGGGTTCTAGGGTTTTGGGGTTCTAGGGTTTCCGGGCTTTAGGGTTTTAGGGTACTCCACCTCGCAGTTCAGGGCTCAGGGTTCAGGGTTCAGGGTTTAGGGTTTCGGGTTTAGGGTTTGGGGTTTGGGGTTTGGGGTTTAAGGTTTGGGGTTTGGGGTTTAAGGTTTAGGGGTTTGGGGGTTTAGGGTTCAAGGGTTTTAGGGTTTAGGGTTTAGGGTTGAGGGTTTAGGGCTTAGGGTTTAGGGTTTTAGGGCTTTAGGGTCTTAGGGGTTTTAGGGTTTGAGGGTGTTTAGGGTGTTAGGGTTTTAGGGTTTTTAGGGCGTTAGGGGTTTAGGGTTTTAGGGTTTGAGGGTTTGAGGGTTTTAGGGTTTGAGGGTTTGAGGGTTTTAGGGTTCTAGGGTTTTAGGGTTTGAGGGCTTTAGGGTTCTAGGGTTTTACGGTTTTAGGGTTTTAGCTTCTAGGGTTTTAGGGTTTCAGGGTTCAGGGTTTTAGGGTTTTAGGGTTTGAGGGTTTTAGGGTTCTAGGGTTTTGGGGTTTGAGGGTTCTAGGGTTTTCGGGTTTTAGGGTTTTGGGGTTCTAGGGTTTCCGGGCTTTAGGGTTTTAGGGTACTCCACCTCGCAGTTCAGGGCTCAGGGTTCAGGGTTCAGGGTTTAGGGTTTCGGGTTTAGGGTTTGGGGTTTGGGGTTTGGGGTTTAAGGTTTGGGGTTTGGGGTTTAAGGTTTAGGGGTTTGGGGGTTTAGGGTTCAAGGGTTTTAGGGTTTAGGGTCTCGGGTTTGGTTTTGGGGCTACAGTTTGCAAAGCTTGTAGGGTCACACCCCTAAGCCTTACAAGAAGGCGCAGCTAAGGTAGCATAACCCTGAAACATAGGAAACAAGGGGAACACAGGAGCCCCTGACAATCCCTGTATTCTCTGCTCTCTCTTGCCTGCATTGTGGCACCAGGCCAAGTGGCGAGCTTTTAGCTACCATGTTACGAAACCCAAGCACCACAAAGGCTTGGAATCTAAGCTTGCAGCAAATACATGTCGGGCAAACACCCATTCTACTTGACTCTAAACCCTAAACCTAAACTCTACCCTCCAAACCCTCCAAACCCTCCAAACCCTCCAAACCCTCTAAACCCTCTAAGCCCTCTAAACCCTCTGGACCTATAAACCCTAACCGGCACTTTCGCAACTGCCACAACCTATACTGGCTGTACCCATGCGGAAATGGCCTGCCGTGTTCCGCCGCTTGTTTCGAGCCTTCTTCGGTCTCTGTGATGTTCACCGTTGCCCCCTCCCCCCCTCCGCCTCCCCACCCATCCATCCACCCACACCCTTGCACGAATTTCGGCCTTCTGCGTCGTGCAACACGGCCTCGATGCGCAGGCAAAGGGACGACAGCTCCGTTGTGTCGCTGTCAACGGCAGCATCGGGGCGCCCTGCGATAGTGCCTCGAAATGCCCTGGCGCTATGCGCAGGGATCCTATGGAAAAGCACCTCGTCTAAATCAAGCGTGCAGGACGCAGCAGGCACAAGACGCTAGCTGGAGAAGTCACCCAACTCACTACTCAAGACACTCAACCCGCTCTGATCCATTTCCCTAAAGTCTTCCGCTAATATCACGGTAACCCTATACCCTAAACCCTAAACGAGGAACGACAAGCACCCACCACACAGGTCACGCCTTCCCCGGCCACTTTTGAAGGAAGCCGAGGACGTCGTTCTCTCCAGCCTGCATACTTAGGGTTTACGATTAGGGTGTAGGGGCTTAGGGTTTAGGGTTTGGGGTTTCAATGGTTGGGGAATATTCAGGTGTTTGATCGTAACCCTAAACCGTCTACCCAGATCCTACACCCCGTGAAGGCTAATCCCAAAACCCTGAAGTCACGATGCCCAGCTACGGGTCACAAGCATTGAGCAGCACCAGCGTGCGTAGGACCAAGTCCTGCACCCGCCTCAACAAGAATCCCTAAACTCTGAGCCCTGGGCCCGAAACCCCAAACCCTAAACCCTAGCCCTAAACCCTAGCCCTAAACCCTAAACCTGCCTAATCCGCTAAGAGGCTCATGCCTGGCAGGCCTTAGAGCACACGCAGCGCGAGACCGAACAGGCTTCAGGGCTTACAGGGTTTGCAGGGTGTGCACGCCGAAGCTGGATAGATGTAGACCTTCGCGCTAGCATCCCGGCAGCCGCGGGTTAGGGGTTTAGGGTTTAGGGCTTAGGGTTTAGGGTTTAGGGTTTTACGGTTTAGGCGGGAGGGGGGTGGGGGGATAGGTATAAGCAAGCAAACAAGATGCAGCCAAGCAGCAATAAATCCTACAGTTTAACCGAAAGCTACTACGTCAAGTCGGGATTTGGATAGAATTTGTTATAGGGAATAGAGTGTCCAGCCCTACTAAGCCCTAGCTGGGGAGACACACCTTCGGTCTGGCTCACGCCAGGTAGGATTGGAGCTCTTGGTATCCACAAAAGGGTACTTGAAAGCAATCAGTACTAGTACTTTCGGGCCCGCTAACAAGGGCCCCACAGTTGTCCCATGTTGGTCACAGGTCCATATTTTGGTTGGGGTATCCAAGATAACGCATCACAAATAAGATGCCTCACCACTTCCAAGAAAAAGAACAACGCCCACACTGTTGCACTCGCCCAAAGACCCTAAACCCCAAACCACCAAAACCTTGGACTCTACACCAGCAAGCCAAAGCCTTGAACAGTAGCAACACCCTGGCCTGCTTCACATTGAAGGGAACTTTCCAAAGCTCCTGGGGGTGGGGCGGGGGGGGAGGCATGGTGCAGAAGGTTGGGTTAGAGGTGCAAGGCACAGGCCCAGGAAAAAGGCCAGTGCAAACGGGACGCCAAAACCTAAACCCCTAAACCCTTACACCCCTAAACCCCTAAACCCCTAAAACCCCTAAAACCCTAAACCCCTAAACCCCTGAACCCCTAAACCCCTAAACCCCCAAACCCTCAAACCCCCTAAAGCCTAAACCCCTAAATCCCCTAAGTCCTAAACCCCCAAACCCGCAAACCCCCAAACCTCTTAAAGCCAAACCCGCAAGACCCCAAACCCTCCAAACCCTCTAAACCCTCTAAACCCTCTAAGCCCTCTAAACCCTCTAAACCCCTAAACCCCAGCAACTCCACCATCGAGTCCACGACTCACTGCGACAGCTGTTTGCAACTCCTGCACCTTAAAACTCTGAAACTAAAACTCTAAAATCCTAAACCTTAAAACCCTAAACCTCCGAATCCTTGTACACAACTCTCAAACCTCAAAGCCCTGAAGCCCTACACCCTAAAATGTATACAACTCTCAAACCTCAAAACCCAACCCCTAAAACCCTACCCTAAACCCTTCAACCCTGAAACTCAATCGGCCTTAAACTCGTGCTCGAGCTCCGCAAGGGGAAGGGCCTGGGGAGGAGTCCGGAGGTTCGCGCGGGAAAGACACATAAGGGTTTGGGGTTTAGGGTTGCGGGAGTTTAGGGTTTCGGGAGGTTGGGGTTTAGGGTTTAGGCGTGAAAGCTTCAATTAGGGCTTAGGGTTTGCGGAGTTTTAACGTCTAAACCCTAAACCCTAAAACTTAAATCCTAAACCCTAGGGAGGTAAGGGTGTCCAGGAGATTTAGAGACTTTTTGACCACTTGAGGAGGTTTAGAATTTAGGAGGTTGGGTGTGGTCAGGGGTTGGCGGGTCAGGTTTGGAAGTTTAGGGTTTGGGGTTGAGGGTTTAGGGTTCAGGGTTCAGGGTTTAGGGTTTAGGGTTTAGGGCCTGGGGCTTGGGGCTTGAGGGTTAACTCAGGCCTGCGTTCCATAGCTAAGGGGACCACGAGGAGCTCGTGGGAGGTCCAAAGTTTGGGGGGCCTTAGGGCCTTCGGGGCTTTCGGGGTTTTCCATTATAGAATTGTAGAGTTTTATGGCTAAGGTTGGAACCACGGGCATTTGGTATGGCCCCTTACCAATCTTTCGAGGGATCCGAATTCTGGGCCCTTATGATCCATAGTGTATATAAGGGTTCTATGACAAGAGGCGAGATTAAGGGCCCGTACTTGGGACCCCCGACTCTGAGTCTTCGTCTTTGCTTGGCTGCACTCAGGAGGGTAGCTAAAAATTAAAATTTTAGCTGCCTTATTAAGAAACCCAAAAAACCCAAAAAGGCCAAGGATCTAAAGTTACAGTAAAGCACCACAAAGTTAAGTTTCCAGAGTTTATGGCTGAGGGCTTTAGGCCCTTTTGGTTTGCCGGGTTTTGGTGTTGAAGAGTAGAGGGTTGAGGGGTTGAAGGGTCCAGGGGTTCAAGGGCTTCAGTTTTTTAACCCTACACCCTAAACCCTAAACCGCGGATAACAGGGGCCCAGACTCCCTTGTTGCTCTTGGCACGGTTTTGCAAGACGCGGACCACGCCCTGGCAAGTTGGCCCAAGGGGGGGGTTTGGGGTGTATAGGGTTTAGTGTGTAGGGTTTAGGGTGTAGGGTCTATATAGGGTTTAGGGTTCAGTGTTTAGGGTCTGGGGTTTCGGGTTTGAGGTTTAAGTTTTGGGGTTTGGAGTGGGGGTTTGGGGTGTTTGGGGCGTTTGGGGCTTGGCGTCCTTAAAGCCTAAACCCTGTAGCCCTAAGCCCGATGGCCTGTGGCCCCCCCCCCCCCACCCACCCCCAAAACAACAAGAAAAACTAAACAACACAATAAACAAACACGACAAACCTTCAAGCCCCCTTCAACACCGTAAACCATAAACCCTAAACCCCAAACCCCCCTTTTAAAGCCTGAAATCCTATCGACGATGAAGCCCGTGCAAACGCCCCGAGTCATGCACAAGTAATTTTCAAAGCAGGGTTTAGGGTTTAGGGTTTAGGGTTTCGGGTTTCGGGTTTTTTTTTTCGGGTTTAGGCTGGCATCCACGGCTAGGCTGCAAAGGTATCTTGATTGGGGTCATAGCTACCCATGCACCAAGGGCAATCAGCAACCCCTCTGAACCCCGGTTTCCAAGGCTGGACAACTGCGAACTCTGAGGTTGTTAGGGTTCAGGCCTTAGGGCATTTTAGGCTCCGCTTTGGGTGCCTGGATCAGCATTTTCGCCAGTGTCTCTACCTCCGCATCGTTCCTGCAGTCGTGCAAAGGTGCAGGCTGCAGGGTTCAGGGTTGAGGGGTTCCCTAAACCCTAAACCCTAATCCCTAAACCCTAAACCCTAAACCCGAAACCCAGCTGACCCCTAGACCCTAAATGCTGTTGACTCCTCAGTCCGAATCCAAACGGCTTCGGCGTCGGTTCTGTTGGTTTAGGATTCTGGTTGCCCGTTCAAAAGAAACAAGATAGCCCCCCCAGTAGTAAGTATATCTCGAAGCCAGGACGTCACACCTCTTTTCTTTCATCAACAGGAGCCTTCTGGGGTTTCTGTTTAGAGTTTAGACCCCTAGCTGGCTGAGTTTTCTTAGGGGGTAGAGGGTTAACCTGTAGGCCTGTTTAAGGAGGCCTTAGCACCCAAAACGGTGAAAGGCTTCCCACATCAGCAGCTAGACCGTGCCCAAGAGCTCGAGCCCTACTTGCGTCGGAAACCTTAAACCCTGAACTCTGAAACCAAAAACCTTCCCAAGGAGGCCATCTTGTTGTTTGTGTTGGGGGTGGGTGGGGGGGTGGGGTCCTAGAAGAAGGATCATGGATCATTGTATCTTTGGGGCATAATAAGGGGAGCCCGAATTCAACGAACAACCCCTACTTGCAGCTGCCAAGGAAACGATAAGGCCCCCCAGAAGAAGCCCTGTGGATCAGATTCCTCCATGAGCCTTGAGGGTTAGGGGTTCAATCAAACCCTAACACCCTACATGTGGAAGCCTGAAGCCGATAATATACTGAGATGAGCAAAAGCATAGAATGACACTATCATGTGGCATGATTCACAAAAGGCCTGAACCCTAAACTGGCAATTTTAAGACCCAGCAGTTTGCCTGGCCCTTGACCCTGAACCCTAAACCCAACAGAATGAGTAACCCGATAGTTGACACCAGAGACTCTTCACCCTGAACCAAGAGCCGAGGCCTCAAGCCTGGCACGGGAGGGAATCCTACGATATGTATATGTATGTATATATATATATACATATACATATATATACTTATACATATACATATACATATATACATATACACATATATATATACATATACATATACATACAAACGTATATATACATATGCATATATACATGGGTAGTTCTAAAAAATTGAGGTCCCTTTTGGGTCCCCTATACCATACGGCACCTCATCACAAGGACCCCAACGAAGGGAGCATAGTTTAGGGAACTACACATACATATATATATATATATCTGCAAATATAAATATTCCGAAGGTTGAGGCTTTTCGGATCTAGGGTTTGAGGCTTAGGGCTTGTTTCTTGGGTTCACAATCCCTGCACCCCCCTTAGAACCATCAACATCATCCGACATACTCCCTGGCACATACAAAAGCCCAACAACTCGCAGCTCCTAAGGAGGACTGCGGACCCTTAATCCTAAATCCGACACCCCAATCTTACACGCAACACTCTAAAATCCTAAACCCTAAACTCCTAAAACCCTAAACTCATAAAACCCTGAACTCCTAAACCCGACGCCTGCTACCGTAGATGCCTCGGCTTCTTGTTCTCCGTGTTCGATTCGCCCTCGGCGGGTCGCTTGCCCTGCAAAGCGGGGGGGGGGGGGGGGGGGGAGGTGTGGTGGTGTAGAGTTTAGGGTTTAGGGTTGAGGGTTTAAGGGTTTAAGGGTTTAGGATTCAAGGGTTTAGGGTTTAAGGATTTAGGGGTTCTGGGTTTTAGGATCAGGGATTTAGCGCCTTTAGGGTTGTAAGGTGTGAGGATTTAGGTTTAGGCTCAAGGTTTAGCGTGTTCAAGTTTAGGCATTTAGGGCTTAGGGTGCCTGAACCCTAAACCCTAAACCCTAAACTCTAAACCCTAAACCCTAAACCCTAAACCCTAAACCTTTGGGTGAAGGCTTTAGGTGTTGGGGTTTGGGGACAAGGGTTTATAGGGTTTAGGGTAAGTTGGTAGGGAAACCTCCTAAATTCTGAAGCCCTAAAACGCTAAGTCCTACACCCTGACTACCCTAAACCCTAAACCCTAAACCCGGCTCAGGGATTGAGAGTTTCGGGCCGAGCTTAGTTCTTTCTGGGAATTCTAGCCCCGAAGCCTAAACCCTCAGCCCTATCCGTGGGAAACAACAAAATCTCCAGCAGCCCTCCGAAGCCCTAAACCCAAGAAAGTTTAGGGTTTAGGGTTTAGGGTTTAGGGTTTCGGGTTTAGGGTTTCGGGTTTACGGTTTAGGGTAAACTCCCAATAACGAGCAAAACCAAGAATGGCCCAAAGTTCCAACCCTGACATCTCCCGCCTCAGCAGGGCCTGGCGCGGGTGCGGCCTTCACTGGGGGCGGCGCCTTTTGTTGCGCAGGGTCTAGGGAGTCTGAAGGGCTTAGGGATCAGATTTTCAGGTTTCGGGCTTAGGGCTGAAGACTCGAATCGAAGGTTCATGGTACTTGTGAACCAATGATAACTGCACTCATAGCCCCAAGTCATATCCATATTAGGCCCCTTAAGGGGCTTAGAAGTGAGTTATAGGTACAGGTATAAAAAGGTTAATTAGCACCCTGAACCTCCAAGTAGGGTCTGAAGGGCTTAACGTTCTCCCCCTAAACCCTAAACCCTAAACCCTAAATCCTCAATCCTCAACCCTAAACCCTAAATCCTAAACCCTAAACCCTAAACCCTAAACCCTGAGCCCTTATCGGGTCTAGGGTGTCGTTTAGTTTCTGCAGCTGCGATGCTGAGTTGAGGGGTGTGGACAATGGCGATCTTGTTGCGTCATTGCAACTTCCCCGACTGATGCTGAGTTGGCTGCTAAGGCACGGGCGCCCTTCCCTAAGCCCTAAGCTCTGAACCCTTAAGCCCGTATCCTCGACCCTAAACCTAGACTCTGAACCCTAGCGCTGGACGGCTCCTGGGTTGGTTTTGGTATACGTACCTCAGGTGAGGCGCGAGCCGCGTTACCCGAAGCCCCATCCTCGCTATTGCTTCATTGCTTCGGGTTGGGGTCTAGGGGTTTAGGGGTTTAGGGGTTTAGGGGTTTAGGGGTTTAGGGGTTTAGGGGTTTAGGGGTTTAGGGGTTTAGGGGTTTAGGGGTTTAGGGGTTTAGGGGTTTAGGGGTTTAGGTGTTTAGGGGTTTAGGGGTTTAGGGGTTTAGGGGTTTAGGGGTTTAGGGGTTTAGGGGTTTAGGGGTTTAGGGGTTTAGGGGTTTAGGGGTTTAGGGGTTTAGGGGTTTAGGGGTTTAGGGGTTTAGGGTTTGGGGTTTAGGGTTTAGGGTTTAGGGTTTAGGGTTTAGGGCTAGGGTTTAGGGCTAGGGTTTAGGGTTTAGGGTGTGTAGTGTTCAGCTGAACCCGGGAGTCGGCCTTGGCTTTGGAGGAGCTCATGCCGGCAGCCTGCGAAGTCGGGGAGGGGATCTCGGCACTTACCGGAAGGTGCCTGGAGAGTTGAGGATTTAGGGTTTAGGGTTTAGGGTTTAGGGATTTAGGGTTTGGTGTTTAGGGTTTACGGTTTAGGGTTGGGGATTTAGGGTTTAGTGTTTAGGGTTTAGGGCTTAGGGTTGGGGATTTAGGGTTTAGTGTTTAGGGTTTACAGTTTGGGTTGGGAATTTAGGGTTTAAGATTTAAGGTTTAGGGGTAAGGGTTTTTTCTGGATGCGCGTGGGTGCCCAGAGGTGAGGCTCGTGGTCGGGTGGCTGGAGCTCACCACATTTTGGAGCCTCCCAGTCACTGATAGGGCCCTAAACAACTACTTGCTTAAGAACCCCCAAAAAATAGAAAAACATATCCTTCCCTATTAAGGGTAATACACTGATTAATATAATTTATTCTTTTGGGGTTCTTAAGCAAATAGTAGTAAACCCTGAACCCCTCCAACTCCCAAACTGCGGCCCGCGAATGAAATCAAAGTGTTGCTTTCAGGGGCTTCCAGCACGACTTCGCATCCGAACAAAGAGTTGCAAGGGTCCCTGCTGCCTCAATGTTCGGAGCCCTTGTCGACTCTCTTATTTCTATTTGCTTAGAAACTGCCCCCAAAAAGAAGAGAATAATAATCCTAAAACGTCCTTATAAGGAAGAACGTGATTTGTTTTTGTGGTGGTTCTTAAGCAAATAGTAGCTTATACACGTCAAGGACCCATCACACCTCAGAACCCTCCAACCAAGATGGAATGACCTCTAGAGGGTTTTGGAATGATAGGTTTTGGGGTTGTAACTTGCAAGGGTTAGGGGCTTGGGTTTGGGGTTTGGGGGCCCCCCCCCCCCCCCCCAAAACCCTAAACCCTAAACCATAAACCCTAAACCCGAAACAACCCTAAACAACCCTAAACAACCCTAAACAACCCTAAACAACCCTAAACCACCCTAAACCACCCTAAACAACCCCAAACAACCCTAAACAACCCTAAACCCTAAACCCTAAACCCTAAACCCTAAACCCTAAACCCTAAACCCTAAACCCTAAACCCTCCCCTGCCCATCTCCCTGCCAATGCCACCTTTGAGGCATTCCGCGAGGCGATCTCGCGCCGGTACTTCTTGTCCTGGCAGCTTCTGAGGCTGAGAGGGGGGGGGGGGTTTAGGGTTTAGGGTTTAGGGTTTAGGGTTTAGGGTTCAGGGTTTAGGGTGTAGGGTGTAGGGTTTAGGGTTTAGGGTTTAGGGTTTCGGGTTTAAGGTTTAGGGTGTCGGGTTTAGGGTTTAGGGTTTAGGGTTTAAGGTTTAGGATTTTTGGGGCGCCAAGCCCTGAATCCCCAAGGCTTGCAAAAACCTGGGACCTAAACCCTAGCAAACACTCCAATCCGAAAGCTTTCGAAGCCCCGAATTAAGCCTCAAACCCCAGTTGGCCCGAAATTCCTTGCAGGTCCGGGCTCGGGCCCAGTGGGCCCAAAAATGCGCGTGATGTGATAGCGGTGGTTTTATTCACGACTTTGTGAGCCCAATAGCCAGAAATCCCGGGCCTCTATGTACATGGAGGAAGAAAAAGCGACGCACGACTCCACAAGGCATGCAGGTTCACTGCAAAGATATACAAAATCCCCCCCTAAACCCTAAACCCTACACCCTACACCCCAAATCCCAAACCCTAAACCCTAAACCCCAAAAGCCTAAACCCTAAACCCTAAACCCTAAACCCTAAACCCTATACCCTAAACCCTAAACCCTAAACCCTAAACCCTAAACCCAATCTTGAACCCGAAGATGCCCTCAACCCTTCGGCGCCCACCGTCCTCCTCAATGAGCCGCGCGCGATCGATATCTGTGCAGGGGCCACATGCAAGGGCTTAGGGCTTAGGGCTTAGGGTTTAGGGTTTAGGGTTTGGGGTTTAGGGTTTGGGGTTTGGGGTTTGGGGTTTAGGGTTCGGGGGCTCCTTCTGCGGGTCCCAGCTGTTGAAACCCTTAGCGTACAAACTGGGCTCTAAACCCTAAACCCTCAACCCTAAACCCCATACACCCCTAAACCTTAAACCCTAAGCCCTAAACCCTAACCCTGAACCCTAAACCCTACACCCTAAATCCTAAACCCTAAACCCTCCCTTCCCAATTACCGTGTGGCCGTGGGCTTAGGGCTCTACACCGCAAACCCCAAACCCTTTCAGGGCTTCTGAACCTCAGCCCAAGATGTCAAGAAGCGCAGCCTCAAGCCCCAAAGCCCTAAGCCTTAACTGGGCTCCTCAGGGTTTAGGGTTTGGGGTTTTAGGGTTACAGGGGTTTTGGGTTTAGGGATTAGGGCTTGGGGTTTAGGGTGGGTTTAGGGCTACCGGGAAGCCCTGCATCTAAAGCCCTAAAGCTGCTCGCAGCCTGCCGGCTGCGCGGCTTTCACGAAAGTGGTGCCCGAGTCCACGGAGAGGCTGACGATGTGCGGGATCCTCTCCAGCCAGGGTTTAGGGTTTGGGTTTAGGGCTTAGGGCTTAGGGCTTAGGGCTTAGGGCTTAGGGCTTAGGGCTTAGGGCTTAGGGCTTAGGGCTTAGGGCTTAGGGCCAAATGGGTCAGACGGGTCAAAACGCCAAATTCGTGCTGAACACTGGGGGGGCCAAACGGGTCAGACGGGTCAAAACGCCAAATTCGTGCTGAACAATGGGGGGGGCCAAACGGGTTGAACAATGGGGGGGCCAGACGGGTCAAAACGCCAAATTCGTGCTCGAACAATGGGGGGGCCAAACGGGTCAGACGGGTCAAAACCGTCAAACCCCTGAACCCTAGAGCCCAAACCCTCAACCCTAAACCCCTAAAACCCTGAATATACACCCCCGGACCCCTAAACCCAAAACCCTAAGCCCCAAAAAACCTCAAACCTAAACCTCTCAACCCTCAGCCCTGCATTCCCGAATCCCTAAACCCCTAAACCCTAATCCCCAAATCCTAAACGGTAAACCCCAAACCAAGACGGCAAGACAGGACCGACTCTCCCAAAACTAAACGCAGCACCTGGGCTCTGCGCGAACTGCGGAGGCGGACGTGGGGCCGGGTCTATATATATATATATATATATACATGGAGCTTGTGGCCTAGCGCCTAGGGTTTAGGGCTTTGGCTTTAGGGTTTGGGGTTTAGGGTTCAGGGTTTAGGTTTGTGTGGTTTAGGGGTTTACGGGTTTGCGGGGCTTGGGAGGGACAGACGTCTAGAAGGCTTACAGGGGTTATGGGGCTGAGGGTTGAGTTTCCCTTAGGCTTCATGAGGTCTGGCCTCTCGGGTTCGGGGGTTCTGCTCTGCAACAACAAAAGGAGGCCCCAGACCTACCCCAAGAGCCGGTCGATAGGAGAATGTTGGGTTGTAGCTTCCCTAAACCCTGAACCCGATAGACCCTAAAAAACCCTACACCCTAAACCCTGAGACCCTAAAGGGCCCTACACGCTAAACTCTAAACCCTGAACCCTAAACGCTAAACCCTAAACCCTGAAACCCGACACCCTAAGCCCTACACCCTAAAACCCTAAACCCTAAACCCTAAAACCCTACACCCTAAACCCTAGACCCTAAGCCCTAAACCCAAAATCCCTAAACCCTAAAACCCTAAAACCCTAAACCCTACACCCTAAAACCCCACACCCTGAGTCCTAAACCCTAAACCCTAAACCCTAAACCCTAAACCCTAAACCCTAAACCCTAAACCCTAAACCCTAAACCCTAAACCCTAAACCCTAAACCCCAGTCCTTCGGAGAGTCGCCCCCAGGCCCCCCTCCCCAACCACCAGGAAGCGCTCGATGTTGCACCTCGGGCTCGAGGGGTTGAGGGCTTAGGACTAGAAAGGAGTTTAGGGTTTAGGGTTTAGGGTTTAGGGTTTAGGGTTTAGGGGTGTAGGGTTTAGGGTTTAGGGGTGTAGAGTTTAGGGTTTAAGGGTGTAGAGTGTAGGGTTTAGGGTTTAGGGCGTAGGGTTTAGGGGTGTAGGGTGTAGGGTCTAGGGAACCTATGGTAACCGGGGAAAAAGGGGTTTCTCTGGGAGTCTAGGGTGATACGGTTTGCCGTCCAGCTCTCTTTGCTGTGCATATCGCACGCAGCGTGAGCCCGCATTCCCTGGCTTTACGGGGAAGAGTGGATCATCAGTCGATCGCTCCGTGTTGAACAGGAAGCGCATAGCTCCGACGTTCCGCTTGCTGTCAGAGGTGGATCCCGGAGGATAGTTCCACCATTCCGCTGGAAGAGCGGCTACCCTGTCGTGCTCGACTTAGTTCGAAGCTGCTGTTCAGCTGGAAGGAGAATACGTCTGACTCCCACCCTCCACCCTCAACCCTCAACCCTAAACCCTAAACCCTCAACCCTAAACCCTAAAACCTAAACCCTAGACCCTAAACCCTAAACCCTAAACCCACCGCCGTCTCGGCAGCAGATGGAGCAAAGCCAAGGATTGATCCGGTGCCATCTAAGGCATGCTAAGACCCCTGCATCCTGAACCCCTACACCCTAAACCCTAAACCCTGAAGCCTAAGCCACTTAGACCTTTTTAGCGCTCCCAACCTCCCCCCATGTTCCCCAAGACCCAACAGATCTGAATGGTGCAAGGCAAGCGGCTTGTGCCCGTGGTGCTTCAGGTAGTGGTCCTTCAAGTTTCCCAGCTCCAAGGGACCTCGTCACACATTAAAAACCAACACCCGAAACCAACCCCAAACTCTCTACGCTAAGCCTTAAACCCAAAAACCTATACCCTAAACCCTAAACCCTAAACCCGAAACCCGAAACCCAAACACCAAACCCTAAACCCCAAACCCTGAACCCCAAACCCCGAAACCCTCAACCCCAAACCCTAAACCTTTAACCCTCAACCCCAAACACCCAACCCTAAATTTAGACCCCAAGCTCCGAACCCCAAACCCTAAACCCAAACCATAAACACCAAAATCCTCAACCCCAAGCCCCAACCCTAAATCCCAAACCATTGACAATGGCAGGTTTGGGCTGTTTAGGTTTAGGAGTTTAGGGTTTTGGGGTCCGGGGTTGAGGGTGTAGGGCTTCGGGAGCTTGGGGTTGAGGAGTTTGGGGTTTAGGTTTTTCGGGCTTTTTAAGGCATGGGGTTATGTTTCAAAAACAAAAACTCTTCAGGTCACTAAGCGTAACCTGCCCCAAAGTCTGGGATCCAGAGCTTAGGCCTTTGAGTTCAGGGCTTGGGGGCTTAGTGTTTGGGGTTTATGGTTTGGGGTTGGGGTTTGGGGTTTAGGGTTTAGGGTTTAGGGTTTCTTTCTTACGACTGCTCGGTTTAGGGCTAGGGCTTGAGGTTGCTTAGTTTGGGGCTGAGGTGGGGGGGAGAGGCGCCACGCACTGCTTGGTCCAAAATAAAGAGGCCGACAGTGCCAGGATACGAAAAAAGACCCAAGAAAGGCTCCATGGCTGATGCCAAGTTCCCATATCAAGCCCTAAACCCTAAACACTCAACCCTCAACCCTACACCCTAAACCCTGAACCCTAAACCCTAAACCCTAAACCCTAAACCCTAAGCCTTACACCCTACAGCACCCTGCGATTCCGCGCGCCTGCTGCTGCAACGAGCGCAGTATGCATGTACCACAGGAACTCCTGCTTCGGTGAAGCTGATTTGCTGGTTTAGGGTTTAGGGTTTAGGGTTTAGGGTTTAGGGTTCAGGGTTCAGGGTTTAGGGTTTAGGGTTTAGGGTTTAGGGCAGGGTGGGAGTGGCCAGGTGGTTGTGGACTGTTTCTTAGCATTTAAGTGCCCCAGCAACAAGCTCCCAAACCCCGTGAAAACCCGTTCCCTCCGCCCCGGCGCTTGCCCTTCCCACTGCAGGATCCTTACTTGAACGTTCATGGTACTTATGAACCAATTAGAGCTGTACTTATAACCCAAACTGTAGCCATATAGGGCACTTAAGGGACTTACAAGTGGGTTGTAAGTACAGCATTGGTTAATAAGCACCATGAACCTCCAAAGCAAGGCATGGAAACAAGGCCTAGTGTGCGACTGCCTCCTGTCGCAGACATTCTACACGGATGATGAAGGATTGATGGCTTTGGGGTTTAGGGTTGAGGGTCCCTAAACCCGAAAACCCTAAACCCTAAACCCTAAGCCCTAAACCCTAAACCCTAAACCCTAAACCCGGCATTCCTAGAGTCTTCTCCTAGACTCCTAAATCTGCCAACCGATTCATCTATCGGTCTGTCAGTCTACCTCCCTCTCCGATTTGCCTGCAAACCCCAGAAACCTTGAACCCTAAACCCTAAACCCTAAACCCTAAACCCTAAACCCTAAACCCTAAACCCTAAACCCTAAACCCCAAACCCTAACCCCAGACGAGGAAGGCTCGTGGAGAACTCAGGTCCTCGATGTTCTTTGCCGGCTGGGACCCTGAAGCCATGGCGCGCTGAGTGCAGTCAATTTTCGCTTAACTTCG
This sequence comes from Symbiodinium natans, assembly GCA_905221605.1. Taxonomy (NCBI): domain Eukaryota; class Dinophyceae; order Suessiales; family Symbiodiniaceae; genus Symbiodinium; species Symbiodinium natans. The sequence continues at coordinate 22,575 of CAJNDS010002469.1, read as the reverse complement.
AGAACGTGGAGGACCTGCGCAGCGCAGGCCCCTCTGAGGCAGTGCAGAGTTGTGAGGCGTTCTGAAGTCGAAGCGAGTTAGATGCTTGCTCTTCGCCTCGACGCCGTTCACAGGTGGAGACGTAGCTGGTGAGGGTGTTTTGGGAGTCGTCCGGGGCAGCCTCCCGCAACCGCGTAGGTACTGCACCATAAAGGCGAAGCCCTAAACCATACCCTTCCAGGCCAAATTTAGCCAGCTGCTGTAAAAACCCTAGCGACCATGCCTGCGATCTTGGATGCTTCAGTTCTACAGGCACCCAGCTGCGAACCTCAACGGCACCGTGCATGCATGACCCTCAAACCTGAAGCCCTGTGAGGGACTTACATTCCTGTGCGAACGACTGGACTCCCCTTGGAACCGCTTTAGAAATGCGAACCCATGCACCAGGGGTCTGCAACCAAAAGCTGCAGCATCATTGAACGAAGGCTTCGCTTGGTGTGGTCCAAGGTATTCTGCCCCCTAAACCCCTAAGCCCGGCCCCGAGACTTGCTTGCATAGAGGGCCGCTTCATCTGATGAGAAGCAGAACTTTAGGGTTTAGGGTTTAGGGTTTAATTAGGGTTTAGGGTTTAGGGTTTAGGGTTTAGGGTTTAGGGTTTAGGGTTTAGGGTTTAGGGTTTAGGGTTTAGGGTTTAGGGTGGGGTTACAGGGACTGAGGACTTACCGAAACATCGTCGCGGCTGATTCGTCCAACAGCGCCGGGGCCGTGCACTTGGTCATCAACAACATCTACAGTATCCACTGAACCCTAAACCTTCTACATCCGCTGCACCCACTCAACTCTACAAAACCTATAAACCCGACAAAACCAAAGCCGGAAGCATCTGAAACCCCCCAAACAACGCCAAACTCCAAAGCCCCCCCCAAAGCCCTACACCTGCAACGGCTTAACGGCCCTGAGCCCTCAACTCTGAACCCAAACCCCGCAGAGTCGACGAGACACTATACACACAAGGTCCCTCTGTAGGGTTTTCAATGTCAGCACCTCAAGTCCAAGCACTCACTAGCGAAGCGCGCTACTCTGGCATCGAATATCCACTCACCCACGCCTTGGACCCCATAGCATTAAGAAATGATTTTCGTTTTGAATTACCCATAACCCAAAACCCAAAACCCTGGTTTTGAGCCCTAAACCCTAAATCCCCTGAAGTTCGAGGGTTTCTTCCCTAAGGGCCGGGGGGTGGAATTTGACGACTCCTTCGCGGGATGGCCGAAAAGTTGGCCGACGACTTGGGCAGGTTTATGCACATTAAACCTAAACCCTAAACCTAAACCCTAAACCCTAAACCCCAAACCCTAAACCCTAAACCCTAAACCCTAAACCCTAAACCCTAAACCCTAAACCCTAAACCCTGCTCTGGGTTTACGATGGTACCACAAACGGACCCTCTGGCAGAGACACTTACAAATTCGCAGCTGCCGGTGCGCGCACAAATCCAACAATTCCTTGGACTCTTCTTTAGCAACCTGGGGGCTCGGGGCGGCTTTTTGGGGACTTGGGGCTTCGGGCTTGGGGTTAGGGATTAGGGTTAAGGGTTTAGGGTTTAGGGTTTAGGGTTTAGGGTTTAGGGTTTAGAGATCTTCCCTGTACTGAGACAAACCTTCAAGCCCACCCTGCCCGCCGGGACTCTTTTACCTGTTTTGCAGCAAGGTGGACGAACGTCTAGATCACAGTCATTCTAGACAAACCAGTACGACAACAGAGGGAGGCGCACGCGTCCCCCTCGACCTCGACCTCCGGGCACACTGGCCAGGTCAAGTCGCACTAGAACCCTCCACCCCCCCCAGCCCTATTTTCGAGGGTTGTGGAGGGTGGGAAAGTCGAAAATGGGCTACGGTCGCACTACAGTACGACACCACACTAGCCCCAACCACAACTTGGAACAGATCACACAAAGCAACCCTACACTTTTGCCCCCGCGACACAGTGGCCCCTGAGAGCACGGTTGCTGCAGCATGACACTCAGCGTCAACGCAGGACCACGCAACACTCAACTAGACACGTCGACAGTACGCTCAGATCTCACTTAGATGCACGCGCGGGCACCTCGCGGGTTTAGGGTTTAGGGTGTGAGTCGCCTTCTCTGCGCTGCGGAAACTGAAGCTGAACATAACTGAGCCACCGCTTGAGGCGTCCGCGGCGGTCACGCCAATGCATCTGGCGGACAATCCGGACGTCTCTGAACTGTACAAAACCTGGGTTCCGGTTTAGGAACTCATGTATCAAGTTACCACAAGCAGGATCCAACTTCTTTCAAGTTCTTCTTTCAAGTTCATTGACAAAAGCCCAGATGATTCTGCCCAGCTCCGCCACCAGCGGATGGGCTGTGGGTTCACTGCCTCAGGGCCCTGGACGTTGTTCTCCTGGAGGCTCTTGCGAACCTACGCCGAAGCCTCAGTCCATGCCAGCTGACCATCAAGGGATGAGGGTGTAGGGCGACCCTGGGTGGGAGGTTTAGGGTGTAGGGCGTAGGGATGAGGGTCGAGGGTTTAAGGAAGGGTTTATAGTCTAGGGCTCTAATTTGGGAGGATGCCGGAACCAGAAATCAGAGCTGCAGTGGAGTGCTTGAACACTTGTGTCTATGTATATACATATATAGATCTATGTGAGCTTGCAGCCTTTGGGTTTTAAGTAGCATTGCATTTCTCCATTTATATACAAAACCCTATATCTATATATATATGTATATATATATATACATCAAATTCCTCAAACTTAGAAACATACATGTGCGCACGCGCATCGTTTCCGGCACCTTAGTCAAGTCTGGAAATTTGAGTATGGGTTTGCCTTCTCCTTGCTTTTGTTTAGCTTGTGTGTTGTGCTTGTGTGTCATGCCAGCCCGGAGTGTTCCTGTCAAGGTTTGAGAGCTGGCATCTGAAGAGTATGCCTTTTAGAAAACCTGGCAGTGAACCCCCGACGAAACTCCAGTAGCAGTTTTGAAGCGCGGGCCTTAGTGCGAACTGAGGATCTGACCAGTCTGTATGCAAGTGCGATTGCGGCGTTCGATGGGGTTTGTTGAGTCTGTTTCGCTCCGGCTTGATGTTTGAGTCCGCTGCGATACCCCTAAACCCTAAACCCTAAACCCTAAACCCTAAACCCTAAACCCTCAACCCTAAACCCTAAACCCTAAAGAGATTCACGAGAGGGAAAGCCACACGATTTGACGAGAAGCTTGCAGCCGTCCGAAGTCCAATGCTGTCGATGCTGCACGCGGCGCCTCCAAACAACGGCTGAGTTGGAGTTTAGGGCTTAGGGTTTTGTTGGGTTTAGGGTTTAGGGTTTAGGGTTTAGGGTTTAGGGTTTAGGGTTTAGGGTTTAGGGTTTAGGGTTTAGGGTTTAGGGTTTAGGGTTTAGGTATTAGGGTTTAGGGTTTGGGGTTTGGGGTTTGGGGGTTGGGGTTTGGGTTCTGGGAGGGGAGGGGTGCAGGCAGCAGGCTGGAAGGATATCTTCACCATGAGATCCACTCATTCGCGCACGTCGCAACACTCAGGTTCAGGAGCACCCCGAAAACGGGTTGAGGAGCACCCCGAAAACAAAAGAGTAAGCCCACTCTGGGTCTTCGAGCAAGGTTCTCCCTGAAAACCCTTTAAACTCTAGGAGAATGAGAGTTGTCCTGGTTGCATGCCTACTCAGAACCGCCCATAAACCTTACATGCAACCATGTCTGGTGTCGGTTTGGGGGGTTTAGGGGCTTAGGGCACTCTAAACCCGAAACCTTGACACCCTAAATTCCAAACTTAAGTCCTAAGCCCTAAGCCGTCAGCCCTAAACCCTAAACCCTAATTGCTGAGGCCCACGCTGCTGAACCGACTTCCCGTCGAGAAGCGCTCGCACTTTTTACTTGGAGGTGCCAACAGAGTTGATTAGAATCACATTAATCCGGGCTCTCAGAGCCCTCATAGCGATGCGGATCCCAGGACTCACTCAAGCTGAAGGCATCGTCCTCAAATGGTGCTTTGAGAGATTCAAGGCCTGGGATGAGCAGCTGCTGGTTCAATGCCGTGGCGGCGGGGTGGCGGTGGTAAGACTTTGAGCCCCGAGCGTCGGTTCGCACCTGCTGCATGAAGGTCTTGGAGAGGGGACGTTCCTGAAGCAGGAGGCTGGCTCACCAATGTTATCCTCATTGCTGAGGCCCACGCTGCTGAACCGACTTCCCGTCGAGAAGCGCTCGCACTTTTTACTTGGAGGTGCCAACAGAGTTGATTAGAATCACATTAATCCGGGCTCTCAGAGCCCTCATAGCGATGCGGATCCCAGGACTCACTCAAGCTGAAGGCATCGTCCTCAAATGGTGCTTTGAGAGATTCAAGGCCTGGGATGAGCAGCTGCTGGTTCAATGCCTCCCCCACCCACCCCTGCGGCTCGACGATAGAGAAGCGCCATGAGCACCAGGTGAACGATTTCCAAAGGGCGGGCTGGGAGGGAAGCTCCAGGAGCCGGCGTGGGCGGCGGACTGGGCACGAAGGACGGGTCCGTGAGGTAGGGCGGTGCTGTTGAAGGCACCACGTTGGGCCACCCCATCCAACTTTCTAGGAGCTCCACCAGTTGCAGCTCCAGCTCAGTCACTGCCAGGGAGGCATGGGAGATACCCATGCGAACTTCTTGCCACAGCTCATGGGCCACACGTCCAAGCACCAGAATCATGGCTCGACAAAGCAACCGTATGATCATGGAGGCCAAGAGGGCGACGAGCCTGGGGCATATCAGCACGAGGAGGAGAACCGCACAAGTCTTCCAAAGGCGAAGAGGACGAAGGAGCCAGGACCATACCATCTGGCGGACCTGAGGTTCCTGAGCCGCCACTGAAGTTGAACCACGTCGCGCCAGAGCGCCTCGGAGAGGGCGGGGTTCCACGGGCTGTGGGCCCTCTAAAGTGTCTGCAGCACGGACTTCACCAACATCAGGGCGTAGACCTTCCAATAAGCTAAGCATGCGACAGAGCGCCGCCGTGAAACGACGCGCGTTGGATCCACTTCTCCATCGCGAAGCTGACGCCCAGGAGGAAGCATCTGCCACCACCTCTGAAGCTGACAGACCCGGCTCAATTTCCTCAGGCCCTAGCTGGGCCGCGGCTTGCTGCAAAGCATGCCGGACTGTGGTGGCCGCCGCTGTAGTCCTTTGACCCTCCTCTGCATCGGCTTGGGGACGCCCGGCTGCACCTGGCACCAGATCACCAACGCCTCGGCTTTGCTTTCCACCCTCCGGAGCCTTGCCCCTGATCCTGCTAGTCGGTCGCCGCGAAATCCCGCCTTGATCCATTTTCAGAACCACGTGCCGCCGCAGACCAAACTGAAGAAGAAACTGAAGAAGCCTTGGGAAAAGACGCGTGGTCCTGCCCTCAAGCACCTCCAGAGCGTCCGCCAAATTCTCGCAAAGCACGAAAAATGCGGGCAGACATAACCCTCCAGTCTACAGGTCACTGCTAAGGAGAAACTGCGCCGGCAAGTGAGGAGGCTGCTGCAAAAGATGCACAAAACGTTGGGCGCTCTCCAACTTTCGTCGACCCTCCTCAGGCGCCTGCTGTGCGATGTGGACGCTCAAAGCTTCGTGGATGTAGCTTTTTAAAGACTCCAGTGACTTCCACCTCCCCATGAACTGCAATTGTGGGATGTTCTGGTTGACGCGGTAGTGATGCGTCGCCCCCCCCGCTCTAAAAGAAGACGGCGTATACTTGCAACCCTCGAGGCTCAGACGACGCAGCGCCTCCTTCATCCGCTCTCCCCAAAGCCTGCGAGACATCGGAAAGACCAGCTGGTTTGGCCGAAGAGCTGCCGTCCACCAGGACAACCAAAGTACCACAGCAACCTCCTTAACTAATACCATCTGAGTGCGATATGTGCGACGAGTTTTTGGCTTTCGGATGAGGATCACTAAGCCCAACGCAGCCTCCCCCATAGCCACAGCCTCCGGGAAGGCCAGATCCTTCTTTCGAAGGTTCACCACCTCGCCAGGCCTCATCAAGCCCCAGAAAGCCAACCATGAAGCAAGCATGGTAGCCCACCAAATCCGCCGAGCCCAACCCGTGACCTTCTGGCCCTCGCTCAAGCACGTCAGAAGAAGCCCCTGCAGACCCACATGTGTAATTGGGACCCTGGACCTGCTGGGCATGAGAGCTCTCCAACCTCGAATTGACGCCCAGGTAGCCCTCAGCATAGCACCTGCCACATTAAGTCGACGCTGAACTCCAAGAACACCTAGAGAAACCCAATAGACCTTCTCCCCCTCGTCATATGCAACCTCGATGGCTCGAGACAATGCGTAGTCAATGCTCCTGGCTGAAGACGACCTCCTCAAACGCATCCCCAACCGCGAACACACAGCTAGAAGCCACAAAGCTGCATCCTGTAAGTTCCTCCTATAGGCCAGTGTGAGGCCTGCGTTCTGCAGGCGTCCGGTCATGGCACCAGCTCACGTAGGCCTGGGCAACGGCGTCACACAAAGAGCGAGGGTAACTCCCGGCAAGTTTGGCTCGAGCACCCCGAAGCGGAGGTCCATGGCCGGGACATCCCGGGCAAGTACGTACAATGCGGCTGAACCATGGAGCCGTGGTGAGGATTCGAGTCGGCTTTTTGTATGGTAATTCTCCCTCTGCGACACTGCTATAGGCACACATGTGGAGCTCGTGCATTGTGACCCCGGCCTTCGCCCGCAACAGCTCAATCTCCCGAAAAAGCCAACCGTAGCTGCCCTTGGGGTGCTCAAGAAAGAAAGGAATCCCTGCTTTCAAAGCAAGCTCAGCCAGTGCGATGGCCCTCCTCCACAAGAGATTTCCGAGAGCCGTGCGTGGGTTGCTTGCATCCGCCTCCGGCTGGCCTTTGGTGCGAAGGGGGCCCCCGGCGCCCAAATTCGTGAGGGGCGAAAAGGAACTACACGGGGGCGACAGCCAAACCCAAGCAACAGCCCTGGTTCTAATGAGCTCAGCCCAGCACTCCTCCAGAGCGTCCTTGCCGTAGAGGAGGTCGACAGGGCCCAGCATGGCGCAGCCTGCACGTATGAAAGCTGCTGTTAGGACCGCGGTTCCTGCAAACACTTCAAGCCCTGGCAGTGCAAGTTTGTCTCCACCTACTCCAAAGCGTCGAAGCCAGCGGGGAGGATCTCGAGGGACTGGAAGCGGGGTAAACCGTGAAGGGTAGTCTCCGGGGTTCGAATGTGTTTCTATCCACAAGATGCCAAAGGAGACGTTGCCAAAAATGAGAAAAGGTAGAAGACTACGAAGGCAACCATTCAACCGAAACGAACTTGACCTGCCCTTTGCAAAAGCCCCTACACATACCCGACTGTCGTTCAAGCAAATCTTGATCATCCCGTGGTTGGCCGGGTCCGAGGCAAGGCTGGCGAGCTCCTTCTTGAGGGCGCGTGCCTCTTGCAAGTTTATATGGGAGGTTTTTCGAAAATGGTACGAGGACGCCACGTTCCAATCCAAGCACTCTCCACACACACTGGCGAAGATAGAAGGTTCCTTTGGCTCACCAACCTCGATCTCGAAGTCAGTCGTTCGGTCCAGTCGGACTGCTTCACCTCGGTGCTCCGACAGTCTCCACAGTTCACGTGCTAGAGCTTCAGGCACCTGAGCAACGACGGCCCCGCCCGAAGTCGGTGTCGCGTCCGTCGCCAAAACCTCTTCGGAGATCCACCTGCGCATGCTGGTGTAACAGAAAGGGAGGTGAAGGCCTAGGCTACGAAGCTCATCCAGCACGAAAGTTGGGAGCCGAACAACCCCACGAGGAGGCATGTCCGACATGAACTTGTAGATGTGGTGCTGCAGGCAAAACATCTCCCTCCTGTATTGAAGATGGAAAGTGATCAGCCCCACTAGCTTCTGCAAGGCTGCCTGAGTGCAGTGCCCCAGGCGCACGACTTGGCGGATGAGAGACCACACCTGCCGGCGGGCGCCCAGAGGTCCCGCAACGCCCTTTCACACCATCGATCTCTGCTCCCCAGGCGCGAAACTGAACTTCACCCCGGAAGGCTTTATGTTCTGCCCTGCGGAGACGCGCCTCCAAGTAGGCGGCCTCTGCCGCCGCCATCCGTCGCATGTCCTCGTCCTGGGGCATCGGAAGCGGGGGTTTGAAAGAGCCATCTTGAGGGACAGGGTGATCCAGTTGGCAACGAAGAGTCACGAGCAGATCATCTAGGTAAATGCCTTCCCAGAGGTCACTCTGAGGAGCCGTCCGGCCATAGATCAAAACGGTGTCAGGCTCCAAAAGTCCGGCCCTGCGAAGTATGCTCTCATGCGTCGCCTGCGCTATAGCGCAGCCGTTGACATCACCCATCCCTAGGACGCGGAAACAAGCTCGATGGGCGATGCTGGGGTCCAAGCCTCGCTCCACAAGAAGCTCTTTGGAGACCCTTCTTCCCACACTGTTGAATCGTATCCAGGCCTCAGGGAGTCGCAGCATATAGTAGAAGTTGCGTAAATCGTCACCTGACCCTCTTACATATTCATGTGGTTTGAGTAGGAGACGACAGTAGCACGCCCCATTTGGCAGTTCGGCCCACCGAAGGCGAGGCATCGTGGCATTCTCGGGCCGCCTGTCATAGATGAGACGGTCTTCGACATCGTTTTTGCGGACACTAAAGAGGCCGCCTACTCGGATGTCGCCCTGGCCATCCCGTGGTAATTCTCCTTCAGGCACTAGCGTCACCATGTTCGTTTCAAGCAGTTTGCGAATGACCGCCTCCTCTTGGTCCAGCGGGACCCTGTGGCACGCCACCACTTTCTCCCCCCAAAGTTCCTCAGGCAGGCGCAAGCGGTCAAGGTTCTCAAACACCGCTGCGCGGTCAGGCTCCAACCAATCGGCTGGATCCACTAACCCGGCCTCGGCGGGCACTGCGACCCTCTCTGCCACCACAGGAAGAGCCACGCCAGCTTCCGGCGAAACCTGGGGACCCACATCGTCATATGAGGACGTAGAGCAAGACAAAAGCTCCAGGAGCGACTGAAGGTCACCCCTCTTCCCTTCACAGCAAAGAGTATCCCTAAGCAGTTCGGGGGTACTAAAACTCACCACCTCGCCAAGTAGCCGATCAGCGAAAGACCTCATGTCCTCCATGCTTCGATGGACCACTCGCGGCTCGAAACGGCCATCCCGACACTCAGGGCAACCCAAGACCACGAAGTTGGACCAAGCCACGAACTCATTTAAGAGAGACTTGCCCCAGAACTCCGCGGCCTCATCGTCCAAGAGTGCCCCCCCACATTCGGAAAGAACCTCAGGGTAAGGAAGGACGCCCGGAAAAAGAGGCTGTTCGATGCCGGACCGCTCCGGCGTAGTACCTTGGGCACCTTGAAACCACGTATAGTATCTCTGAAATTTCGAATTCCGCCCTGGCATCAGCAACGGAGCTGTACACTCACCAACGCCAGTTCCATGCAGCCTCGAGGGTGTTTGCTTCACTTCTTTCGCCGGTCTCCGGCGCCGGCCTCGTCGTCGTCCTCGTCTCCGCCCCCAGCACCTGGACCCGTCTCCTTCATCCGCTTCCTGAGCTTCGACAACGCGTCCATGTAGCCGGAGATGACCGCAAGCTCCTCCTTGGTTCCGCCGAACTCCCGCTTGGCCAAAGGATCCGGGATCCCCGTCAAAAGCCAGGCTGTCGTCCAGTCGCCCTGCTGGAGCACCGCCTGAACTTTCGCCTTCATGTTCTGCACCAGCTGGGCCATCGCCGCCTCGGAGTTGCCAGCCCTGAGGTATTCGTAAGCCTGGGCATCCATGACCGCGCATCTGAATATGCCTTTGAATCTGCCCCACGGCTGGCGACGCAGGTAATCTTTGAGTGTCCAGGCCTGCCCCGGCACGACCCCCAGCTCCTCCGTGATCTCCCTCTCGTACTCCTGGTAGATCTGTCGAGGGCACCGTTGAATGCGCCGCTGCAGCTGGTGGAGCGAAGATACTGCTCTCATCCCCTTGTCGCGCCACTCTTCCCCTTCTCCTGCGCTGTCTTCTGAGGAGTAGCCACCAAGGTAGCCGTGATCTCGCTCCCGCTGCTTGCGACGCCGCTGCCGCTGCTTCTTGTCTTCCATGTAGTTCAAGAGGAGCAAAGGCATCAAGTCTCCTGCGCTGCGTCCTTGCGCCAAGCTTAAGGCCATCATCTTCTGCAAGTCCAGCTCCTTGCGACCTTCTTTGCGCTCCCCTTCTTCCACTCGGCGAGTTGCTCCAGCCGGGGCCCCCGGAGGAAGGAAACTTGAAGAAGCCGCGCCCCGCGACCTCACCGGAGCTGGCTCGTCCTCTTCGCTGTCGTCTGAGGCCTCCCCAAACAGGCCTTGCAGTTGAGCTAAGTCCTCCTCCAGCTCGGTCAAGCCCTTTCGTCGGCCGCTTGGCTTCTTTGAAGGCAACGGCGGATCTTCCATGAGCTCGGCCTCGCTGCTCTTTAGCTCCCGGTTTACTTCCTTCCAGCCTTTCTGGAAGGTAGTGTAGCTGGCCAAGTCTTTGGCCCTCATGCCTGACCATTTCTGGGGCACGGCTCCAGAAGCAGCCGCTTTCGACACCCGCAAGTATCCGCACTGGTGCTGACTCACTTTAGTCGTGACGGTCTCCGCCACTCCTTCTAAAGAAGCGGCCGGGCAGCCTATTATGAGATCTTCACCAATCACTTCAAGGCACCATCCACACACCGATGCACTGCCGCCTTCTGAAATCTGTGCACGCACGTACACAATGTCGCCTGGCTCCGTCATGGCGCGCTACAATCACCCTTTAAGACTTTGAGCCCCGAGCGTCGGTTCGCACCTGCTGCATGAAGGTCTTGGAGAGGGGACGTTCCTGAAGCAGGAGGCTGGCTCACCAATGTTATCCTCAACCCTAACCCTAAACCCTAAACCCCAAACCCGAACTGCCTGCGAGTAGGGGCGCGCCACGTACCGCGTCCTCGCGGCTCTGGCGTGACAAGCATCGCGCTGCCTTGCAGGCCCCACGGCAGTGCTGTTCCTAAACCCTAAACCCTGAACCCTAAACCCTAAACCCTAAACCCTAAACCCCAAACCCTAAACCCTAAACCCTAAACCCCAAACCCTAACCCTAAACCCTAAACCCTAAACCCTAAACCCTAAACCCCAAACCCTAACCCTAAACCCGAAACCTTGTCTGCCAGAGAGCTCCATGAAACCCATGAGTCAGGAACAGCCCCTTCAAATGATACCAGGGATGCCTTTTCCTGATTTAAGGAATACATCTTAACTAAGAAGGGTGTTTAGGGCTTAGGGTTTAGGTGTTAGGGTTTAGGGTTTAGGGTAAGAGGTGCATGTGGGCGCATGGACTTTGGGTTGAGGGTATACCCAAACGATGAACCCCTTACGTAATTCCAACATGGTACAACCCTTGTCAACTTGTTGCAGGAGTCCCCAGAATAGGTACCCTCAACCCTAAACCCTAAACCATAAACCCGAAACCCTAGACCCCCATATGCCTAGCTTTTGCATCCGTACACCGACATCCTTAAGTTTGTCAACTCTGAACGTGCGTAGGGATTAGGTTTAGGGTTTAGGGTTTGGGGTGTAGGGTCTAGGGTCTAGGGTTCTAGGGTTCTAGGGTTCTAGGGTTCCAGGGTTCCAGGGTTCTAGGGTTCTAGGGTTCTAGGGTTCTAGGGTTCTAGGGTTCTAGGGTCCTAGAGTTCTAGGGTGTAGGGTGTAGGGTGTAGGGTCCCCCTTATACTAACAGTCCTTAACAGGGATTGTAGTACCCCCCCGATTATAATCCCTATAAACCCTAAACCCTAAGCCCTGAACCCTGTTTCAGGTTCGAGCTTCGTGGCTTACTATTTGCTGAAGAACCCCCCCCCAAGACAAAGGACAATCCCTAAACCCTGAAGCCCTAAACCCCCTAACCCTAAACCCTGAACCCTAAACCCTAACCCTAAACCCTAAACCCTAAACCCAAGCCACGAAAGTGGCCTTCACCTTGCGGTCGGTGGGAGTCCAAAGAAGTCTACACGAAGAAGAGGTTTGGCCTTCGCAATCGATCTGAGGGCCCTCATTTAGGGTTTAGGGTTTAGGGTTTAGGGTTTAGGGTCAGACATAGGGTTTGGCTAACCCTGAGAATGGGGATTTACGAACATAGGGGACCCCAGTATAGATGCGCAAATAGTTGGATCCCGTTGTAATAAGAAACCCGATTAAGGCACACCCTAATTTCGGAAACCCCCCCAAAGGGGTTTACGGTCTAGGGCTTAAGGTTCTAAATGGGTTCAGGCCCTATGCGAACATCTGCACACATAAACCCCAACCACCCTGCAAGACTTCCGGGTCCGGGTCTGTTGAATAAAAACCCGAATCCACAATTGTCGTGCTCTCGACTCATGATGTCATGGCGGCAGCCAAAGAGTGTAGACGGCCAGGTCCTCGCCCATTGGGTGGCGCTTCTGCTGTGTCTGACTCATGCAGGAATTTGGTCAACTGGAGCGCGGATGCACATGCACATCATTACGATGGGCAATCCCCGGAGGTAGAGTAGGAGATTCACGGGCCGATATCGGCAATTGGGTGGCAGCGGAAATTGCGACAAGCTGATTTGCCTGCGTCAAGGGGATTCTGCTGCCGGCGAGACGCACCATTGCGCTGGCGTCAGTGGGCATGGCTGAGTTCAGCATCGAGGCATAGTCCGTCTGGGAGGACCAAAAGGTCCGAATTCAATCAAAGGTCCGGATTCAATCAGCACAGCGCTGACGACGCGAAATAACCCAAGCCACCCTAAACTTTAAACCCTAAGCCCTTAACCCTAAACCCTACGCCCAAAACCCCAAATCCGAGGCAGCAAGGTTTAGGGTTTCGGCCCATATGCGGAACTCCCAAAAACTTTTCCTGAGCCGAACAAGCCCTACAGGCCGTCAACTAGGAGTCAAGAACCTCAAATACACCCCTATGTCATTATGTGAAGGGTTTTGGATTTATGATTTGGGGTTTGGGGTTCAGGGCTATGTGAAGTAGGGCTTCTATTCCTAGAATCCCCTGATGCCCCTTTTTATACAGGGCCCTCACCAAAGCCATGGTACAGCCCTGAACCCTAAACCCTAAACCCTAAACCCTAAACCCTAAACCCCTAAACCCCTAAACCCCAAAACCCCTAAACCCTAAGCAAGGATCGGTGCGGATCCTGGCTGATGCTTTCCCCTACTATCATGGGACTCTGCCTTGGACCCCTAAGGGCTGGACAAGTGGGCCTCTAAGGGAAAATGAGGGCCACGTTTGGAGTAGGTTTAGGGTTTAGGGTTTAGGGTTTAGGGTTTAGGGTTTAGGGTTTAGGGTTTAGGGTTTAGGGTTTAGGGTTTAGGGTTTAGGGTGTAGGGTATATTATTCATAAAATTCAAAGGGATAATTTAAGGGGTATCATGGGATTCTGCCTTGGACCCCTAAGGGTTGTACCTTTGGGTTTGGGTTCCCTGTTGAAGATCCTCTAAGGGAAAATGAGGACCATATTGGGAGTATATTAAGGGAAGTTCTTCGGGGTGCAATCTTAGGGGTCCGGGTATGACTCCCTTGATACTCAGAACCCCGTGACCGACTCTAGAGCCCTAAACCCTTTAAAGCCCCGAACCCCAACCCTGCAAAACTCTCTCGACCCCTCAACGCCCGAAATACCCTAAGCCCTAAGCCCTTAACCCTAAACCCTAAACCCCAAGCCCTTAACCCTAAACCCTAAACCCCAAGCCCTAAACCCCAAGCCCTAAACCCTGAACATCTTTCCCCACGCGCAACCTCCAGGTCTTCACCTCTCCGCTGGGCTGCGAAGGGAGGTCGCTGCACCTGACGTCGATTTCTTCTGCCATCTTCGGCGGTTTTGGGGGGTTTGGGGTTCCTCCAAACATCCTCAGAGCCGGGTGCACTTTTGGGGGTTTGGGGTTTGGGGTTTAGGGCTTGGGTTGGGATGTTCCCCCCTATACGAACATTCCTTAATTTGAATTCTAGTAGGGGGGACTATGATCCCGATTAGGACTGCCACTCCTAGGGGGAACATCCCAAGGTTAGGGTTTGGGGAGGCTTGGGGTTTGGGGTTTCTGCGAGACTAATCCCGAAGCGCACGGTCTGGGGTTTGGAGTTTGGGGTTTAGGTCTTGGCGGGTTGAGGGCGACAAGGGTATTGAGGATTTAGGGTGCTTAGGGTTCATGTGAACCCCAGGAAACCATAAGCCCAAAACCCTAAACCCCAAACCCAAAACCCCCCAAACCGTAAACCCCAAACCCTAAACCCCAAACCCTAAACCCTAAACCCTAAACCCTCAACCTTTGTCCGGGTCGCTTCGAAAGGAGGCTCAGGAGCTTTGCGGCGTACTTCAGAGGCGCCGGCAATGACACCTGCTGGGGCCCAGGGCTTCGGGGTTTAGGAAATTTAGCCTAAACCCTAAACCCTAAACCCTAAACCCTAAACCCTAAACCCTAAGCCCCCTAAACTTGGTTCTTTGAGTTGCCGATCCACAAGAAATCGCCCTCCAATCCCCACATATACCCCTCAAGTCCCACCTACATTCACTCCCCCTTCCCCCTTAGGCACCCATAAGTTCAGGGGTTCCACCTCTTCGAAAACTCACAACCCTAAACCCTAAACCCTAAACTCTAAACCCTAAACCCTAAACCCTAAACCCTTTTGAGAGGACATCCTGCGGCTCTACGCCACAAAGGGCCGCAAGGGCGCATGCATCTCCAACAACCTAGAGGCCTAAACCCTAAACTTGTGGGTACTCGGGCTGAGGGATGTCCAAAACTTCAAAATCCCTGAGCCCCAAAACCCAAAACCCTAAACCCTAATCCCCCAAACCCTAAACCTTAAACCTAAACCCCGGACTCCACCCCCCAAAAGTTAACCACCATGGGGCCCCCCACCATTCCAGCAAAGGTCATGTACCTGATGGCGTTTTGGAAGTTGAGGGTGTGGAGTTTAGGGTCCAGGGTTTAGGGTTTGGGGTTTAGGGTTTAGGGTTTGGGGTTTGGGGTTTAGCGTTTAGAGCTTGTGTGGTTTGGCGCGTAAGGCTGGCAGGCCTTTAGGGGTTTCAAGGTACATGTCGGAATCTACTGCAGTGTGTAGATGCCAATGTAGAGTTCATGAGTTCAGGCCTTCAGCCCCCCGTCTGCGATCTCCATGAAGCCCTAGACCGCCCCAATGGCCCTACAATTGTAGATCCAGGAGCAACCGAGTAATTAAAAAAAGTACCCTTTATGGTTGAAAGGTGTTTATAAGGGAACCCACGCCCTTCAAAAAGTGCGGGCGAGATGCACTGCACACAGCCGGTAGGTCAGCTGTATGATCTCAGACTTCGAGAAATTCGAAGTGTTGTGCAGCCTCGGCTTGTTTGAGAAAGCTGCTGGACAAGGGAACCAAAGAATTCTGCAAGCACTGCCCTTGCAAATGAAGTATAAGGCTTTTTGGGGGGGTTCAGGTTTACGGCTTCTTGAAGACCCTGAATCCTAAACCCTTAGCCCTGAACCCCAAGGCCTGTACCCTTGTACCTGGTCTGGCAGGCCCAAGGGACCCTAACATTGGGGCTTTCTCCTTCATAGCAGAAGCCTAGCATAAGGGACCCCAAGAAGGCACCTCCAATTTCGAAAACCTCCATGTAGAGAACTGAGAATGCACCCGTCTGTCCACATGTGCCTTACGCGTCGGTCTACTTCCCTTCAGCGACTGGCCGCGTTGTATCTTGTAGACGTACAACCGCTTGAGTCTACTGACAAAAGTCTCAACCCTAAGCCCATTGAGATAGGGTCAAGGGATGTTGACGCCTATTACATCTTGTGACGGCCTACTTGCCCCTTTTCCTCTGACCCTAAACCCTAAACCCTAAACCCTAAACCCGGAACCCTAAACCCTAAACTTGCCCTAAACCCTAAACCCTAAACCCTAAACCCTAAACCCTAAACCCTAAACCCTAAACCCTAAACCCTAAACCCTAAACCTAAACCCTAAACCGCCTCCTGAGATCCCAGCACTGAGTACAGAGTCGGCTTGGCCGTTCCAATGACATAGGTCTGCGAGACCAAGTAGAAGTCAAAACCTCGGGTTTAAGTTTAGGGCTCAGGGCTGAGGGATTTAAAACGGGTTTTCGGGTTTAGGGTTTAGGTTTAGGGCTTAGGGCTCAGGGGTTCAGGCGGGTTTGGGGTTTAGGTTTTGGGCTCAGGGCTGAGGGATTTAGGCGGGTTTTGGGGTTTAGGGCTTCGGGGTTGGGGGGTTTAGGGGGTTGAGGGGTTGAGGGGTTTAGGCCCTCAGACCCGAAGCCTCAAATCCCCAAAGCCCTAAAGGCTGAGACAGTGACCTCTCAAACCCTCAGAACCACAGAACGCCGAAACACCCCAAACGCTCAAAACCCTCGAAGCCCTCAAACCACTGAACTCCGCAATTAAACCCATAAACTCTCACCCTGAGACCCTAAACCCTAAACCTCTATCCCCAAACTGTGGCCCTCAGCACTAAGCACCATCACCCGAAACCTCAACATCTAAATGGCCCAAACCCTAACCCCTGTGGTCCAGATTCTCCTTACCCCCCTAGCCTACAAGCCCTAAACCCTAAACCAGAAAACCCTAAACCCTAAACCTCCAAACCCCAAACCCCAAACCCTAAACCCTAAACCCTAAACCCTAAACCCCAAAAGAAAGGAGCGTGGACCATCCTTATGCCTTCACCCTCCTCCCGCAGCCCTGTGAGGGCTTAGGGTTTAGGGTTTGGGGTTTAGGGTTTATGGTTTAGGGTTTAGGGTTTAGGGTTTAGGGTTTCGCGTTTAGGGTTGAGGGACTATTCCGAAGGCTGCGGGTTTAGGGGCTTAGGGCTTGGGGCTTAAGGCTTTTTTCTATGTCCCCATAAATTGGCAAGGCCGCGCCCCGGGCCCTCGTCAGAGGACGCGGGTCCTGAGCACTGGATGCTCAGGCAAGTTCTAAGGGTTTAGGGTTTAGGGTTAAGGGTTTAGGGTTTAGGGTTTAGGGTAACCAACTGCAGGATTTGGCGGATGGGGGAAAAGAAGTAGGGACAAGCATCATTGACCTCCATCACAAAAAGGATCCTGAACCTCCCCCAAGATATTTGGAGTTTGGGACCACAAGTCAGTGGGAAAGTCACCTGGGAGTACGAAAGGGTACCCTGTTTCTGGAAAACTGCGGGGGGGGGGGGGGGGGGGGGTCGAAACCCACAACCCAACCAAACCCCAAACCCCAAACCGGCCAAACCCTACCCTGAACGTTAGGCAAAGGGCTAGGGTTAGTTGTCTTTAGGCCAAGAAGGTCCCCAGACCCTCGGTTTAGGGTTTTGAGGGGTTATGTTTGGGTGGTCAGGATTTCGGGCAATCAACTATGAAAAACCGCCGGGCTTCCAGTATCGTGCTTCATCACTATCCTCGGCTGGGCCATTCTGGCAGGGTTTTCGGGTGTGTTTCGGGTTTAGGGTTTAGGGTTTGGGGTTTGGGGGGGGTGGGGGTGGGGGGGGTTGGGGTTTGGGGTTAGGGTTTAGGGTATCAAATTGTTATGCTTATTTTTGTCCACGTTACTGTTGTTGCGCGCCGTTTGCCAATGCTGACTAGGGGTTCTGGCGCTTGCTCACATAGGGCGATATAGGGCAATATAGGGTTAGATAGGGTCGTGTATTCCCCCTCAAATGCCTCGACTACGGCTGCTCGCACGGCCACGTGCAAACTCAGCGTACGGTCTCCCAGCTCAAGAAAGGATACCAACGAAACAGTAACCTCCCCAGAACCCTAAACCCTAAACCCTAAACCCTGAACCCTAAACCCTAAACCCTGAACCCTGAACCCTAAACCCTAAACCCAAACCCTAAACCCTAAACCTAAACCCTGAACCTGAAGATCAAGAGTTGGCAGCTGCCGCTGGGCAGGTTGTCGCACTCCTCGGTCATGAAGCGGGTGCTGACGCTCCTTGCGGCTTGGGGTTGTAGGGTTGTAGGGTTTTAGGGTTTTAGGGTTTTAGGGTTTTAGGGCTTTAGGGGTTTAGGGTTTTTGGGTTTTAGGGTTTTCGGGTGTTCGGGATTTAGGGTTTTACGGTTTTACGGTTTGTAACGTTTTTACGGTTTTAGGTTGTTAGGGTTTAGGGTTTTAGGGTTAGGGTTTTTAAGGTTTAGGGTTAGGGTTTTTAAGGGTTTAGGGTTTTAGGGTCATAGGCTGCTGAGGTTTAAGGCTTTCGGGTTTTTTAGGGTCAGGGTTTTAGGATTCGTTGGGGTTGTAGGGGTTGAGAGCCTCAAAGTGTGCCTAAATTGGGTATATGACTTCGGGCCCAAGCATGTACTATTCAGGTACATGGACCCTCAGGGTCAGCAGTTGTCTGCAAATGGGAAGTGCTTCCTGTTCTTCGTAGGTAATTCGAGACCCTGAACCCTAACCCCTAAACCCTAACCCCTGACCCTGAAACCCTAAACCCTAAACCCTAAACCCTAACCCTAAACCCTAAACCCTAAACCCCAATTCGTGAATTCGGGCACCTCATGTCAGCCTGGGTCAACATGCAAACCCTAAACCCTAAACCCTAAACCCTAAACCCTAAACCCTAAACCCTAAACCCCTAAAAAGTGCTCGACTTCAACGGGACCCCCTGGTTCCTTAGTCGGGAATGAGGGAATTCTTACCCTGAAGAGTATTCAGGGTTTAGGGTTTAGGGTTTAGAGTTTATAAGGTTTAGGGTTTAGGGGTTAGGGTTTAGGGTTTAGGTTTTAGGGTTGTTTAGGGTTTAGGGTTTGGGGTTTAGGGTTTAGGGTTTAGGGTTTCGGGTTTAGGGTTTAGGGTTTAGGGCTTGGGGTTTAGGGTTTAGGGTTTAGGGTTTATAAGGTTTAGGGTTTAGGGTTTAGGGGTTAGGGTTTAGGGTTTAGGTTTTAGGGTTGTTTAGGGTTTAGGGTTTAGGGTTTGGGGTTTAGGGTTTAGGGTTTCGGGTTTCGGGTTTAGGGTTTAGGGTTTAGGGCTTGGGGTTTGGGGTTTAGGGTTTAGGGTTTAGGGTTTAGGGCTTAGGCCGACCTCGTCCCTACAGCCCGAATACTTAAGCCCTGACAACCTCTACCTTGTTCAGACGGCATCTTGCAGACGTGGGATTGCTTTGGGTTTTGGGGCCTACGGAAAGCCACAGCTCCCACGTGCAAGCCCCCGATGCCAACGAACCACGAGACCCAAATCTCGGCGCAAATCTGAACAAAGCTAAACCCTAAACCCTAGACCCTAAACCCTAAATCCTCAAAGGTCTGAAGGCCTTAGCACCACATGGAGAGAGGAGAGGGGGGGGGGAATTCTACAGCGAGGCTGGGAAGTATTCCTCAGAGTTCAGGGGACCAACCACCCGCCCCCAGACATGAACGACACATGAGTGAGATCAGCCATCCGAAGCTCCGAAGCCCCAAAGGTCTTGGAATTAGGGTTGAGAATATAAGGGCAGCCACAGTCCCCTGAAAACATCATGATGCTGTTCTACTCCCTTTTGGTGTCAGATTAAAAAAGAAAAAGGAAGACGGAAATTCCTAAGGAAAACTAAAAAGAAGACATAATCCCTTAGGAAAAAAACTCGAGCTTTTGCCTCCGCGCCATGATATAGGCGACGGACAGCCGTGAGGACCAGCTCTCGTACTCGATCGGCTGGGTGACCTCGGCGTTTGGGCTTGTAGGGTCTCTGGTCGAGGCTGAGAGTCTACGGTCTAGGCTTTAAGGTCTAGGCTTAGGGTCTTCAGGTCTACGCTTAGCGTCGAAGGTCTAGGCTTAGGGTCTAAGGCCTAGTACTGGTAGCCTAGGCTTAGGGTCTAAGGTCGAGGCTTAGGGGCTAAGGTCGAGGCTCAGGGTCTAAGGTTGAAGCTTCGGGTCTAAGGTTAGTTCTATGGGTCCTGATCATGGCCCCTTGCCTGCTTGAAAAGGTTCTGAAGTACAGGGCCGTCCGTTGTAGAGGGTATATATAGGGGGTACACAAGGGCCCCCTTCTAAGGGCCCATACGTGACCGCTCAGTTTCCCAGATTTCACCTCTGAACCCCGGCCCAAGACTGGAACAGTTTGAGGGAGTGTGATTCGGGCTTGTGGGCTTCAGGATTCAGCCCGAAACCCTGAGCCCTTCTGGCCCGCCGACAGAAACCCTGAGCCCTGAACCCGAAACTCTTAAGCGGAGACCCCATATATTTACACCATATATGCCCCATACAACCCAAGGCCCCATACTTCAGAACCCTTTTAAAACGGTCAGGGACCATGTTGAGGGACCTTGGAACTACCCTAAGATGAACCCGAAACCCTAAAACCCTAGACCTTAAACCCTAAAACCCCAAAACCCCAAAACCCCAAAACCCCAAAACCCTAAAACCCTAAAACCCTAAAACCCTAAAACCCTAAAACCCTAAAACCCTAAAACCCTAAAACCCTAAAACCCTAAAACCCTAAAACCCTAAAACCCTAACACCCTAAAACCCTAAAACCCTAAAACCCTAAAACCCTAAAACCCTAAAACCCTAAAACCCTAAAGCCCTAAAACCCTAAAACCCTAAAACCCTAAAACCCTAAAACCCTAAAACCCTAAAACCCTCAACCCTAAACCCTAAACCCCTTTATGGTTCCCTAGCTGCCGGCCTCCTTGGCCACGTCGTGCAGCGCGGCAAGGATGCCATCTGTGGGGTGGTTCACCTCCTGCTCCTCCAGGGGAAACTCAGGAAGAATCTAACCCTAAACCCTAAACCCGAAACCCTAAACCCCAAACCCGAATCCTGGAGCCCATGCTTACAGGTTCTAAGGGTTGTTTCATAGGCCCTTCATCTGGTCCCTTACCTCGTTTTTTAAAGTGTCCTGATGTATGTGCCCTTGATTTGTGTAGGGTAGGGTTATATAAGGATCCCCTTTTAACTGCCCGTATTAAAGGACCATGTAACTACTCTTGGAGAGGTACTAGAACCAGAACAACCTAGGAATAACGTTTAGGATTTGGGGTGTATTGGTCGAGGCAGTGTGTACTTCCGCTGAAAGCCCCTGACGCCCAACCATGAGTTTGGGCGGCTCAGTCAAGAGGGCTTATAGGCTGTATTTAATAAATATTTAGGCTAAGGGCTGCTGTTGGTTCGGGGGACCAAAGAGTTGAGGGTCCAAACCCAATAAGCTTTGGCACTTCTGGGGTTTCCAAAGAAACGGCCACAGACGAAAACCCCTGAACCTAAACGAACACTACCACCGAGGAGTTCAAGGACAAAGCTGAAGGATATTACGTACCCTGCGCGCTAACTTGAAGGGACTATTGTTCCTGCTGCTATGACTATTTTTATTTGTACTACTACTCTGATTATTCGTATTCTTACTTTTGAATTGTTATGATTATCTTTAAAGGGATAACTTAGGGTTGAACCCCCCCACAGCAATGCCAGCACAGGACTCTAAGCCCCAAGACATAAACAAAATCCTTCGCCGTAGAATTCCAAGACATAACCGCAACACGTTAAGCCCTGAAACCTGAACTTCAAGCCGAAAAAAAAACATCTGAAACCAAAACCCTGAACCCTAACCCTAAACCCAGCAACCTAAAATTGACTTCCAGAATACCCAAGTTCTTAGCTAACACTCCCCGCTGGCGGCTCCACCAAGGAGGTTTCCTGGCTTTCCTCGGATTCTCATCGCAGCTTCCCCAAATACCCCCCGATACCCCTGAAATGAGGAAAACATCTCAATCGAAACAGGAGACCCTAATTCTAACTCCTACCCTGCGCCCCAAACTCTAAAGCCTAATAAAACCACAAGCCCCTTACCCCAAACCCCAAAACAAACGAGGTATTGAGTTGGTCTCTCTGGGTTGTCTCCAGGGGCTCAACTTGGAGGTTCATTCAAACTGCACTTCTTACTGTACTTGCAGCCATTTTATGGCACTTAAGGAGTTCTATAAGTGGGTCTTAAGTACAGTTACAACTGGCTAATAAGCACCATGAACCCTAAACCCTGTGGGGGTTATGCCCTACATATACATACATATATATATATGTATATGTTTCTTATTCATTTATGTGGGGGGCCATAGGCCAGTCTCTTTTTTTGTAGACTTTTTGCAACAAAAACTACAAAGGGCAGTTGCACGAAATATTTACGTATAGAGAATACGAGCAGGTAACCTGTGATTGCAAGACGGTGATATCCGCCGACCCCAGCTTTGAGCGGGGGAGGCGCTAGTGAAGACTCCATGGCGTCGGCGTAACCCCGCACCTTAAGCTGACTTTAAAGGGCCCCAGTCCGTGCCTCGCCCTTCCCGCCCTTCCCGCCCTTCCCGCCCTTCCCGCCCTTCCCACCCTTCCCGCCCGCTCCGCCCGCCATGGCTCATGACCCCATGGCCTCATGGTCCCATAAAGGGCCCCAGTGCATGCCCACCCCCATGGTCCCATGGCTCCATGCCCCCTGGCCCACTCCTGGCCCCATGCTCCTCTCTTCTTTAGCTGGCTTTGCGCCCTTCCCGTTTTCCCGCCCCGCCATGGCTCATGGCCCCATGGCCTCATGGTCCCGTGGCTTCATGGGTCCTGGCCCCATGCCCCTTTCTTCTTTTTGCTGACTTTTCCGGGCCCCAGTCCATGCCCGCCCCCTCCGCCCTTCCCGCCCTTCCCGCCCTTCCCGCCCTTCCCGCCC